>CM052444.1:71181888-71212127 GCA_028533085.1 Varecia variegata | reverse complement strand
TATCCATTTCCTCTAGGTTTTCCAATTTGTTAGCATATACTTGTTCATAATAGTTGCTAACGATCCTTTGTATTTCTGTGGTATCAATTGTAATGTCTCCTTTATGATTTTTGAGTATTTGTTTATTTATTTATTTAGACATGGTCTCACTCTGTTTCCCAGGCTAGAGTGCAGTGGCATCATCATAGTTCATTGCAAGCTTAAACTCCTAGCCTCAAGCCATCCTCCTGCCTCAGCCTCCCGAGTAGCTGGGACTACAAGTGCATGCTACCACACCTGGCTAATTTTTCAAAAAGTTTTTGTAGAGACGAGGCCTTGCTGTGTTGCTGTGTTGCTCAGGCTGGTCTTGAACACCTGGGCTCCAGCAATCTTCCTGCCTTGGCCTCCCAAAGTGCTGGAATTATAGGTGTGAACCACTGTGCCTGGCCTTGTCTTTTATTTTTGAGAAAGTTGAAAGGAAATGGCAGACATCAGTATACTTCTTCCTGAATACTTCAACATGCATACTGCCTTTTTAATATTTTAAACTAAAAGCCGATGGGGCCAGGCGAAGCGGAAAAAAAAAAAAAAAAGGAAAAAAAAGGTAGGAAAAAAAAAATAAACTAAAAGCCGTATTCCTTGTCCAGAAATCTAAAATTAAAATCATAAATGTCCATAATAAATTCTTATATTCTTGGAGTGTATTTAAAATGGACAAAGTGATTTTGTATGTACTTATTATTGTATGTGATAACTTCAAAGGGTAGGGATTACTCTTAATGTTTTTCAGTTGAGACAGTTGAAGTTGAGTGAGAGAAAGTGATTTCCCAAAGTCACTGTTCATCAATGGTGTTGGTGTTGGTGCATGCATTCCTCAAAAACTGGTTGTGCACTTACTATGTGTCAGGCACCATTCTGGGTTCCTGGGACATTGCAGGAGACAACCGGACAGCAGTTCTCCCCCAGAGTGGCTCCAGCTTCATGAGGGGCACTCACCCCCTTCCCCACAGTTACAGGGCAGCTGGAGAAGAGGGGTGAGGGCAGGTGGGACCCAGGACTTCTCTCTCTACGTCCAGAATGCTTTCCCCACTCTTTCCCCGGAAGCTTTCTGGAAGATGAGAGCAAGAGAGAAGGCTCTTTGAACCCAGGAAAGCCAAGGCAGAGTTGGCCTTCCCCACACCCCATCCTCCTGTCCTTACCCCACCTGCCCTCACCTGGTCATTGTCCTCTCACCTCCTGGACTTTTGTGCATGTGCTGAATTGGTGAGAGATCTGGAAATTTGGGCAAGAAGGACGACTTAGGAAGCTCGGCATGTGGAGTTCCCCTCCTCCTCCCCTCAATGCCCTGCACACTTACTGTGCAACACGGAAGTCAGGTGGCTGCCATTGGGACAGCAAGAGAGGGCCATATTTAGTCCCTTCCATCCTCCCTCCCTCCCTTCCTTCCTCCCTCCCTCTCACTCTTCCTTCTTCCCTTCCGTCCTCCCTTCCTCCAGCACTCTCTCCCTCCTTTTCACTCTCCCTTCCTCCTTCCTTCCTTTTCCTCCACATTCCTCCCTTTATTTTTGGTGGGGATGGGTAGGGGTGGAGACTTGAGCATATTTCTGGGCTGATGGGCAAGGGAGAAGCGGCAGATTCTGTCGCGAGGTGGGAACACGCTCCTTCCATGGGCCAAAGGGGGATCACCCCAGTGCAGGGAGAAAGGTGGGTCTTGGATGGGGGCAGGTGGTGGGGGAGGCAAAGGGTTGTGATTCAATTAAAATTAGTGGACGTTTGCTGGGGGCCAGGGGTCCTGCTGTCAGACAGTCCTGGGCAAAAGGGGCGGAGGGGAGGGACTGATTTAGCGTCAGGTACGTGACGGAGGGCTCAGCCAGAGCTGTGGGAGCGTGGAGAGCAGAGAGAAATGCCCACGTCTACCCGGAAAGGAGGCTGTAGGCTGCCAGCAGCACATGGGGGTGAGCAAGGTGAATGAGCCCGGCCTGTTTAGGGGCAGCTGAGCAGCTGGAGGGTGGGGCACGAGGGAAGTGGAAGAATGAAGCAAGATGGATCAGGTGGGGTGGGATCCGCAGAGTCTTGATGCGGGAGTTTGGCCTTTTTGCCAGCTCCTTTGAGTCTATATCCGTACTGCAAATCAGCAGCCAGTAAGCTTGCTTCAAAGTGCAATCGACACAAGGAAATCTTTGGAAAGGGCCACTTGGGGTGTAATATTAGGGTGGGACTCGCCTTGGCTTCCTCTTGTGTCTGAATTACCAGTTGCTCAGGTAGGGAGCCCTTAGGGGGTTATGAAACATTACAGTAGACCCTAAAAAATGGGCCCTGGACTGGGGAGAGACTGAGTTCTGTTGTTGACAAGCTGGATCAAGGACAAGTCACTTGACCTTCCTGTTGCACACTTTGTTCCCCAAATGACCTCAGCACGTATAGCCCATGTCCCCGTGGGCAGTCTGGACTCTGCTACATCCAAGTGGTCTGCATGGTGGCCTCATTCAGCTCAGCCTGGACTTTTCAACCTGTTTGAGAAGTCCTGTTGAGGCCTGTTTGAGGCTCCGACAAGTTCATGTTTTCAAATCTTTTGGACATTTTGAAAAATGGGTTGCTTGTTTTCTTATATTAAGTTCTGAGAGTTCTTTAGGTATCCTAGGCATCAGTCCTTTATCAGATGCATGTCTTGCAAATATTTTCTCCCACTCAGCAGGATTTTAAGGGGAAGTAACTCTTGTGTTGTAAGAACTTACTCTGTGGCATTGTGGGGTGGGGAGTGGGCTGGGGGCAGAGGAAAGGAGGCTGTCCTGACAGCCCTGATGACAGATGGGCTCTGGGCTGGCTCACGGGAGGAGTGAGGAGACAGAGACCAGAGACCCGCTGGATGGCGGGAGAGGCCCCTTTGCCTGCTGAGCCCTCCCTCCCTGCCACCTTCCTTCCTTTGACAGGTATTTGCTAAGCACAGGTAGTGGTCTAGGCATGGGGGAAGTACCACTAAAGAAATCCAGGTGCTGCCTTCGTGGCGTGCACACCTGGTGGGGAAGGCAGGTGATACACAAGTACGTAAAATGTGTAACGTAAGGGCTGGCGGCTGCTGTTGGACACACACAGCAAGGGGCTCTACAGAAGTGCTATCTTCCAGTGGTTTCTGGGATGGGGACCAGGGTCCTTGGGGTTCCACTCCTCGGAAAGAGTCAGAGCATGAGGGGACACAGGACTGAGATCAGGAGCTCTGGGGGCGACTCTGGCCTGCAGGTGACCTCAGGTAAGTTCCCACCTCTCACGCTGGTCCTCTGTCTCCTTCTCAGGGTTGGGCTAGAACATTCTTCAGGCGCTATGACTTTTTTTACTTATATTTCTTGCAAACCAACTTGGGTTCTCTAATGAGCTGAGCTAGGTGCAGATTGGCGGGCTCTGCCCCTTAGAACCAGGCCGTTTTGTTGGAAGAGTCTAGAGATCATTCATTGTCGCCTCTCACCTGATGTAGGATCCCCCGTGGAGCACAAGCCACAGGTGCCTGCTCATCCCTGTGGGTGTCCCTCAGGGACAGGGAGCCCGCTCCCTTCTGAGAGATTACTTCCATTTTTTCTTTCTCTCTGTCTTTTTAAAGGGAAAGGATCACACCTTTTACCAAGGGGAAGTGCCGTCCAACGGTGGATTACCATTCAGATCCCACTCCTTAAAGCCACACGTGAAGGATAGCCGGCGGTGACTGGAGGCCCAAGGCCTGAACACAAATCTGGGGATGGGAGGAGGGGCGTGGGAACGGGGGCGTCTAGAGAAAAGACACGTGAGAATGCCTAGGAGAGGGGGGAGATGTGCTGGGACCACCTTGGCTGGAGCTGTATACCTGGAGGTCACCATGCCTGCTGGGACACCTGGGGCCAGATATGTTTTGTTACAAGAGATCAATTATCCTGAGAACTGGAATCAGCCAGTGACACGACCATGGGGGCCCAGCAGATGGACTGAAGGGGTGGAATGTGGTTGACACTCTTGGAAGCCTTTCTATTCTAAAGCGAGTGCTTGGCTCCTTGTTCATTAAAGTCCAAAAAGGGGTGGCAGAGTGTAGCATATTTGGCAATTCTAGGACTTTCCAGGAACATCCCATCTCCATCCCAGGACACTTCTGGAAGCTCAGCAGAGCCTCATGCTTTGAGGAGACTGCTGACCTCCAGGCAGGGTCCAGCTGTTGGGAACATGGGCTCCACCCACGGAGTCAGCCCTGTGGGCAACCTGTCCAGCCCGTGGTGGGGGGGTCTGTGCAGGCTGGTCACAGCATCCTGGGCTCCTTCCCTCGCTGTTCGTGTCAGTGAGAGTTTGGGTGGGTTGTCCCTAGAGAAGAGGAGACCTGGACACCACAGCCTCAACCACAAAACTTACATAATAAAAAGTACTTCAAACACTTTCTTTAGAGTGTGAATGTCTTACAGAAAGCAGCTACTCACTCGTGTCAGAACAACTGTTTTGGAGGAAGTAAGACCATCTTTATTCACAGGCGACATGGACATCTATTTAAAAAATCCTACTGAATTTTCAAAAAAACAACTAGCTCTAAGAAGTCAGTTTAGCAAGTTTTCAGGAAATAGGATAAAAAAAAACCAAAGCCAACTCTTTCCATATACTAGCAACACATAATCAAAAATTGAAAATTTAAAATACCATCTATAATAGCATTAAAAATATGAAATACTTGGATATAAATTTGACTAAAGATGCACAATATCTGGCCAGGTGCAGTGGCTCATGCCTGTAATCCTAACACTTTGGGAGGCTGAGGCAGGAGGATCGCTTGAGGCCAGGAGTTCAAGATGTACAAGATCTGTACCTTGAAAGCAATAAAATACTGCTAAGACATTAAAGAAGACATAAATAAGAGAGAGATATACCATGGGTCAAAGGATTCAGTATTTCTGAGCTTATTTCAAGATAGCTAAACAAAACCCAAAAAAGGACTCAATATTGTTAAGAGGTCACTTTTCTCCAAACTGATCTATAAATTCAATGCAATACCAAAAAAAGGTCCATGTAGTTACGGTGAGCTAAATTGCTCTAATGGTTCCAGATATGTAGTGTTTCAACAATAGTTTATCTTTTGCTCTCATAACAGCCTAGGGTAGGTTTCAGGTTGGTGGGGCATTTCTCCTCCACAGTGACTCAGGGATCCAGGTTTCCTCCAACTTAAGGCTCTCCTATTATCTATGGCCTGCTTGTCATTTGCATTCAGTGAAACAGCCAGGAGACCTCATAGGTTTTGACCACTTCCATTCACATTCCACGGGAGAAAACTCTCAACACACTGGACTGCAAGGGAGGCTGGGAAATGTGGTCTAGCTGTGCGTACAAAGAAGGGAAGAATGCATTTTAAGGGACAGCTAGTAGTTTTCACCAGTTCATAGATAAGAACAATAGTCTCAATAGGATTAACTAACTTGCTAAGATTAGTTGGTCACAACCAAGTGACAAAGGCCAGAGCTCCTGACAACCATGTCTGGTGCCTTAAAAAGCATGGCCCCCAGGCTGACCTGAGTCGCCGTCTCTCACTGGTCCGTTGTCCACCTTGCAGATAGAGGGATCCACCTACTCTGGATCACACTGCGACAGTAATAGAAATAAGCCTGTCATTCCCCCATGTTCTTTCAGCCGTTGCCCATGGGTACGCTGGTTCAGAGAGGGCAGCTGAGCTGGGGAGTGGCACAGCCTAAACCCGAGTCCAGGTCTGACTCCACAGTGTGGTCCCCAGAGCAAGAAATGACAAAGGCTAGCTTCCAAGCCATACTTTTATTTTTACAGAAGCAGCAGCCTCACAGCCACTGGGACATGTGCCTGTGGCTGCAAGAGCCTGAGAGGGGAAATTCATGCCTTTCTCCTTGGTCCTCATGACCAAAGAAAAAAATGAGAATCACACGCCACACACATTCCCCTCCCCCCTCCCCATTCTTCATCCTTCCCGCCAAAGAAACTGGCTACAATTCTGATTTCACAGAAAACCTTCATGCGGCCAATAAACTCGGGGCTCTGGAGGGGAGAGGTCTATTCTGGTACTTTCTTTCCACATGCACTGCCCCCTGGCACCAAATGTAACTGCACCCAATCACTGTGTGGCTGGACAGCGACAGGACTGGCTACAAGCAGAAGCTGCCAACTCAGCTCATCATGCTGGAAGGACAGCCTCTTTCCAGGCCAGTGGAGCAACATTAACCTGAGGCCGCTGTGGTTCCAAAATACTTTCCCTTCTAAGCCCCAGATTGTGGGGGAGGTCTGGGAAAGCCTGGATTTTGGTTATGGGACTAAGGGCGATAGAGGCTGCTGGCATCTCTGGCCACAGTCCCAGGGACTTAGGCTCCACTGGTGAAATGGTGACACTTCAGTGGCTGGATTAACCTAGCTCGTGCTAACCATTCATCTACAGCGAGTAGAATCATCAGTTTCGCACTGAGCAGGAAGCACACGCAGGGCCCGCGTGAGCTAATGCCAGAATTTCCGTGCTTTGCAAACTAGACAATGAGGTCCATTTTTTTTCTTCTGCCCCCTCCAGTGGCCCAGTGGGTAAGGGCGGTTCCTTTGCCTTTCGATTGCCATGGATGCGCCAGCCCTCACAGGACCAGGCCAGGACTCCGCAGTGTGCCAAGCCCTGGGGGGGACGCATGAGCATCCTTCAGCGGAAGCGTGATTCCAAGAGGACTCTGGCACCTGGAGTGACAAGACTGACACTTGCCTGCAAGCCAGAGATGAAGCTTTCTGAAAATGAGATGGGAGCTGGCCTTGGGGGCTGAAGGAAGGACCTTGAATGACGGACAACCCCGACACGTCCACCTGGATCATGGATTTGTTCTCTTTCAACACAATGAGGCTTTTCATGGGTTTTGCAACCACAGGACAGCCTAGGACAGTCAGCAGGGCTCCATGGAGGTCTTGTCTGTACTGGTGTGACAGATGAGAAAACTGCAGCTCAGAGGGACAAACGACCTGCCCAGTGTGGCGGCTCGCTGCCAGTGGGGCAGGGCTGAAACCCAGGTCTCCTGACTTCCACACTGCAGCTGCGACTGGCTGGCTCCCTGATTCCCGCTTCCCTGCATGACATGATTCCTTCTCAGATTCTGGTTGCAGCTGAGGCCAGGCAGTTCTTAAGATGGAGTTGCATAAACAATCAAGCTTTGATAACAAGAGGGGGAGGGCCCAGGGAGGTTCCCTTCCCTCTGGAACAGAAACGACCTAACTTTTCTCTGAGCTTAGGATTTGTAAGGCACTGAAATTAACTACAGCTGGGCGAAGGGTGTTGGTGGGAGAAAACAAAAGAGGGATGAGTGGTTGCAGAAATCAAGCTGATGCTCTTTCCTTTCAGCCCTGCAGTGAGAACCTCACGGGAACACAATGGTGGTGGACTCCATTTTCCCACTTGATGTGGGCCACCCCAGCCCCCCGAAGAGCAGCACGGACCCACTCCCACCATGACTACGTGGCTTCTGGGACAAGAGGAGGCTTGGAGGGTTGGCAAGCCAGGAAGAATGAGCCCAGGTCCCTGGATCCGATTCGGAGCGGAGACCACTTTCTCCACCTGGGCATCCCAGGCCAAAGCTGGGACAGGATTCAGCCCTGAAATACCTCCTCCAGGAACTCAGTCCTCTCTGAGTGGACCCAGCGGTGGCTGGGGTGGGCCTACAAGCCAGGTGTGAACCAGGAAGGGCAGAATGTCGCCAAGGATGGCAGAGAGAACTTTGGAATCGGGCCTGGCTTTGGCACGGCATGTCTTGGGCCTGCCCACCCCAGGGCATCCCCGTCATCATTCCAGCCAAGCCTGGGCACAGGTGACCTAATGTGGAGCCTTTCAGACTCATCTGCTGACTCCAAAGCACTTTCGTCAGATGTGATGCTGAACGGGAAGCCAGAGTAACAGCCACCACGTACCCAGCACTGTTGGGGTGACAGGCGCTTGACTGGGATGGTGACAACCCGCAGGCCAGTATTACTGTCCACTTTCACAGATGAAGAGACCCGGGCTGAGAGGGGCCAAGGGACTCCCCCAGGGTCCCACAGCTTGTAAGTGCTAAACTGTTCCTGCCGCCCCGCTGGGCTGCCCCTGAAGCCAGGAGGAAGGCGCTGGGCAGTCTGGGTGCAGTTTCTGGAGGGGTTTCTTTTGGAAAGCGTAGATCTGGGAAAGCAGCCAAGCTAGAGTGAAGGGACGATGCCTGTCCGCCCACACGTCTGTCTTTCCAGGCGGCTCCAGCTCAGTGCCTGGCGGCCTTGCAGATCTTGTCGTACACCTCGGGGAAGGCGTCCTTGCAGCCGAGCTTCTCCCGCAGCTCGTGGTACAAGGAGCCATCGAACATCTCCCAGAACTCCTCCCGGTTCATGTAGCAGTCGGCGTACAGCATCTGGAACCTGCAGAGGCAGAGAACGGGGTGAGGGTGCAGGGAGGGGCAGGGGGGTGCAGGGAGAGGAAGGGGCGTGAGAGAAACCCAACTGCCCGTACAGGCAGCGTGCTTTGCAGCTCAGAAGTGCTCTAGGAGGACTTTTCTTGTTTAATCCCCCTAACAACCTGGCAAGGCGGCTGGTGCGGGTGGGGACCTGGGGCTGGGGCGAGGTGGCTGGGCGGCGGAGGCAGAGTCAGGAGTAGCGCTCAGACTGCTCAGCTTCTGCCCCGTGCTCGGCCCCAGACACCGCTGCCTCCCCTGATGGGCCGGCAGGGATGTTTTCTATCTTTTATTGGCATCAATAAACTGCACATATTTAAAATGTACAACAGGGTAAGCTTGACGTGTGTATGCAGCCAAGGAACCACCACCACGGTCCAGATGGCGGCTGTATCCGTCATCCTGAAACTTTTCTCGTGATGCTTTGTTATCCCTTTGCCAGCCCCGGGCAACCACTGATGTGCTTTCTGGCACTACAGATTCAGGTGTATTTTCCAGAATTTTCTATCAGTGGAATCACATAGTACTCTCTTCTCCTGGCTTCCTTCAGTCAGCACAATTATTCTGAGATTTGTGCATGTTAGTTCATCAGGAGTTGGTTCCAGGCTGTTTTCTGAGCAAGCCTCTGTCCAGGGCCTCTCCGTGGTTGTCACAGTCAGGAATCCCTCCCTCCTTAGCATTGGCCGTTCGATCTAGAGCAGGAGCCCTGAACACGTGTAAGCCCACACCCACCATCTGCCCCGTGGGGAAGAGGGGTGACTCCCGGGTTTCCGGCTTGAGCAGCTGGGAGGGCACTGATGTGCTCTCTGGAGGGGTGCAGGGAGGAGAGGCAGGTGGTCCTGCAGGTCTACCCCGACCACCTGCCACACTCGCCTCCCGAGTCAGAGGCCGCCACAGGGTCCCTGAGCAAGGCTGGGGATCCTGGTTCTCAGCCCAGAGCGGGCCTCATTCCCCTGGGGCCCTCAGCCAGACGGACCCCACCACACCCTGGGCCACTCACCCGTGCACACTCCGGACGAACTTCTCCAACTGCCTCATGCAGGACCTGGCTTCAAAGTGTTTCACGCGTGGCTCCCCGTACGCCCCGATGTCGACGTAGAGCTCGGTCTCGTCTCCCTTGGGGTGCACCAGGCCCGGCTGGCTGGGCAGGATGAATGGGCACAGCCAGATGGGGTAGACCTGGGTAGGCCAGGGAGGGGGTATTGGAGCTTTTTCTCCAACAGGTGACAGGCTCATGGCTGGCCCACTCTCACCCACCCACAGGGCGGTTTGCAGCATTCTCCAGGGACCCCTCTGGCTGCTCACAGCTCCACCACCCACCCTCCCAGCCTGGCTGAGAACAGCCGACTCCACCACGCCGAAGGGCGACTCCACCACGCCGAAGGGCGCAGTTGGAGCAGGTCACGGGAGTGCTCGTTACCAGGCCCTGTGACTTGCCTCCCATTGGGGCCATCGGTGATCGGGCTGAGGCCTCAGTGGGCATAGGGACAAGACCCCCATTTTATAGCTGGGAAAACCGAGGCCCAGAGGGCATGTGTGCCCGAGGTTGGTCACAGGGTTCAGGGGAGGAGACCATCGATTCCGCGGGAACGTGCCTGGTGCTCCCTCCCTGCCCTGCCCCTGCTCACGTGGATGTCGCTGTGGAAGGTGTTCAGGGCCCGCGGCAGGCACTTCATGGGCACCAGCATGTCCTGCACCACGTGGTGCTGCTCGTACAGCTTGCGCAGGGTCTCGCCCTGGGTCAGCTTCAGGAGGGAGATCTTGGGAGGTACCATCCACCCAAAGAGGTAGCGGAAGATCGGGTTGTTGCCGAAGGGGATGATGTCCTGGGAGACAAGGTTGGGGATGGAGAGAAGGAGCCAGCAGGGGCTGATGTCTCCGTGCGCGCGGGACCAGGTGCTTGTCCTGCGCTCAACATGAGCACGACAGGGTGTAGTTCCCCTGTTCGGAGGGGCATGATGGGATCCAGGACTTTACCAGTTGGATCTACGTTTGAGTCTCAGCTCTGGCGTTTACTGTCTGTGATGACCTTGGGCTAGTTACTGAACTTCTCTGAACTCAGTTTCCTTATCTGTAAAGGAGACTGGCTCCTGATAAGGAGATACCAAATGGAACGGCACTCAGCCAGGGCCTGGAGCAAAGCGATCAGGTGGCTGTCATGCCTGTTCTAGCTGTTGAGGCCGGGGTGGCTGGCGCAGAGCAGGCATTCCATAAATGTTCCAGAAATGAATGCTGCTGAACGGAGGAGGGACACTCAGAGAACTTAGGTAGTTTCCCTGGGGTCACACGGCCGGGGCAGTGAAGTCTGCCTCAGGTTCGACAAGGAGCCTGTTGGTTTACAGCATCCCTTGCTCACAGCTTTGCCTGCCTCCCTGGACGCAGTCTCCCTGGGAGCCCCCGCCCCCCGGCAGAGGCCGTTCTTCCTCTTCCAAGCCCCAAACTGCCGGAGGGAGGAGCTGCTCCCTGGTGCTGCTGCTTTCCTAGGATGGCCTCGGTCCCCCTCCAGCTCCGCCATGGCTCCGGGGGTGGGGTGGGGAGGGACACGCAATCCTGCCCACCCCCCAGCAGAGAAGACTTTGGCCCTGGCTCACAGCTTTCCTCCCTGCTCCAAGTCCTGCCATCTTCCTGAGGGTCACCAGCATCCATCCTCATAGCTCCCAGAGCCCTTGCAGCCAAGGGCATTCTTCCATTCGTCACACGATGGCGAGGTGCCTGTGAGGTCGGGTCCCAGGTTCTATGCTGGGCGCTGGGGAACCAAGATAATCGAGACAAGGTCTCTGTCCTTAAGATGCTTCCTCAGGTGTGGAAGACATAGGCCACTGCACTACGGCACAGGGACAGCTGGGACGAAGAGGCAGAGGCAGCTCATGAAAGGGTCCACATCAGCCTAGGGGCCAGGGTGGCCTCCCACAGCAGCCACACACAGAAGCACTGAAGGCTGAGTGACCCTCCCCCTCCACTCCCACGAGGGCAGGGACCTGTCTGCTTCCTCCTGCTAGATCCCAGCCGCTGCGCCAATGCCTGGCACACAACAGGAGCTAAGTACACAGCATGGCTTTATTGTTTCCTTGGTTATCTCTGGAGGAACTAAACGCCCGCAGCAGAGTCCAGCAGTATGAAGGTTAGGCCTCCTCTCACTCCCTGGCCCTACTGCATTCCCCTCCCCCCTCACCTCCTCCCCGTCCCCTGTCAAGGGTGCCCAACCGGTGCTGCAGGGGTCCCCAGGTCTGCGCTGCCCTCCGGTTTCGTCTTCCTTTACACACTGTCTGTGGCTGCTATCAGGCTACTAGAGAGACCTTACAGTGCACAGGACCTGGACTGTTTCCTACCTGGCCTTTCCACAGAATGTTTGCTGACCCCTGCGCTACTGTATGGATGCACATTTAGATTATTTCCAGATGATTCCAATGAATATCCTTTGTGTCTTTGCCAATATGTATGTGTCAGTAAGATCAATTCCTAAAGGTAGAAAATTCTGGTTCAAATGGTGTGTGCAATTCTAACGGATACTGTTTCAAGAGCTTGTACCATTTTATACTCTTCCAGACAACGCGGGAGAAGGTGGTTTCCCTATGCCCTGGCCTGCGTGGTGCGTTATCAAACTTCTAGATCTCTGTCGTTCACTCTGATAGGTGAAAGATAGTTTTGTTTTGCCTGTCTTCAATTCTGAGTGAGACTGCATCACCTCTCCTAGGTTTAAAAGCCACTTGCATTTTTTTCCCCGTAAAAATAGTCAATTGTTAGCCAAATGTATCAGCTGAAATCACTTCTTTCTTGGTCCCAGCCTCAGAAAATTCCAGTTTTATTAAACATGTGCTCTGCCCTTCTGCTTTCCCTCTGGCCACCCATCACTCATCCTCCGTCCCTTGGTGGCCTTGGGTCCAGAGTCCCTGGCTCTACTCCTGGCCCTGCCCCTGCCACATGCTGAGGCCAGTCACTCCAGGGGCCCTGACTGCAGCCTCTTCCTCCCTTGGTCCCTGCTGTCCAGCTGCCCTTGCCCTTTGCCCGTGTCCAGCCTGCCACTCGTGGCCTCTGCCCTGCCCGGCTGCAGGGCTCCCACCCCCCGAGGCAGAGCTGGGGCAACAGCCTTCCAAGAAACACCAATGCCAAGGGCTCCGCTCACATCCCTCCTCACTGGTGGTAACTCCCTGTATTAGCTGACTGCTTCCCCTGCAAATGAGGCAAAGGGAAGGGCAGGAGAGGCTTCTCTGCACCCTGTCCCTTTCTTCCCACCCTCCCTCACCAGCGAGCCAGAGGCAGATTGTGCATGCAGCAAGAAAGGGAAACAACAGTCAGGTTAGCTTTATGTGCCACTCTTAAAAGAGGAACCAGGGAATATATATGCACCAGGAGTTAAATGCTCTTGTGTTTGCATTTTTAAAAATGAACAGTAAAATTCATGCTAGTAATTTAGATTTTTAGTTCTTCTTTACGTAGAACACTAAATTGCAAATATTTATGACAACAGAGAGACCACGGGAGAAAGGAAAAAGTGTTATAATTCAGTGCCGTTGACAGCACTTTTTGCCTGCTTTTCCCACGGGGCCCTGCAAAGCAGGCAGCTGGCCCTGAACCCGAGAGCTGCTGACGGGCCAAGCTGGTGAGGGGACGTGACTGGACCAGCCAGGCCTGGTTACACTTGGTTCGTTCAAGGGCCCCATGTGGCAGAGGGAACCTGGGTGTAAGGCCATCTGCCAGGAGGAGGAGTTATCACAGGGCAGGGGAAAGGCAAGCATTTGAAATTGTTTATTCTTCCTTTCTAGACATGTCCTGGCTTCTGCGATTCCACGCTAGTGGATGCTGCTGCACTCTGCCCAGATGCCGCCTCCAGAGGGGCGCCTGCTCCCCCATGCCAGCCTCCGACACTCCCGCGGTGGGGAGTGTCGGAGGCTAGCATGCAGGGAGGACTGTCCTTGGCAGAGGGAGCTGCCTTGTCCAAGGTCAGTTGCACAATGATGGCTGCTGGGGCGGGTGCCCCTGGCCTCAAGGTGACACCGCACCAGAGGGCTTCCAGGCTTTTGTTGTGACTTCTCCCTTTCCCTGTCTTGCTTCCCTACTCCCTCACTCTGGAATAAACTTCTACATGCAAATATAGGCTTAAAACCCCCATCCTTCCAGACTCTTCCTTTAACTAAAGGCAGTGTAGGCCAGGATTTATTTAACAGCACAGAAATATAAGACAAGTCTCATTTTGAAACCTGGCTGTGTGTGGTGGTTTTAAAACACGTCCCTAGAGTCTTTGCTGGTCCTCATTGCCCCTATTCCTGAGTGTGGGCTGCACTTGGCGACTCAGTTCTAACAGAGAATATGCTGGAAGTGACCAGTGTGACTTGAGACTGAGGCACAAAAGGCACTACAGACTTCTTGGTCTCTCGCTTGCTCTGGGGGAAGCCAGTGCTTTGTTGTGGGGACATTTGAGGAACCCACATGGCGAGGAATGGAGGCAGGTCCCGCAGCCTCCAGATGGCCACCGCCCAGCCCACAACAGGACAGACCCTGAGCCAGGACCACCCAGATCGGTCACTCCCAAGTCCGTGACTCTTAGACACTGGGAGGTAACAAACACTAGCTGTTTTAACCCTCTACGATAGAGATATACTCTCTCTTACTGAGCTGTTACTTACTTTGGATAACCTAAAGGGAAATGGAAATGACACTAGCACCTACCTCACAGGGTTGCTGGGCACATTAAGATAAGGCACGTGAAGTGTCTAGCACAACGTCCACCCCTTAGGAGTGGCTGGTGTTAGTGGCGGCTGTTGTCTCTCTGATGCTCGTTCTCAGGGTCCTTGCTGGCTCCTTTTTGTTTTTCTCTCTTAAGTATCCTTGCTCTTGACAAAACCACCTCCACACCTGCCGCGGCTCTTGGCAGGGATGGAGAGGGACTCATGGTGTCTTCTGCCTTTGCCCAAACTGCCCACACCCCCTGCTCTGGGCCTTGACATTGCCCAAAGTAGGACTCCTGGGTGTGAGGGAACCCCAGAGCCCCCAGGCTACAGTGAGACCCCCACGCCCTGCTCCTGCAACCCTGACCACCGCCCGTCACATTCTGCCCGAGGCCTATCCCAACATCACAACTGGCCAGAAACCTCCACCCGAGAGCCCAGGAGCTGTGGTTCCGTCATGCCTCATGTCCGGTTTCTCTTGGTCACCATGGACTTCCAGGTGCCTCGTTACCTGCGCTCATGACCTCCTGCAGCAATGCGGCACCTCGTAATCTGACCCCATCTGCCACGGCCCTGATCTCCCAGGGTTCCCTGTGCTCTCATGGTCTGACCTCAGCAAAGCCCCTCCGTCCTCACTCTTCCCTGGACGTGCTGTGCCTCTCCTTGTTCTCAGCTGGAACCTGGCCGTCCCCTGCAGCCCGCTCCAGTGCATCATGTTCTCCCCAGCAACCCTCCTGCCAATGCGACAGATGGAGGTGAGGGAGGGTCCTCCTGGCCCCGAGTTACTGCCTCCACCTCTGTTCTACCCCTGGGGCTAAAAACCAACCCCAGCAACTTTGAAGCACATGCCCAAGATCTCCCCCCACCCGACCCCCGGCCCACGCAATGCCCAGTTTTGCCTGGATCCTGGATCACTGGAATCCCCTTCACCACCCACACCCACAGTTCCCTCACTTGAGCCTAGATATCCTTCAAGTTTAACATTTGTGACCTAATGCCCACAGAGATGGTCCTCCCATGCCCGGCCTCCCGGCTCCTAAAACTCCTCTCTTTATTTTCCTGTGGCCGAATCTTTCACGTGCCCTTGGCCACTGACTCCCACGTCATCCCTTAGAGCAGTGGCTAGTGGGGAGCCAGTTTGTGAGTCGAGGCCAGCCTGTGGCCCAAATATGGCCGGCTGCCTGTTTCTGTAAATAACGTCTTACTGGAGTTGGTCACACCTGTTCATTTATGTATTGTCTGTGGCTGTTCATGTGGCAGAGGTGAGTCTGTGACAGACTGTATGACTAGTGACATCTAAAATATTTGCCCTTTGGCTCTTTAAAAATGTTTGCCGATACCTACCTAGCCTTTGTCCCTTTGTCCTTTTTTTTTTTTTTTTTTCTGAGACAGAGCAAGACTCTGGGCTAGAGTGCAGTGTCATCACCATAGCTCACAGCAACCTCAAACTTTGGGGCTCAATCAATCCACCTGCCTCAGCCTCCTGCGTAGCTGGGACTACAGGCGTGCACCACTGTGCCCAGCTTTCTATTTTTTGTAGAGACGGGTCTCGTTCTTGGTTAGGCTGGTGTCGAACTCCTGATCTCAAGCGATCCTCCCACTTTGGCCTCTCAGAGTGCTGGGATTACAGGTGTGAGCCACCACCACCCCCCTTTGTCCTTTTGTACACATTCATTGTCTCTGCAGTTTTTTTTTTTTTGAGACAGAGTCTCACTCTGTTGCCCGGGCTAGAGTGAGTGCCGTGGCGTCAGCCTAGCTCACAGCAACCTCAAACTCCTGGGCTTAGGCGATCCTACTGCCTCAGCCTCCCAAGTAGCTGGGACTACAGGCATGCGCCACCATGCCCGGCTAATTTTTTCTATATATATTTTAGTTGGCCAGATAATTTCTTTCTATTTTTTAGTAGAGACGGGGTCTTGCTCTTGCTCAGGCTGGTCTCGAGCTCCTGAGCTCAAACAATCCACCCGCCTCGGCCTCCCAAGTGCTAGGATTACAGGCGTGAGCCACCGCGCCCGGCCTGTCTCTGCAGTTTTAATGGTGGGTGTTTGCCCTGTGCCCATCCCCACGCTCTGTAACACCATGCCCCCTCACCCTGACTTCAGTGCTTCCTCCCCTGGGGCGCACAGTCCTCCCTGTCAGCCTCTTGTCCGCCCCTGGGAGCCCCTCCCCTCCGTGGCTGGCTTAGGTTTCGCCAGAACCATGCCCTTGGTTCCTCACGCCTGCCCACTCACCACACTGCCCAGCCGCAGCTGTGGTCAGACGGAACCCTCCACCCGCTCTGCAGCCCACCCCCAGCTGCATGTGTGACAACCCACCACCACAGGGTGGTCTCACTGTAAATTCATGATCAGGAATCCTAGGCAGGCTGGGAGCTGCCTGGCAGTGCTACGGTATTTCCCCAGTTCATCCACTTCCCACTCTCCAAGGGACATTTTTACATCTCCTCTCTCCGCAAACCGTCAACATCCCCTCCCGCCTCACTTCAGTTGAAATCCTTGCTTCTTTTTCCTGTTTCACTGAGAAATCAGAAGAGAACTCCCCACCTCCCATCTTCAGCAACTATACCCATTTATACGGCTTCCCTCCTGGCCGGCTTCCCTCCTGGCCGAGGGACAGACCTGCCACGCCCCCATCAAAAGGCAAGCTCTCCACCTGAGAACCGCAGCCACCCCTCTCCCCTGCTCAAGACTCCACCCTCTAAATATTCCCTCTCCCCTGGATCATTCTCATGACACGTCAACATGCTGTCATCTCTCCCGTCTGAAAATAATCACACAAACAAAATATCTTGTCTTGGTCCTACACCCTCTCCAGCTAGCGCCCTCCCCTCTGCTTCCCTCTGGAGAGCTCTCAGGCTTGTTCTCACTGTCTCCCTTCCTTGTCTCCTGTTCTCTCGCCAACTCTGTGGTCAGGGTTTACCGGCTGATCAAAGTCAACGATGACCTTCCCATGGCTAAGACCCAAGGTCGACCTCTGTCCTCATCTCCCTCAGCAGCATTTGATGCAGTTGTTCATTTTCCTTCTTCAAACAGTCTCCCTGTGGCTTCTGGGACGCCGCATTCTCCTGGCTTGCTCCCCGGCTCTGCCTGGTGGCATCTTCTCTCTTTAGCTGGCTCCTCTTCCCCTAACCTGCGGGTGTCCCAGGGCTGTGCTCATACCTCTTTTCTGTTCACCCTCACTCATCTACCTCCATGGCTTTAAATGACATTTCTCTGCTGCTGCCGCTGCCCACGTTTGTATATGCAGCCCCAGCCTCTCCTGCGTCCCAGACCAAACTTCTGATTCCCCTTCCCAGGCCCCTCCTCCACGACTCCCACGGCTGTCAAGGGCGCCTCTGTTCACCCAGTTCTTGGGCGTGAGCCTTGGATCACACCCACGGCCAATCTGTCTGGAAATGTCTGTTGGTTGGTTCATCCTTCACAGCATCTCTCAGATCTGACACTTCTCTCCTCCACAGCTGCCGCCTCGGACAACAGAAATCTTTCTCCTCTCTTCTACTCTTGCCCACCCCCCACCACCCACTCTCCATCTAGCTGTGAAAGTTATTCTTTCAAAGTAAACGTTAGGCCATGTCACTTGCCTGCTCAAAGCCCTCACCAGTTTCCTGCCCCACTTAGAAGAAAATATAAAGTTCTTCCTGACCTACAAGCAGGCAGGAGATCTGGCCTCTGGCGGCCGTCTGCCCTCGTTCCCCGCTACGGCTCTGACTAGCAGCCTTCTTGCTGTTTTCCCACACGCAGCTCTGCTGGGCAACTGGATAGCTCTATGCAAAAGAATGGGGTTTGACTCCTACCTCACAGCATACATGAAAATTAATTCAGAATGGATCAACAACCTAAATATAAGAGCTAGAACCATAATACTCTTAGAAGAAAACACAGGGGTAAATCTTCATGACCTTGGATTTGGCAACAGATTCTCAGATGGGACACTAACAGCACAAATAACAAAAGGGAAAACAGATAAACTGGACTTCATCTAAATTAAAAACCTCTGGGCATCGAAGGACATTACCAAGACAGTGAAAAGAAACATAAAGAATAGGAGAAAATATTTGCAAATCATGTATCTCATAAGGATCTAGTATCTGGAATATATAAAGAACTCTTACATCTCAACAACAAAGACAAACAACCCAATTTAAAAAGGGGGCAAAGCACTTGAATAGACACTTCCTGATGGAAGGTACACAATTGGCTAACAAGCATGCAACAAGATGCTCGACATCATTAGTCATTAGGAAAATGCAAATCCAAACCCAATGAGGTACCACTTCACATCCACTAGGATAGCTATAATAATAATAACTTAAAAACCAGAAAATAACAAGTGTTGGTGAGGACGTAGAAAAACTGGAAGACCCTTACACTTCTGGTGGGAAAATAAAACGGCGTGGCCTCTGTGGAAACCAGTTTGGTGGTTCCTCAGTAAGTTGGACATAGAATCACATACGATCCAGCAATTCCGCTCCTAGGGATATAGTTCCCCAAGGAACTGAAACAAGGATTCAAACAAATGCTTGTATGTAAATGTTCATAGCAGGACTGTTCACAGTAGCCAAAAGGTCGAAACAACCCACATGTCCGACAAGAGATGAATGGAAAAACAAAATGCAGTCTATACACACAATGGAGTGCTATTCAGCCATAAAAAGAAACGAAATATTGGTGCATGGAAATAGTATGCTACGTGAAAGAAACCAGTCACAGAAGGCACACACTGCATGACTCCATTTATATGCAATATCCAGAACAGGTAAATTCACAGTGACAGAAAGCAAACTGGTGGGTGCCACGGGTGCGGCAGTGGGGAGTTACTGTTTGACTGGATGGGGTTTCCTTTAGGGGGGTGAAAATGTTTTGGAGCTAGATAGAGGTGGTCGTTGTGCAACGCTGTGAATGCACTATATTCCTCCAAACTGTACATCGTACGATGGTTAATTTTATGTTAGCCCATTTCAAGCCGTGGGCTCTGGCTGTCCCCCTGCCTGGACACGCTCCCCTGGAGTTCTGTGTGGCTTGCTCTCCCTGTGTTCTGGTCCCTGCTCACAAGTCATCTCTTAAGGGGGTCTTTCTTGACCCCCCACCCCCTGTCACCTATTTAAAATGTCACTGCTTCCCACTCATCCACCCCCCAGACAGACAATAGCAAATTCTTGCTCACTTTTCAAGGCCAAGCTTGAGTGCTACCTTGAACCCTAGGAAGAACTAGCCACTTCCTCCTCTGGTTCCCATGCCCTTTATAGTGCAGGGATCCGTCGCTTGGAAGGGCTACCGTTCCTCAAGGACAGAACAAGTACCCACCCAGTGGCTCACGCCCCAGCACGAAGCAAACGCTTGGTAAGGAAACGACTGTGTTGCTGCTTGAGAAGGCGTCCAGTTATCTCAGGACAAAGCCACTCTCTTCCCTTAAGGGAGAGACAGAGAGTGGCTACAGTGTTCACCGCCCTGGTGCCCCGCCTGGCTGGCCAGGAGGAGCCAGGACTACGGGAAACCCAAGCCTCACCTGGAGCTCCCAGAAGATGCTGCGCGTGTGGCGGTGGTAGTAGTGTCTCAAGGGAATGTACTCCAGGCCCTCTCGGTTTGTCTTCAGGTAATTCTCCACGTGCTTGAAGAACCACGGCTTGTAGTAATTGCCAATGCTATTCAGCTGAAATGACAGAGGGCATTGTCATCAGCCCACAGACAAGCGCCCGATGCCACCAGGGCGTAACAGTGATACCCGGCTTCTGTTCAGCACTCCTGGCCTTTTCAAAGCTCTTTCATGTCTGTTATCACCTTTGTAACTCTTAAAAGCTGGGTAAGGTTAGGCCAGTGGGTATTTTCTAGCAGACAGCGCAGAAGTTCAAAGAGGTTAAGTGGCATGCCAGGGCCAAACAGCAACCCCATCCTAGCCTGGTGCTCCTTCTCGATGACAGACAAAAGCACAAATGTTTAAGTGTCTGCCACCATGCCGTGCTCCACGAGGGGAATTCCCTGCCTCCCGCCCTCCACGAGCCAGTGTTGGCACAAACACTGAGTGTGGGTCAGCCCCCCACTGCCACCCAGGCCCACAATGCTGCTTGGCCGCGGCACTTTCCCTCTTGTCCTAGGCCGAGCTCCACACCCCTCTGGCACAGCAATTCCCCTGGCAGCCCCCGTCATCTGGAGGAAGCTCCCAAGAATAAACCCACACGCCTCCCTGGCACTGGACCCCCTGGTCTCCAGTGCCCAAGTCTCATATCGAGCCGGTGTCTTCTCCCGTCCTACACGGTCAGGACTCGATGTGCTGTGTGCCCTGGGATGACTTAGCCTCTCTAGGCCTCAGCTCCCTCATCCACAAAACAAGTCTGGGCAGATGTTCTTGGGGAGAGGTGGGAGGCATCCTGGAAACAGCACAGGCTGTCCAGGGTTGGGCGGCTGGCACCAAACCTTGGCCCAGTCCCCACTAGCTCTGTGATCTTAGGCAGGTCACTCTCCGAGTCTGTCTCTTCACATGCAAAATGACAATAAAAATATATACTTTGTAGGAGTTTTTGTGCCTATTAGAAACCACACACACACACACACACACACACACACACACACTGATTTTATAAAAATGGGACCATCCTGCACATAGTTTGCCCATTTGCTTTTTCCACTTACAACACACTAGGCTGATCTTGGGCAGGTTGGTTACTTAGAATCTCTGAGCCTCATTTTCTGTACAGGAAAAATGGAGACATTGCTACCCCAGCTGGAGTGTTGGAAAGACTAAAGGAGACAGTGTAGAAGGTGCCTGGCATGGCACCTGCCCCACAGTGGGCACAGCCCCCACCCCATCCCTTTGCCAGCTGCTGCACCCTGGAGCCAGGGACCTCTGCCCTCCATCCTTGGATTCCAGCACCTGCAGCCTGTCTGCAGCCCCTCCTGTGTGAGACCACACTACTGGTCGTCTTCTCTGCAGGGAGGAAACTTGGGGCCGTGGTGGGCCAGGAGCCTGGGCTAAAGAGCCTGTTCACCCAAATCAGTTTCGGTGTGACAGTAAGGGGTGGGGCAAGAGACACCCCACACTGGCCTCTGCCTGCTAATGCGAGGGAAGGTGAAACCCAACAGGAAACAGGGCAACCTGATCTAACCCCAGGTGAGGCCTGGCGCACACCTGGGCGTGGCACCAGCTGCATAATGAAGGTGAGACTTGGCAGTACTTGCATCAGGAGCCATTCGTGCCAGAAATGCCCAGGATATGATAAAGAACCCAGTTGTGTGTCTCTCCCGGGCACGCGCCAGCTGAGGTGGCCAGGTAGCTGAATGAGCTCCAGTCTACCCTCACACCTTGATAGCGCCACTTCCTGTCTCTGGGCCTGCCCTGTACAATGGGGGCAGGCTGCCTCCTCCCAGGGTCACGGTGAGCCAGTGCCCAGTGCCTGCAGAGGGCCCCTCCCAGGACTTGGCACATAGGGACAAAGTGCTGAGCAGCGTTCCAAACAGGAATGTTTGCAAGAAATGCTCCTAAAAATAAAACGTCCACACGTCTTGTGGCATCTACCGCTCTCCTGTCCCAGCCCTGTTCCCACTGGGTCTCAGGGTCTTGCTCTTTGGGGCACCCGGCAAATATCCATGGCCTTGGAGCCCAGCCCCTCTGCCACTGGTGCCAGGAGAGCCTCTGGGCCTCGGTTTTCTCCTTGGGAAATAAGGGAATCAAGGCATGTGTTCAAGCATTTTAAAATCTGTACAAACCCTCTGCTCAACCATAACCTTAGGTGGTATCGGATACATCAAATGGATGATAGAAGAGCAGCTTTGGGTACAGTGGGGGTGGTGACTCCCCTGGGACCCTCCCTTGGCCTTACTACTGCTGACAGCCTCTAAGGGAACACCTTAGAGCAGACCTCTGGTCTCGACGTCCTTGCCAGGTGGCCAGGTGCTATGAGACACAGGGACTAGGCTTTGGCCCAGGTCAAGCAGAGCCAGGGCCCAAGTGCTTGGGCTCAGTGTCCAGTCTGCTGCCACCACTGCTCCAGGACCCCGTCCCCCAGCACTCAACAGTGTCCCCAGGAAGCAATGTTTGTGGATGATGCTAAATTCTAGGGGCTGATAAGTAGGGGGCCTGATGCTGAACCAGGAGTCAGAGACCGAATTTAAATCTGCTCTGTCCTAGCTGTGTGTCCTCAGGAGTCTCTTTCCCTCCCTGGGCCCCTTTTCCTTATATGGAGAGGGGGTTGTACCAGACGATTTTCTAGCCCTGTCCAATTTTAAAATGTTTTAAGTACATAGGTATAGATTAGAGCCTTAAGAACTGCCTATCCTTCGGTCTACTAATTCTACTTCAGGGAGGCAACGTAATGACATGGAGAAACGCTTATCACACTAAACAAGAGAAGACACATTTGAATGGGGCGATCACATCTAAAGACAAACCAACCAAAAAACTCTGCAAAGAGATGCTCAACCTCACAAGTGATCCAAGAACTGCAAAATAAAACGAGATACTATTTTTAACCCTATCAGATTGGCAAAAATGAAAAGGGTGATACTATCCAGTGTCGGCAAGAACGCAGGGGAAAAGGCGTTCTCGCACGCCACCACCGCGAGCAGCCGTATGCACAGCTCTCCTGGAGGGCTGTTTAGTTGTATCTATCAATAGTTAATGTGCTCAAAGCCTTGGGTCAGAAATTCTATTTTTTACTTGATTCTACACAAATGTTTGTACAAAAGGGCAAGGATGGGTAGAAGAGAATCTTCAATGCAATCTTATCTGTTAGAGCAAAACAAGTTGAGTGACATGAATGTTCATCAGTAAGTGATGAGTTAGGCCAATTATTTATATGCAACGGTGGGATATGATGGAAGGAAATGAGGGTGCACACACGTACACACACACAGAAATGGGTCTCAAAGGACGCACACTACTGTTACAAGTGGTTACCCTGGATGGAAAGAGATGCACTTTAACCTTTTCTTTATGTATTTCAACATTGTTGTATACTACTTTTGTAATTTACTAGACGGGCGCTTTAACCACCTAAGCCACGGAGCCAGCACTACTTTTGTAATTTAAAAACTTAAAAATCTATGCACAGAAAAAGAGAGGAAATAAATAGTCTTCCCCCAGTATCCATGGGGGATTGGTTCCCTGACCTCCCCAAATCCAAGGAGGCTCAGTCCCTTATGTAAAATGGCACAGTATTTGCATGTAAGCTACGCACACCCTCCTGTACACTTTGAGCCATCTCTAGATTACTTATAATACCTAATACAATGTACAGGCTCTGTAATGGTTATTCTACTGGATTGTGGAGGAAATAATTGCAAGGAAAAAAGTCTGTCCATGTTCAGCACAGACACAATCATCCATTTCTCCTCACCGAATATTTTCAATCTGTGCTTGGCTGAATCCACGGATGTGGAACCCACAGACGTGGAACCCACAGATGTGGAACCCACGGACGTGGAGGGCCGACTGCACACCAAACACACTAGCAACAGCTGGCTTGGGGTCATGTTTACAGCTGGAGGCTTTCCTTTCCCTTTATTTGTTTATGCCTTCCAAGTCTCTTATAATAAGCACAAATCCTTTCTAAATGGAGAAAAAGTGCTATTAACAATTACACGGTGTAAGGGGAAGGAATGTCAATCCGGATTCTGAAGCATCCAATCAGTCTCCCAGAGCCTGGCTTCATCACCTCGTGGAAGTTTACATTAGCCCTTGGAGCCTGCGTTCCTCGTCTATGAAATGGGGTTGCTGTGAGCACCAAAGATTACACCTATCAAAAGACCAGCACGTCCCTGGCGGATGGCAGGGGCAGAGTAAATGGAAGCTCTCGTCACTGTCCAAGTCTCTGACGGGAGATCCTGTTGCCTATACCCAGGTGGGCTGGCCAGGGAGCAGCCTCGAACAGCTGGCTGCCAGGGCCCGGGTGGGGGAACGGGCTCCGTCCCCGCCCCACCCCTGCCAGGCCTTCCTCATCCCCCGCCTACCTTGCTGGGCTCTGCCTCGTCTGTCATGACGCCCGTCATGATGACGGCCTCATCCAGGGAGTAGAGCAGCCCTTCAATGAAGTGGTTCTCCGGCCGCTGGGACTCTTGGGTGAATTTTTCACAGATGGCCTCCAGGCCCCGCACCGGCTCAAACCGCAGCTTGACATACTTCTTGGCAGGGATGATGCGGATCTCAGCAGCCACCAGGAAGCCCAGGGTCCCACAGGACCAGGGCACAGCGTAGAACAGGTCTGAGTTTTCGGTCTGAGGGACAGAATTGACACATGTTGAGAGCTGGAGCCCTGGACCCCACGTCGTGGGAGCAAAGAACCAGGGCCTGGCTAAATCCCTGATCTGTTGCTATCTTGTGTAAACCCAAGCAGTGAACTTTACAAACTGTGCTTTCTGGGCTTTAGTTTCCTCTCTGCAGCTTCCACATGACATTTACCTAATATTGCCCTCTGTCTCAGGGGCGCTCACCGAGAGAGCATCCTCCCGCTTCCAGCTGGGCACAGCCCCTGAACCAGAGGCCACCCAGGAAGGCGTCATGATCAGCACTGCCCAAAGACCCACGCTGGGGGACTAAGGAGCAGGGGTCCAAGGCCAGGCTGAAAAAGGGCTGAACCCTTACTCTGAGTCAGGGTAGCCAGGGAGCATTAAGATGCCTCCCTTCTGGGCCATTCCTAAAATTTACAAAGCCTTTCCCGGTCCATTAGCTTGTGGGACCCACCCCCTACAAAGCCCAGGGAGAGCATTAACACCCCCTTATGACAGGTAAGGAAAGTGAGTTTCCAAGAGGCAACATGACTCACCCAAGGCTTCCCAGAAAGCCAGCTCAGCCACGCTGGGGTTCACACAAGATCCTCTAACCCCTGGATCTAGCGTTCTTTCTACAACACCTCTTCTGGCTCCAGAAACCTGTACCTAACTTCATCATTTTCTCGTTTTGACATCTGTCTCTGAGACAGACAACTGACTTTTCCTTTGGCCATTCTAATTCTAATAAAGCTTTGGTTCGAATAAAGCTCTTTTGGAAAATGTCCAGCCTTTTCTTGCCTTTACCAAGAGGACAGCCCTGTGCGGTCCCTGCTAAACCCGCACGCCCTTGGTGGTGGGCATGGTGGTTGCAGCAGGGAGGGGAGTGGAGCAGGAAGCCCTGCAGCAGGCCGGCAGAAGCCTCTGGAACAGCAGAACTGGACTCACCAACCCCCTTCTTGGCCACCAGCTAATCACACTGTTCGGATCATGGCAGTAATTATGAGGCACCCGCTCTGTGCCCGGCTCTACTCGAGGAGGTTCCCATACAGCCTTGCACACCTACTTACTCCTGACATTTGTCAGGTCAGGAATTTGGGCCTCAGAGAAGGGAGCTAAGGCACAAATGTTTGTCTCCTTAGAAGACAGGGCCCAGGCACGGGTTCAGGGAAATGTGCTGAGCTGATGTCACTCCTGACACAGATCTCTCTCGTTCAGGACCAGAGCTCCCAAGCTGGGAGTCCCTCCCTGGACTTTCTTCTGTGAGGCCAGTTAACTTTTTTTTTTAACTAAGTAGAAAGAGTACACTCTAAAATAGTGAGTGAAAGTACAGGATAGTAAACATAAACTAATAACACAGTCCTTTATTACCAAGTATTATGTACTGTGCATAATTATATGTGCAACACTTTCATATGACTAGCAGTGCAGTAGTTTGTTTACAGCAGCCACTGTGGTGGGTCTCTGAAATATCCACTTCAAAAGGACCAGACTGTCCCTCCCATCCCAGGGGCTCCTGACACATGCCAGGACAGATCTCAGGTTGCTTAAAGTTTCAATACTGCCCCACTCCTCAGATAAAATGCCTTAAATGTTTGTGTCCCAGCTTGGGTGGTAGAATTGTCCTTTATTTTTCCAAAACTGCCCTGTTAATCACTTTTAGTTATAGAGTCATGCACTGTGTGAAGTTGTCAGATGCAAATGGATGCATCAGTGTTAAGCAAACCCTGATAAATAGAGCCGGGGAAGGCCATGAAGTCAGGGTGCATCCTAAACTTACGTGCGTGTTAACAAAAAAGACTACAAAAACCACAACCTTGCACAAAGGCCATTGCAATCTTACATAAAAAATACTTCTGTAAGGACATCTATCCAAGGTTGGAGAGGCATCAGCCTTGTTATTGATCTTTGTAGCCATGGATAATTATCTCAAAACGAGTATGTAATTCTCCTAATTTTTCCTTTAAAAACCTTTGTCTTCTTTGAATATGCATGTAGTTTACCATGGTACGGGAATTCCCATTACAATGCTCTACTTCCAAATAAATATCTTTTCTTTTAGAGAGCCCCTCTCTGTTAGTTAGCTGGGTTGACAACCACATAATACCATTTTGGTCAGTGATGAACCGCATATATTACGGTGGTCTCATAAGGTTATAGTGGAGCTGAAAAATTCCTATCGCCTTGTGATGTCATAGCCATCGTAAGGTCACAGCACAACGAATTGCTCATGTGTGGTGATGCTATTGTAAACAAGCCTACTGCACTGTTAGTCATATAAAAGTATCACACATACAATTATGTACAATACATACTACTTGATAATGATAATAAAGGACTATGTTGCTGGTTCATGTATTTACTATGCTGTACTTTTAATTGTTATTTTAGAGTATACTCCTTCTACTTATTAAAAAAAAAGTTAACTGTAAAACAGCCTCAGGCAGGACCCTTGGGAGGTATTCCAGAACAGGGCATTGTTATCATAGGAGATGACAGCTCCATACATACGTATTACTACCCCTGAAGACTTTCCAGTGGGACAAGAGGTGGAGGTGGAAGACAGTGATATCGATGATCCTAACCCTGTGTAGGCCTGGGCTCATGTGTGTGTGTGTGTGTGTCTTAGTTTTTAACAAAAAAGTTTAAAAAGCAAAAAAATAAAATATTTTTTTAATAGAGAAAAGCTTTCAGAATAAAGATATAAAGAAAGAAAATATTTTTTGTACAGGTATACAATGTGTTTGTGTTTTAAGCTAAGTGTTAGTACAAAAGAGTTAAAAAAAATAAAAAAGTTTATAAAGTAAAAAAGTTACAGTAAGCTAAGCCTAATTTATTAAAGAAAGAAAAATAGTTTTTATAAGTTTAGTGTAGCCTAAGTATATAGTATTTATCAAGTATACAGTAGCGTATAATAATGTCCTAGGCCTTCACATTCACTTGACACTCACTCACTGACTCACTCAGAGCAACTTCCAGTCCTACAGCTCCATTCCATACTGTAGTGCCCTATACAGGTGTACCATTTTTTATCTTATTTTCTTTTGTAGAGACAGAATCTTACTATGTTGCTCAGACTGATCTTGAACTGCTGGCATCAAGCAATCCTCCCACCTCTGCCTCCCAAAGTGCTGGGATTATCGGTGTGAGCCATCATGTCTGGGCCCCATTTTTAAAATCTTTTGTAGCATATTTTTACTGTACCTTTTGTATGTTTAGATACACAAATACTTACCATTGTGTTACAAGTCCTACAGTATTCAGTACAGTAACATGCTGCACAGGTGTGTAGCCTAGGAGCAATAGGCTATACCATCTAGGTTTCTGTAAGCACACTCTGATGTTTACACAATGATGACACTGCCTAAGGATGTATTTTTCAGAATATGTCCTTGTCATTAAGTGACACAAGACCGTACCTTACAAAATCTGATGAAGAGCTTTGATGCTGAGGCCTTTCTCCAGAGAGGCAGTATGGTGTAATGAATGGCTAAGGGCAAGGATCTGGGAGCCTGATTACTGGAGTCCAGCCTGTGTGGGATTTACTAGCTGTGTGACCTAGGGCAAGTTATTAACTTCTCTGTGCTATAGTTTCCTATATATAAAATGAGGATATAATAGTACCTACCTCATAATGTTGTGGAAGGATCAAATGCCTTAGTATATATAAAACATTCACAACACTGCCTAAACACACATAAGGGGCTATCTAAATTTTTAAAAATTATTATAGATACAGACCCACACCGAATAGGTGTATTTGAAATGAAGCACCCCCGGAGAGCCAGAGCAGGCTGGCATGGATGTCCCCCATCTCTCAACTCACCGGCGTGCAACGCACAAAGCTGCCATCGGCCAGGACCAGCTCGTAGGCGGTGCAGATGTGTTGGAACAGGCCGTACTTGTGAGATGATGACTCTATGCCTGTGCCCATGATCAAGCCCCCTGCAGAGACACACCTGTTAGCCAGGGAGTGCTGTGGGGTATAGGGTGCGGGGTGGTTGGAGAGCTGGGGGACTTCCTAGTACAACGAAGGCATGACAGGCTGGCAGAAATGGGGCTGTTGACTGAGGGCAGATTTCCCACCTCTGTGACTCTAGAGGGCAGGAGAGAGAGGGAGGGGCGTAGATGGGGAGGGCATCTTCAGAGGCAGGGGATGGATGGGCAGACCCCGGCAAGGGTGCTCACACCCTTACCTCTGACCACCTCAACCTAGAAACCTGCATGCATTTATTTGAAGAAAGACTTTAATGAAATGGCATGTTGATGGGGTGGCATGAAGTCGTGTTCTGAAGGTGTTTCCCTGGAAAAGAAAAGGCTTTGGGGGCCGTGAATCCTATGGCAGAAAAGAGAGATTAGACTTATTCTGTGTGTTTCCAAGGGTAGAATTGGAGCGATGGACACAGAGGAGCAGATTCAAGCCACAGATTAAAAAGTGCTGTCTGATAACTTGAGCTGCTCAGAAACGGAGCAGTGGGCAGTGAACAGTCTGCCATCGGAGCAGGCAAATAAGAGACAGGGTAACTTCTGTCACAGATGGAATAGCGGCGATTCCTGGACCAGATGGAAGGTGGCCAAGGCCCAGGGCTCTGATCCTAGGACCACCTGACTCCTCCTGCCCATTAACATAGAGTCCTCACCCACTGTGAGGTCATCGAGCTCAGGCAACACAGGCAGGGTCCAGCCAATGGAGGTCAGCAGGGCAGTCACCTGACCCATGGACACCAGGGGCTCCACACGGACAATCTGTTGACAGAACAAAAGAGACCCTGGGTCACAAGGAGGCTGCCAGGCCTAGGAGGGGACTGCTGCACACAGAAGGTGTCATCTCAAACCTTCCCAAACACTCAACGCAGGGATTCCTACACAGTCTTTATAGGCTCTTTCTAGAACACTACCCTCCCTTTAATTACAGCGAATGCAATTTCTAGCTCTGAGTTAGCTAGTGCTTAACTTCATCCCTTCAAATATCTTTACATTTAATGCTTAGTTTATTTTTTTCTAGATTATAGAAGAAATACTCATTTACTTGGAAGATACAGCAAAAATGAAGAAGAAAACAAAAATCATCCATCCTAGTTTTTCAGAGTTACAATGTTAATACTGGAATGTATTTACTTTGTTTTTTTCATACATATCTATATTGCTATTTTCTGTTTTAATACAACACACTCAAACACACACGATTTTCTGTCTTGCCTTTTTAAAATTTAACACTGTACTATGACCATCACCCTTATCATTAAATATTCTTGGAAAACATTATTTTTAAAGCACACATTAATATGCCATCCCATGGACTTCTACTTCTAGCTGAGATGGATCAACAGGGACCAGATTTATCCTGTTGCCTAAAATGGAAAAAAACACACAAAAAAACTCAGACAAAATATAGGAAACAAGAGTTTTCACTACAGGGGACATAAGCAGTCAAAGTGAGTGATCCCTGAGAGGCAGGAGACAAACAAGGTGAGCTCTATGGATGCCCAGCTAACTGCCTACAGTTAGGCATGCAGAAAGGGGAACCTGGGTGCAGCCCATGGGCTCCCTGAGTTGAGGAGATAGAGATGAAAGCCCCAGAAGAGCAAGGTGAGTAGAGTCTGTAGGACAGAGTACTGGAGAGGAGAGAGTTGCACAGAGAGAAAACTTCAGCAAACTGCAAAGGGTGTCCCTTGAATATTCAATTAAGTACTGGTTGGTGCACACAAATGAGGCTATTATCTGAGGCTGAAGTCAGGGAAAAAACCACAAGAGAAGGTAACAGGTAATAGCACCAAGGGCTCACACAGGGCAGGAGATAGTGTCAGTGCCCATAAGTCAGACTGGAAAAACCTCATGGTTTTTCTAGTACTCAGCATGCTCTTGTCTCAGCAGTAGGAAATAATTCACCTGAGATTAAATGCTGTCCTGGTCTCACCTAAAACAATCAAGACCGAACAGATCAAACCATTCCAAATAACTTAGCTGCCTCCTAGAACAAAAGTCAAAAATACAGGAATACA
>CM052444.1:71147818-71181388 GCA_028533085.1 Varecia variegata | reverse complement strand
GGAAAACAGTCACCTTGTTAGGTCTGGTGGAGGGTAAATGGCTGGCAAGGAGGTGGCTAGGGGCGGAGAGTGGGAACCAAATTGCGGCTAGGAACTGTTCCCTGGTGGGAACTTACATAGTAAAAAGTTCCTAGTAACCTTTAACTGAGAGAGCTCATTACCATCTAATTAGCATAACATGGGTGGAGATTCATGGAGAATTCCAGAAAACATGCCCAGAAAGGGAAAATGTTATATAACCTACCCTGTTATGTAACCTGTCTTGTGATCTGTTATAGACTACCAACCTGTCAATCACCCACAAAGGCAAGAAATGGCAACCAATCCTGCCAGGGGAAAGGCAGGACAAACTAATGGGCTTATAAAAGGCAACATGTGCTCAGCCTGCAGCGTCTTTCTACACACGTGGGGACTGACCCATTCTACTCTCTCTGGAACATATTTTCCCTTTATGTAGCTTCCTTTCCTTTCACTCTTTCTTTTATGTGATAAACTGTTTGCATTAAGTTGCTCTGTGTTTGTGATCACTCCATCATTGGCTCAGCTTGGTACCAGTACTCATTCTCAACACTTGGAACCGGGGGACCAGGGAACATCCACACAGATGAACCTAACAACCTTGAGTTGGGGCAATTAATTCATTTTATTTTATTATTTTTTAGAGATAGGATATCATTCTGTCATTCAGGCTGAAGTGTAGTGGCGCAATCACAGCTCACTGGAATCTTGAACTCCTGGGCTCAAGTGATCCTCCTGCCTCAAGCCTCCTGAGTAGCTAGGGCTACAGGCTCCTGTGACCACACCCAGCTAATTTTTTAATTTTTTTGTAGAGATGGGTCTTGCTATGTTGCCCAGGCTGCTCTTCAACTGGCCTCAAGTGATCCTCCCCCTTTCAGGCTCCCAAAGTGCTGGGATTACAGGTGTGACCCACCACACCTGACCTATTTTATTTTTTTTGAATTAACATAGAGTAAAACTGCTTATCTTTATGTACAGTTGATGAATTTTAGCATGTATAAGGATTCCTGTTACCACCACCACAATGAGGATACAGAATAGCTCCATCACCCGAAAAAACTCTCTCCTGCTGTCCCTTTGTAGTCACACTCTCCCCCCACTCCTAGCTCATGGCAACCACTGCCCTGTTCCCAATCACTATAGTTTTATTTTTCCAGAAGACCTTATGAATGAAATCACCTGTAACCTTGGGCCCATTGATTTTTGCTGGAGTCAAAGCAGCTCCCTTTGACGGGAAACCTATTCATAATTGTACATTACTTACAGAGTTGATGAACCATGAATATAGTCAGTTAGAATGCTTAGGAACAGGATGTTCTGGGTAATGACTTTTTAGGTTAACTAGAAATTAAGCAAAATCCCTCTTACATTAATAATTGGGCCACCTTGCAATCTTTCTAAGATGTGAGTCTCCATTTCTTTCTTTTTTTTTTTTTTTGAGATAGAGTGTCATTCTGTTGCCCGGGCTAGAGTGCCGTGGCGTCAGCCTAGCTCACAGCAACCTCAAACTCCTGGGCTTAAGCGATCCTACTGCCTCAGCCTCCCGAGTAGCTGGGACTACAAGCATGTGCCACCATGCCCGGCTAATTTATATATATATATATATATATTTTTTTTTTTTAGCTGTCAGATCATTTCTTTCTATTTTTTAGTAGAGGCAGGGTCTCGCTCTTGCTTAGGCTGGTCTCGAACTCCTGAGCTCAATCCACCCGCCTCGGCCTCCCAGAGTGCTAGGATTACAGGCGTGAGCCACTGCACCCAGCCTCCATTTCTTTCTTAAAGCCTTTTTTAGAGCCTAATGAACACAAATAGTTATTTTTTTAAATTAAGGAACACGATAAACACCAGAGTCCTAACAAACAGCGTTTTCTTTTATTTGTATATATAACTACCAAGACCATTTGATCTCTACAACCATCTTGAGAGGTGGCAATGAATGCAGGGAATTATTAATCTGTGTTATTTTTAGTAAGTGGGGACATTTGGACTCAGGTTAAGTGACTTGCCTGGTCATTGTCTTATTCTGGTGAATAGTGATGCCAAGGTATGACTCCCATCTTCTGGATCTTCCCATCATTTGAATTTGCTCTCTTTATTATTGTGGGAAAAACCATTTCTTGTGGTTCTATTCCATAGATATAAAGTGGAAGTTTTAGAATAAGGTTTTTTAAAGTATGGTTTGCAGAGCAACTGCATCAAAATGCTTGCTAAAATGCAGAGTCTTGGCCTCTACCACGTCCCACTAAATTTAAATCCCCAGAGGCAGGGCCCAGGAATCTGCTTTTTAAAAAGGTCTCTGAGTTATTCTTGTGCATGCTAAAATTTAGAAGACTGCACCGAATGTGTGTTGACCCTGGAACTTCTCTAAGAATATTATCCTTGTTTTAACATAAAGTCCTAATAGAGGATTCTTTTCCCTTATAACGTGTAGCTTTCATCTAAAAGCCCAGTTTATCCAGAAAACTATAATAAGCAAACTTCTAGATAATCAAAAATTTATTATTTTATTGCCTTGAGTTTCTCAAGAACAGGAAGGAGTTTTTGAAGTCTCCGAGGCAAGACTACCTCAATTCTGGGGGAATTGGATTTCTTATGCTAGTGGATTGACTCATTCATTGATTCATTCACGGTGATTTTGGCTGCATATAACAGAAAACCCTGACTCAAACAGCTATTGGCAGATTTCAGAAGAGAGTGCCATGATTATCCCTCCATTTGAAATAATCACTCTGACTGCAGGAAGGGAAATGAATCAGTGGTAGCAGAAGTGAGGCCAGGTAGGAGTTACAAGCTACGGCAGTGCCAGTATAAATGGAAAGAAGACGAAAAGTTTGAGAGAGACTGAAGGAGAAGGTAGGAAATGAAGAGGAGTCAAAGATGTTTTCTGGCCATTTTGCTTGGATGACAAGGTGCATGGGGATGTTTACAAGCATAGCAGAGAATGTTGGTTTAGGATCAGTGCTGGGGGCAGAGTGGGAGGAAAGATGAGTCAGGGGTCATCGGGTCTGGTGCAAAGAAATGGTAACGGGACGTCATCAGGGTGTGAGCAGTAGACAAAGCCATGGGAGCCCATTTCCTGTATCCCTTCCCTTAGGGTTGCTGTCGTCTTCTTTCCAAAATGTCAATGAATCCATCTGATGAGTTACCCCTTACTAAAGCATGGCTGTCTTAGAAGTAGTGATATTTTTTGAAAAGAGATTAATAACAATTATAACATATTTTATGTAAAATAGTTGTATTGCTTCTAGAAACAGGGGATATATTCTTCTAAACATACAAACTGTACGGGAAAGTACAGAGAATCACCTCAAATCTCATCATGCAGAGCTAAGTTCACATTTTTCATGACATTCCTTTTAGGCATGTCTCTAGGCCCATATGCACATTTGCATATGATTTTACAAAATAAGACCAACTCTACATGGGCTTTTTAAAATTCGCTTTTTAAAAATTTAACAATATGCTATAGACATTTTTAATGGTTTCTTTGTATTCCATTGTGTGCTTGTACATATGTATATAGGTGTGTGTGCACAATTGTACATGTATAGCTTAATTCATTCAATCAGTCTATTATTGAAGGCTATTTAAGTTGTTTCCAAAGGTTTGTTGTGATGAGAAAAGTTTCAGCAAATTTTTCTTATCATCCTTATTTTCATACTGTCAGCCTAAATAATAAACAGAGAGAGGCTCTCTAAAAGAAATTAAGGTTATTAAGTATGAATGTCTGATTTCCTTAAGTACTAAGTTTGACAGTTGATATCTCTGACACTTCACTTTGACACTTCTTGTTTTATTTTTATTATGAAGGTACATCCTCAGTATTTCAAACACATGGTTTGGCTTGTGATAATCTTTCAAACTGTTTTAGAGTAATTTTTGTGAAACCATGAATAAGTCAAAAATTCGTGTTATTTTTGAATATGAGTTCTGTCATGGAACAAATGCAGCACAGACAGCTCGAAATATCAACGAAGTGTTTGGGAAGGATGTGGCTAGTGAATGCACAGTATACTGATGGTTGAGAAGTTCTGTTCTGGTGATTTTAATCTTGAAAATGAGCCACATGGGTGACCTGAGACCAAGGTAGATAATGACAAGCTGAAAACTGTAGTGGAAGTGAATCCATCTCAGCCTACATGTGAATTAGCAGCAAAGTCTGACATTAGTATTCCAACAATATTGGACCATTTGAAACACACTGGCAAGGTAAAGAGGCTGGATAGGTGTGTTCTGCATGAATTAAATGAGCATCAGAAGAGAAATCATCTCAAAGCTTGCCTTTCTTTGCTGTCACAACATAAAGGCAAATCATTTCTATACTGTATTGTTGCATGTGATGAAAAATGGATTCTTTTTGACAATCGCAAGTGTTCGGCACAATGGTTGGATAAAGATGAAGTGCTGAAACAGTCCAAAATCAAATATTATCAAAAAAAGCTAATGATGTCTGTTTGGTGGTCCAGCGCCAGTATTATTCACTATAGCTTCATGAAACCTGGTTAGTTCATAATAGCAGATGTCTACTGCAACCAGCTGAACAAAATGATGAGGATGCTTGCGATTAAGCAGCTGAGATTGGTCAATATAGACAGGCCAATCCTCTTGCAAGACAACGCTCAATCACATGTCACACAAACAATGCTGCTCAAACCACAGAGGCTGGACTTGGAAACTGTCATCCACTGTATTCACCACACCTTGCACCAACTGACTATCACTTCTTCCAGGCTTTGGACCACTTCTTGGAAGGAAACATATTCAATTTGCAACAAGCTGTGGAAAACACCCTTCGTGATTTCATAGCCACTTGCTCTCCAGGCTTCTTTGCTGCTGGCATTAAACAATCAACCATTAAGATGGCAAAACTGTGCCAATAGTTTAAGTGCATACTTTGGTTAATTGTACTGCTTCTTGTTTGAGATATAATAAACTACACTCTTGATTGGAAATCGGACATTTCGTATTTAATGATCTGTAACACTTATTTGGGAACAGAGCATTGCAATGGGAATATGTGCATCATAGCAAACTGTGTGTATTCAGGGAGATAAAGGAAGACAAATGTTTTTAAAGGAAAAAATGAGGAGGATTACATAAATGTTTTGAAATAATTATCCTTGGCTATCAAGTTCAACAGCAAGGGTAACACCAATCCAAGGTTGGACAGGCAGTGCTCGGCAGATGTCCTTGCAGAAGTATTTCGTGTGGAAGGCTGTGATGGCCTTTGTGCAAGGTTATGATTTTTGTAGAGTCTTTTTTGTTATCAGTCACATAAGCATGAGGACCCTTTCTCCATGCCCTTCCCAGCCTCTATGTGTCAGGATTTTCTTAACATTAGTGACTCCATTTTGATTCTGACAACTTTCAAAAAACTTAGAAAATTTTCTTGAAATAAACTTTTTATATTTTAAAACCTGTTGCCAAATCACTCTCTGAAAACACTACCCACAGGATATAAGAATACCAATGTCTCCATAGCCTTACCACCATTATGTTGTCTCGTTGTTTAAGTGGTAGGAATTTCAGGTACTCTAGCTGGTTGCTCCATCTGGCCTTCCAGTATCTCTCATATCACACATGTAAGAAGTTTGAGTACGAACAGCCCACCACAAAGGAAATTCAGCCACCAATCTTCTTTTCCATCCCACCATAATGTCCAGTTCTCAGTGCTTTCTAGACAAGAGAGGCTGAAGTGAATGTCCCAGGCTGACCAGCCTTGGTGATTGAAAGGCAGTCAGCAGAAATCAGTGACATTGCCATCTCTGTCCTTGGCGCTGCAGTGGCCCAGAGTGTTTCACCACTTACTATCATCCCCAAGGATGGTTTGGTTCTCGCAGTTTCTTTGTAGCTACAATCTTCTTTGTGCTCAGGTCAGCGACAAACTTTCTGACCAATCTTCTTGAGTGCAGCACTCATTCATTTCAGAAATCAATCAATAAATCCTTGAGTATCTATTAAACATCCACAGAATAGTCATAAAGTCCCTGTGCATTAGTTTTCATCCCTGTTATTTATTGTTTTTTTTCTGTGTAGAACTTTATGATTTTAGGAACTCTTTTCATACCTTTCAGCCTTTATCATGGAAATGTGCAGAACATGGAGACATTTACAACTGGGGTGGAGAATGGAGGACACCATGCTTAGGGACTTGTGGCTATGCTGTGCTATGAGCCAAGCACTCTGCCAGACTCTGGGGATAAAACAGAAAATAAGACGTCTAGTTCCTACTCTCATGGAGCAGGCTTTCACAACCTCAGCATTATTGACATTTTTGGCCAGTTAATTCTTTGCTGTGGGGATGTCTTGTGTATTATAGGATATTTTATAGCTAGAAGCCAGCAGCACCCTCCACCAAGCTGTGACAACCAAAAATGTCTCCAGGTGTTGCCAAACGTCTACTGGGTGGTAAACTCTTCCCTGGTTGAGAACCACTTGTGTAAGGGGAAGACAGCTGGAACAAGCTATCACAAATGTAGTTCTCAAGTTGCACAGTAGAGAAACACAGGGTAGGAAAGCAAGGACTTGCTGAAGTGTAGGGCCTGGATACTCAGAATGTGGTCCTTGGACAGGCAGCATCCCCATCACCTGTGTCTTAGTCCATCTGAGCTGCTGTAACAGAATACCATAGACTGGGGGACTTGTCAACAAAGAATTGTATTTCTCACAGTTCTGGAGGCTGGGAAGTCCAACATCAAGGTGCTGGCAGATTTGATGTCTGGTGAGGGCTCACTTCCTGGCCATCTTCTCATTGTGTCCTCACATGGTGGAAGAGACAAGGGAGCTCTCCTGAGTTTTTAAAATAAGGGCACGAATCCCATTCATAAAGGCCCCTCCCTCATGACCTATTCACCTACCAAAGTCCCTACCTCTTGATACCATACATTGTAGATTAGGATTTCAACAAATGAATTTTGGGGGGCACAAACATTCAGTCTATAGCAACTTGGGAGCTTGGTAGAAATGTAGAATCTCAGGTACCACCCTAGACCTACTGAATCAGAGTCTTCATTATCACATGATCTTGTCTAGAATAGGAGGGATGGTTTGTCCTAAAAAACAATAGTTAATCTGCATCCTAAAAAGTGAATAGACATTAGTCAGGCAACAACTGGGGGCAATAATTGGTCAAGATGGAGGAAACAGCCCCCCTCAAAGGAAGGCCTTGGGCCTGGGAGGAACCACAAGAAAGAGGGCTAGGGAGCTGGTGCTTCAGGCCTGGGGGAGAGCAGTGGTGAGACAGGCAGGGACCAGGCTGTGGGAGTGATTCTGGAGTTCATTTTGAGGCAAGGAAAGCTATTAAAAGTTGTGGAGTGATATAATCAGATTTTCATTTAAAAAATCAGTATCAACAAGGCTATTTCCAAGTTTTGTGGAGCCTAAGATTTATACAATTTGGGATGACCTCTTAAAGGAAAAGAAGACAACATTATGAGGCATTTGATTACTTATTTGATTTGATTTGATTACTTATTTTGAATAAGAAAAAACACAACTAATTACAAATTTTCAAAAGTTGACAGACATCACAAATATCACAAAATCTAGAATAACATGATATTTTTATCAAATTGCCAGATACACTTCTCCAACACTTTTTTCCTACATTTTGGGGCTACATTCTCTTTTATCATTTCTTCATGTTACAACAATTTTATAATAATAATATTAGTTTTAATTTTGAGACAGAGTCATGCTCTGTCACTCAGGCTAGAGTGCAGTGGCAGGATCACAGCTCACTGCAGCCTCAAACTCCTGGGCTCAAGTGATCCTCCCACCTCAGCCTCCCAAGTAGCTGGGACTACAGGCACATACCATCGTGCCTGGCTAAATTTTTAATTTTTTGTAGAAACGGAGTCTTGTGCAGGCTGGTCTAAAACTCCTTGCCTCAAGCCATCCTCCTGCCTTGGCCTCCCAAAGTGCTGGGATTACAGGTGTGAGCCACCATGCCCAACCTATAATATTATTTTATACAGAGAGAATAAAATGATAGTTCAGTTTTCCCAACATAGTTGATTAAAATTTGTTTTTTTACTATTGATAGTTTGGAACAGTTTTAGGTATACAAATAGTTATTATTAATGCCATTTAAATCTTTTTAGGATTGTTGTTAAATTTGGAATAACCTCTTTTCAGTGTCTTTCAATTATGAGCTACAAGGTTTCAAAGCATTGCAAATTTTCTCATGTAGTGAGTAATTTCTATTAATACTCTCTGAATTGAGTATACTAATTAACCAGGGCTCTGGGAGGTATTCTTTTCAAGTGAGTAGCCCTGAAGCTTAGGCATCATTAATTTCAAGTAAATGCTTTCTGTATATCCAGTTTCAACTACATGCAACAAACTGATCTGGGTTTAGAGGATGGAGACTCAGTCCTTGCTGATAGGATGGTCATGGATCAACGGGGGAGACATGAAAACAGCTAACTATAAAGCAGGGCAGTTTATGAGCACTAACAAACCTCAGAACAAATTCAACCTTCACTAAAAATGCTGGAAATATCACATACATGTTCATAATTAAATAAGATAGGCAATGATCCTTTCCACAAATATTTGTCAAGTGACTACTATGTGCCTAACACTGCTGGGCACAGGTCAGAAGAGGAAATACAATACATCCAGCAGGACCTCTGTCCCATGGATCTTAATTTAGTAGGTAAGATGCATATGCATAAAAAGCAGTGCCACTCCTGAAAATGATAACAGTTAATATTTATTGAACATATATAATTTATCAGGCATGGTGATAGTTAATTTTAGGTGTCAACTTGACTGGGTTAAGGGATACCCAGATAGCTGGTAAAGCATCATTTCTGGGTATGTCTGTGAGGGTGTTTCTGGAAGAGGATTGGCATTTGAATCAACAGACTGAGTAAGGAAGATCCTCTCTCACTAGTGTGGGTGGGAACCACCCAGTTGGTTGAGGACCCAGGATAGAGCAAAAAGGCAGAGGAAAGGCAACTTTGCTCTCTTTTCTGGAGCTGTGACATTCTTCTTCTCCTGCCCTTGGTCCTCAGAACTTCAGGTTCTCCATCTTTCCGATTGTGGGGCTTGCACCAGTGCACCCCTCCACAAGTTTCTCAGGCCTTCAGCCTCAGACTGAGAGTTACACCTGTGGCTCTCAGGATTTCAGACTTAGACTCAGACTGAGCCACGCCAGCTTGCAGACAGCATATCGTGGGACTTCACAGCCTCCGCAATTGCATGAGCCTACTCCCACAATAGATCCCTTCTTATCTATCTATCTACCTGCCTGTTCATTCATCCTATTGCTTGTTTCTCTGGAGAGTTGTAACTAATACAGGCACAGTTCTAATTATATTTACATTTAAATATAATATGATAATATAATTAAATGCAATGTAACAGTACGTAGTAGAATGTGCTAATTACCTTGTGAGGGGTCCAATACTGTGGAAGTACTGAAAAAAGAGGGAAAATCTTCAGAGTCAATAATAAGTATTGAGCACCTGTTGTGTACTAGGCATGACACACCCATCATCTCAGTATAACCCTCGAAACAACTCTACAAAGGGGACATGCCCTTGATATATCAATGTTCAAAGATGTTAGGGAGCTGGTCTAAGGAGAATAAGTGGTGGAACCAGGTGCTGGACGTTTGACGTCTTAGGAAAGATGTCACAAATCAGGCACCCACAGACAGAATGGGTATTGGCTTTGTTCAACTTTAATAAAAGATACAGCATGTAGTCCAACAGGCCAAAGAAGAGTAAAAGGATTTTAACAAAAATGGCAGCCTCCTGCTCCTCCCTTCTACACCCCAGTCCTCCTTTCTTCTCTGGCCGCTGGTTCCATTAGGCTGGGAGCTCCCTGGGAGTGAGGGCTGTCTCCTAACCTCTGTGTGCTCAGTGCCCAACACAGGGCCAGTGTCCTGAAGTCAACTTGTCCCCAGCTTGATTCTTGACTAACGGTCATTTCAGTTTCTTCTAACAAAGTCAGAACATTCCTTAAAAAAAAACCCTATTAGCAAATAAGCGTAACATACCTATAATATCTATCTACCTTCACTTAGTGGTCAGACTTCCGGCAGCCCACTATTGAAAACACCAGCCAGGCCAGGTGGAGTGGTTAGCCGTCCAATTTCACTCACAGAGCTCCTGGTTTGAATCCTGGCTCTTCCCTTTATTACCCTTGGGCAAGTTACTCAACTGCCCTGGACAAGTTCTGGCATGTATCTCTCATGAATATCTGTCCATGAATACCTGTCATTACTATTTTCTAACAGAAGGGAGTCAATCTCTTTGATCATTTACGGAGCCTAAGCTCTTATTCCTTGGCAGAGATAAATGGTCCCAAAGTCACAGACTATTGACTTACATTGATGTTCAGAATGAAAGCACTGATTTAATAACCTTGATGGCCTGATGTTCTTGGAACGTGGGTGGAGGAAGAAGCCCACTCGAGGAGAAGAGGCGCTAATGGCGTGAGAGTCAACTGCAGAGGCAGCAGGAAGGCTGCACATGAGCAGAAATGCAGCCTGAGTGTTGAACGAGGAGCAAACAGTCCTCCTTTCTTAAGTAGCCTCCTGGAGGGCATGCCCGTGGGTATGACAGCTCTTTATAGTAATAGGTGCACATAATGACCACTCACAGCATCGATAAAAGGTCAAATATATTCAGAGAAAGAATTCAGCCAGGCAGAAATGGTGTGTAATGCTTTTTTAAGATACCTGAGAACCCTCGGTTTGACTTGGAAGAGCTCTTTTAAAGAAACCACTCAGTCCAAACTCTTACACACTGACATGCAGCATATCCTAGATTTTAGAAATTCATGGCCTGCAAAGATTTTTTTTAAAAATTAAGCCCCACCACAGGGTTGCCAACTTGTTATTTTGGCACATAAAGACACTAAGAAACAAACCACCAGAAAAATCACCATCTACTATTGTCATCTTTCCATAAAAGAAAGGAAATTTTAATGTCAGAAATAGTAGGAAGATCCCAATCTTGGAATAAAAGATAATTCTTCCAGTTGAATCCATTGGGCACTATGAAAAGCTTGCCGCATTGCATAATTTTTCTGACTTTGCCGCAATTTCTGGAAGCATTGTCACAGACAAACCGAATGGACCCTGCGTTTGGAAGCTACTAAGCTCTAGGTTTTCAAAGTGTAGGCTATGGGCCACCAGTGTCAGCATCACCTGGGAACCAGTTAGGGTTACAAATTCTTAGGCCCCACCACAGGCAGAATGAAGCAAAGATTCTGGAAGTGGGCCCAGAAACCTGTTTTAACAAGATTTCCAGGTAATTCTGACACATCCAGGTTTGAGAACTACCACTGTGGTTCCTTCCTTCTAGATGACTTGCGTGGGTCTTCTCAGGGAAACCTCCAGCAACAGGATCCCAACACCTCCCCCCAACCCTGCTTCCACGTGAGTTACCTGCTGTGGCTGGAAACTCCCAGACTAGCATCCTCGGTCCGAGTTCTGCACTTGTGAGCCACACAGAATGCACCTTCTCTGTCTCCCTGACTTGGCAACACTATATATTTGAAGATGACTATTACATCTCCCTTCCTCAGGTAGGCACTGCCAGGACTCTTACCTGGTCCTCACGTAGCTTGACCTCTAGTCCTCTTGTCAACGTGGTCTGGACACCCTTCTACTGTTATTATTAACAACTACAACTTACTGAACATTTGTTACTATGTGCCTTGCACTGCCTGAGAATGTTCCATATGTTCTCACTTTAAATCTTCACAACAGCCCTGGGAAGTAGGTCTGCTCTCTCCATTTTACAGAAAGGAAATCAGCTCAGGGAGGCCACGTAACCTGCCCAACACCACTTGGCTCATGAGATACTGAGCCAGGTCCCACACTCAGGTCTGTGTGGCACTCAGGAGCTCATACTGTTTCCACCATACCAAGCGGCCCTGAAATTTCCATCAACATATTGTTAATTTGGAGAGGCCCGAGCCAGGAAGAGGGGGCCTTGAGGGCTGAATAGGTGGCGTGATAGGTATGACATGGACTTTGGAGTCAAACAAATCTGGATTGAGCCCCATCTATGCAATTACTAATTGTATGACCTTAGGTGTATTTCTACTCTTTCTAAGTCTCAATTTCCTCATCTGTACAATGGGGATAATAACATCCACCTCATAAGGGTGCTATGAGTAGAAAATGAATTAGCGCTCATAAAGCACTTAGCAAAGTGCTCAGTACAGCAAGTACCCAATAAATATCTCTGTTATTGCTACTAAATGTATGTACTCAGCAATTATATGATTATAATGTGGATGGGTCGTATCCAGACACACATACGATGTAGCCATGTAAGTAAGTTGTCGTCTCCTTTCCAATCCCACTGAACTCCCACCTATATCTGGCCCTGGGCTACTTTAGCAACCTCCTGACCGATTCCTTCCCTCCAATTTCTCTCTTTTGCAGGCCAACCTATGTATGTGGACAGACCAATCTTCCTAACACCGGCTCTGATTATGTTGCATCAGCCCTTGCTGAAATACCACCTTCAAGTTAAGTCAAGGTTTCTCTTCTTGGCTTTCAAGCGTTGGTATATGACACGGCCCCAAATTCCTACTCCCACCTTTTTCCCACTCTTGTTCCCTATGTGCACTCTGGTTCCAGCTGAACTGAGTCATGGGCCCTTTTTCATATACACAATTTCTCCTGTTTTTTTTTTTTCCCACCCAAATGGCGACACATCTCCACACATCTGCCCTCAAATTGGCTTTCTATCAAGAAATTTTCGGAGATCCAGTGCTACTTCTCTCATGAAACTTTTCCTACCACCCCCAAAGAGATGCGAGCAACTTCTTCCTTGGAACTCGTGTGGCCTTTATTTCTTGAATTATAATGGTGTTGTGAAAAGAGCTTAGATTTTGCCACCCGATAGGCCTGGGTTCCAATTCTGAATCTTCCTCCTATTGGTGTATCATGGCCCTGAGTTTAAATTCCTTGTCTGTAAATTGGGGATAGTAAAATCCTCTTGATATGGTGTCCACAAAGACTAAATAAGACTAAGGCAGGTAAAAGGTCCCCTGCTGTGAGCCTAATTCATACCAAATTTTTCAGTTTCTGTCTCATTCCTCTCCCCTGTGTGGGCAACATTGTTTATTTCGCCTGTTCGTCGAGAGCAGGGACTCCATCTTCATCACTTCTGTATGTCTCACAGAGCTTAGAATAGTACTTTATACATGATGCTCAGTAAATACATGTTGAACTGAACTCACTGCCACTTACCAGCTAGGTGATCTCAGTTTGCTTAACCTCTCTCAACATCTTCTTGTCCTTAAAGTTAGTGATATTAAAAACAAATCTTTCTGTTCCTTCCAGATGTGTCATTCTTTCATTTATTGAACAAACTTTCTATTCAGCACCTACCATGTGTTAGGTGGTCTCCTAGGTGCTGAGGATGCCTGGTGAGTAAGTCAGGTGCTCTATAACTAGAACTCTGCTCCGTGGTAATGAACTCCCAGCCTAGTGCTGCTCCTGCAGCGTGGACCAGCAGGGCTAGTAGATGCAGATGTTGGCATTATGGGGATGTGTGTAGGCAGCTCGGAAGAGTTGGACCCTCTAGGAATAAAGTGCTCTTTTATTATAGGGGAAAAACCTATTGTTTCCCTTGGCCTGCTGCTCATAGGAGGCTGCACATCAGTTGGGTACAAGATATTTTTTAACAGCTTTTTTTGAGATAGAATTTACATGTCACAAATTTCACCTGTTCAAAATTCAATGGCTTTTAAGTTGTGCATATCTAATTTTAGGACATTTTCATCCCCCAAAGAAATCAGCACATTTTATCTTTGTAAAATAGGCTGAGTTTGTGCCTTTGTCCCAGTCAGTCCTACTTGTCGTCACCGGCACAGCAATGTTGCTCGGCTAGTTGTGGAGATGACAGGGTTCAGAAATCGTGGTGTGGAAATACATCTTAATTAGATCGTTGATATTCACTTGGTAAGCCAGCTTGAAACTTACCGTCAGCTCCAGAGATCCCCTGGGGATATTTGGTTAAAGGCAAACGCCAGCTCATTCAGTCTTCTCCAGGCACAGAAAGAGGTGACCAGGTGACCTCACTGGGGCCCAACCCACTCTTCCTGTTTGTCTCCCTCTCCTGCCACCACATTTGCCCTCAGCCCTCACCTCCGCCCTCATTCAGGATGATCCTCCCTTCTCTGTCTTACCTTCAAAAGCGCTCATGTGACCCCAGAACCCTCTCTGGATCCCGCCTTCCTCCCCACGCCCACCATTGCCAGCTCTCACGTCCTGGGAGCACATAAACTCCGTTGCCCAATCAGTGCCTTTGCCCAAGTGCGGTCAGACTTTCCTCACCAGCACGGTCAGGTTGGCCAGCCTATTTTTGAAGATGAGAAATCATTTTAATTTGACCTTCGATATTCATCTGGTAAGTTGGCTTGAAAGGTGAGAGCCCCAGAGATGCCCTGGGCAGACTTGGCTGCGGGCTAGCGCGCCAGCTACATCAGTCTCCTGCAGGTGCCGCGACACTCCGATCAGCCCCGTGCCCAGCCAGCTTCTCCCACCTCCTCTCACAGACAGGCCCCGGGCTAAGCTGGCCGTGCCGGCTGCCCCCACTTCCTTGCCCCTATTCCCACGGCAACCTCGCTTCGGCTGCCGTGACCCTCTCCTAATCACTGGCTTCGAGGCCACCGATGGCTTTAGAATTGCCACATCCAGTGGGCTCTTGACAGTCCTTCTGCTTGCCCTCTCGGTCCCCTCTCTCCTCCTGAAACCCTGTCCTCCCCTGGCTCTGTGACCAGCCACCAGTCTGACCCCTCAGCCGCACGCCCGGCTCTACCCTCCCCCACCCCCAGCCTTGGTGTGGCTCAGGGACCTCTCCTTGGCCCACAGCTCTCTGAATGCTCGAACCCCGTGCCCCCCACCCCCCCGTGTGACCTCACACAACGCCTGCACGCAGAGGCCCCCACACCTTTCTAGGCAGCAGAAGTCTGGCAGGCAGAAATGTGGTTTTCAAGCAAGACGCCTTTGACACTAATCTTGGTTCTGCACAGGGGCTCCGGAGTCGACCACATTGTTCTGGGAGAAGAGGGTCTCAGCCAACGCTGCCTCTCCCCATGATGAGTAGAGGATCTTGGGGGAGCATGGGCCAATTTATAGGACAGTCCCAGCACCCCTGGGCAGACTTCACACTCCTGGGAAGAGGAGGGCCTGAGAGCTGAAGCAGGTGGACCACCATGCATGATCTTGTCTGTGGTCCCAGAGCTGCTGGAAGGGGCATCAGAGGCCTCAGAGGACAGCACGCCACAGCGGTCTGGTGGGTGAGCGGCCACACAGGATTAGCGGGGGAGGACTGGTGCCTGGGCTGTGCTTAGCTAAGGCCGACAGGCTGTTCTGTTTGGGGGATGGAAGGAGTGGATTGGCATTTGAGAGCAGCAGCAGGAATGGTGTTGAACAGTAACACCTTCTGACAGTGGTAAGTAATTGCAATAGTGAATTGAGGACTTTTCAGTTCTTGGAGCTCTCAGAGTTCTTGGATAGCTGGGAAGGAGACAGGTCTTTTAAGATGAAGATATTGGAATTTCTGTTAACCAGGGCAGGTAGGGGCTTGAACTATTAATTTGAAAAACAAGGATGTGACCCTATTTGTACACTGAGTGGGCAAAGTGGGACTTACCTGGCACACATATACGAATACACTCTGTTCTTATTCATTATAAGCAATGTCTGCTAGATATCTCCACGTGGAGTCCTATGTGAACCTCAAACTCAGCACACCCAGAAGTTCCCGCCACAAGCTAGTTCATCCTCCTAAAGGTGCTAGCCTGGATCACGGCACAATCAGTACACAGGCATCCAAGCCAGAAGCACTGGAGTCATCCTTCAACTAACCACTATGCAAACACCTTTTCATCACACAAGTGACGTTCACTGTGGAAAGATCACAAAGCGACCACAGTAGATAGATGTGAACACTGAGGCCAGGAGAAGAGTTACAATGACCTCCAGGTCACACCACCAATACAAAGCGGTTCAAGAATCATGCCCTTTTTATTGCATTGCCTGTTCTACATTTTTAAATATTTGACATTTCCACCTTTTAAAAAAACTTCCTTCAGATTCCAGTCTCTTTGGCATGTGATGTGTCTGTTCATGCCCTGTGAATTCTTTGAGATCCAGCTTCAGTTTTGCTCCCCGGAAGCCTGCCCTGATTGTCCTGACCCACTCTGATCCTACAATGGTCTACACAACACCCTTGTGCCCCTGCTGGTGCTGGAAATATTTGCATACTTCCTTCATTTTGTCCTTACCACAATCCTGTGCGTTTCATGTAAACTCCCTTCCCCCTTTTTTTTTCCTGATGAGATTGAAGTTGAGGGACGCTAAGCAACTTGCCCAGGCTCCCAGGGCGGAACGAGGATTCAAGTCGGATCTGTCTGACTACAAATCCCATGTCTTCCCAACCCATCGCTGAGCTCAGATGGCAGGGCCTGGCTAGGTGGAGCCCCTGGAGCAGGGCTTCTCAAATGCGACTGCACCCGGGCATCTCGCTAAGATGCAGGTTCTGCTGTAGGACATCTGGGTGATTCCAGTGCTGCTGCTCTTGTTACCACACCCACAGGGGGTTCTGGCCCAGGTCCAATAGCTCGCCACACAGAAAGCCAATTACTGAGACAACAAGGACTGCCAAGGAAGAAAGATGATTTATTGTAGATGACATCACCTGGGAGATGGGAGAACTGCCTCAAATCCATCTCCCCAACCCACTGACGGTAGGGGCTTTTATAGGGGGTTCAGGAAGGTGGCAGGTTGTGTTGGGGCAGGTTGTGTTGAAAACAACGTGTGCAGGAGGTCTAATGCAGAAGTCACAGGTTAGTGACAGATGTGAGTCTTGGCATGCAGGAGGTCTTATTCAGAAGTCACAGGATGGTGATGGATGGTGAGTTTTGGTGTTTTTATCCTGCAAAGAGACTGCTGTTTCTGGGAGACAACTCAAAAGGTAAAAGGGTTAGTTAAAGAGAAATATTATAATGTTCTGATCATGGAGCCCTACTGGCCTGGGAATCCAAAGCATAAGAAAGCTACAGGGAAAACATATATGGAGGGGGTCATTTTGTGATTGTTCATGGAGCCTGTTGCAGTCTGAGAACCGCAATGTGAGAAGCAGGAATTTAGGGCATTTGTCTCATTTTGCAGAAGAAATTGAGGCTAAGAGAAGTAAAGGGACTTACTTCAAGCCACATGGAAGGTTAGTGGAAGAGGCAGGATAAGGACTCAGGAGCCCTGATTTCCAGCCCAGAGCCTTGCCTTTTACCTTGTGTGCCAGGTATTAGGCTGTGGTCCCTCAGCTCCCACCCACCCTCCTACAACAGCTTTGGATGCTGGGGCTGTGTATGAACTAAATGCTTATGTCTTCCCACCACCCCACCCCCAATCCATATGCTGAAGCCTAATCCCCAGGAATTAGGAGGTGGGACCTTTAGGAGGTGATTAGGTCAGGAGGGTGGAGCCCGCATGAACGGGATTAGTGCCATTATAAGAGACGAGTGAGAGCCTGCTTCCTCTTGCCCTGCAATCTGCCATGTGAGGACGAGCAGATGGCCGTCTGCAAACTGGGACAGTGACCTCACCAGACACTGGATCAACTGACACCTTGATTTTAGGCTTCTTAGCCTCCAGAACTGTGAGAAATAAATGTTTTAAGCCACCCAGTCTGTGGTGTTTTGTTATAGCAGCCTATAGACTAAGACAGGCTGGGATTGTACAAACCACATTTTTCTTTTGTGCCCATGTTAGGATCTGTGCGTGCACTCAAGAGAGAGAGGGACAGAGAGGGAGAAGGCGAGAGACCACTCAGCTACCAGCCGGATGGGGGAAGAAGGGACCCGCTCCTTCCTGTTTGCTTCCTGAGGACTTCCGTCTAGCGTCCTCTTCCTGTGAGCATCACCCAGCACTGCTTCTGTTGCAGTGACATTGCCTTTCCGTGCAGCAGCCGGATCCAGTTTGCAGTTTTCTCAGCACTTGCAGAACCATCCTCATCACCCTCAGCCTCAGAGCCAACCAGGACCAGCCAGGGACCCCTTCCCCAGGGCTTGGGTCCCAGGCCCACAGGGCCCTCCTCTGGCATTTACTTTTAACAATTCCAATCTCTTCCTTTTGTTCCCCCAACCCTAGGAGTGGAGCAGTTTCTTGCACTTGCTGTCTCCATGGTATTTAAGTGTTTTCTTCTGGACTTTTCAGCTACTGAGTCAACACTTTTAACCTAGCTTACATTTCTCTATACTAAAGTCTCTCTGTTAAAACAACTGGACTTTGACTAATATACTCCATGACATGTTAATTTGAAAATAAGCAAAACATTCCCCATTAGACTGTGAATTCCTGGAGGGCAGCCACTATGTCATTGTGATGAGCCCAGCATTTATTAAAGTGAGAGCCAGGAGCACGGTAGCAAATACACACACACACACACACACACACACACACACAGTGTAGATGAAGCTATTATATACTTTTCCCTTAATGCTAGAGCCATAAAGGGGCCTAATTATTAAATATTTGCTGGTTGAGTTAAAAATATATTTTTAGCTTTCTGGAGGTTGGGAGGAATGAAAAGAGTCCCGGTTTTAGAATAAATAGGACGTGGGCTTCTAATCATAGCTCTTGCACTTATTAGGCCAGTTGCTTACACTTTCTCTCCATTTCCCCCTCTGGAAGATGGAGATGATAATACCTCCCTTTGAGTTATTGTTGAGTTAGAAGTAACGCTGGGGAAAGGCTGACTACTGTGCTTGGAGCCTACTTGGGAAAGCTGCCAGGGCACAGTGTGTTAGGAGGAGATTAAGTCGATGTTCTAATCAGGTTCCAGGGGAGAAGAACAAGAAGCACATCATAGAACTAGGATGGTTAAATTGTCCATGAAGATGAGATAAATGGGAAGTAATTTTTTGATGAAATAACGACAGAGAGGGAGTAGGGGCCTAAAGGAGAAGGTTTGGGGTTTATGAGGAGTTTTTGGATTTATGAGGAGCCTGGTGTCCACAGAGGGGCCATTCTGCTCACAAACACGAGGACACTCTATATGACAGGCCCTCTGCTGGGCACCGGGGGGCAGAGGTGAATGGGACATGGCTGTTGCTCTTGGAAGCACATAGTACATTCAATCGATTCACTCAACTCTCATTCACTGAGGGACTACTGAGAACCAGGCCCCGGCCAGGGTCTGGGGCTACAAAGATGAATTAAAGTAGGCTCTGACCTCAGGAATTCAGAATTCAATAAGGGGCAAGTGAGACCGAAAGAATAGCAGGCACCTAAAGCTTGGCGGACACCCTGCTGTTTAAACCACTGCCTCCTGTCTCTCTCTCTCCAACTTACCCTGCTGACTCACTGCCGTCACCATTCATAGCCCTAAAGCTCAGCTCTGCCGTGAAAAAGAGCTTAGCAGTTTAGAACTCTGGTTCAGGGGGCAGACATGTCTGGGTTTGAATCCTAGTTCTTCACTTGTTACCTGTGTGGTCTTGAGCAAGTCCAAGGCCAATTTCATCATCCGATTTCAACTGGCTATCCTATAACCTCCCAGGGCCGTGGTGAGGACCCACGCCGCTTAACTGTTCGCTGTGAGCATGGTGTTCCTGGCTGTTCCATGCGCTCCTCAGAGCACAGAGCTGTTTATCACCCATGCCACATTTTCCAATGGGAAACCCACCAAGGCTGTAAGGGTGGCCACCAGAGAAAGATTTACAGTGACAGGTCTGGGGACTCACTGTATTGGGAAAGCTCGTTTCTTTAACAACTGGACAGAAGTCTGGAATGTGGAGAGGAGTCTATGGGCATTCTAACACTTTTGGAATGAACATGAGATGCAGAGAGATGATGAATGTGGTGGTAGAACTGAGGGAGGTGGTGACGCCAGTGTGGTGGTGATGGTAGCAACGGGGGTAACTGAGGTGGTGATAGAGGTGGTGGTGAGGTGGCACTGCTGGTGAAGCTGGTGCTGGTGCTGGTAGTGTTGGTAGGTGACGGTGGTGGTTGTGGTGGCGATTGGAGGCGATGACACTGCTGTGACGATGGTGGCAGCAGCAGTGGTGGTGGTGGTGCTGATGGGGATAACAGCAGTAGTGACGCTCGTGGTGGTGGGGGTAGGGGAGGTGATGGTGGTGATGGTAATGGTGATGGTGACAGTTGAGGGGTGGTGGAGATGGTGGTGGTGGTGATGTTGATGCCGGTGGTGCCGGTTGTTGGCAGTGTTGGTGGTGATGACAGTGGTCATGATGGTGGTGTGATGGTGGCGTGAGGTGGTGGAGGTGGTGACAAAATTTTGGTGATTACGATCACGGTAAGGCCATAGGCATGGAAGGTGCACAGGACTCTGGATTCAGGCAGACTTCAGCTCAGGTCCCAGCTCCACCGCTTACTTGCTGTATCGTCTGGAGCAACTTAACTACTCCTTTCTTTGACCCCCAGTTTCCTTGTGTTTCAAGTGAGAGGACTGAACTAAATCCACTCATTTATTCAATCATCAAACATTTACTGATCAGCATTAGGTGACCAGTACTGTGTAGCTGCCAGGAATTCAATGAAATTGTAGTTCAATAAAACTCTCAGATGGTATAGAAATGATCGTGTGCATAATCAGTATGAAAAATACTGACGCAGAACACAAGGGTAAGTGATAAATATTAGTTCTGGAGTTGGGGGTGGGTGGTGTTTCACAGGGGTGACCTGGGCCTTTCAAAGGGTAAAACCCCGTCAGGCAGAGGAGGGGAAAAGGTTTCCAGGGAGCCCTACCTGAGCACAGGCACAGAGATGTGAAGGGCACGGCGAGCTGGGGAGCTCCCCAGAGCGAGTGGAGAGGGGTGAGGCAGGAGAGGGCCCTGAGAGCCCCGACTGGCCCCCAACAATAGATCGGTGCTTCTCCCCGTTGGGCAGTCTGTGCTAGTGTCAGTCTCAGCCAGTTGAGTTCCTGCTGTCCTAAAGGCATACAAATAGCATGCACCTGAAAATAGAATGTCATCCACTATCAGATGACACATCTGGGTGGAGAGTGCATGTGTGTGCTCAACCTTTCAACTTTACAGCTGGCCTGAGATTTTAATCACAGGCATTCAACAGCAAATTCAATTCAGCTGTGCCTGTCAGGTTTTTTTTTCATTTTTTCCTAACTCAGATATGGGTTCTGGCTAAACCAAGGGGGAAAGGAACCTACTGGAAGGATATCAGAAAGCTCCTAGACGTCATGAGTTGGCTTGGGAGCAAGATCTCAACAGAAAGTAAGAGAAGCCAGGAACAGCCCATGCAGTGTCTGCTTAGGAAGGAAACCATTCTGGATTGCCACCTGAACACTTGCTGCCAGACCACTGAAGATCTGTCCCCAGTCTTCCATAACCCCTGGTGACCAGGCATCTTTTTGTCACTCTTTCAAGGGTCAAAGCCAAGAGGAGCAGCCCGTGGGCTCCACTTGGGATGTGTGCTCACACCCTTGCTGCCAGGGCTACAGGGGCACCCGCTCTCTGCCTCGGGTTTCCTTCCTCTGTCCCCTGCTTGGGGCGTCCCACACTATAGAGAGGCTGTTCAGATGCGGGGCAGCTGTTTGGGTTTTTAATCTACGTCTTTATTAATTTTATACTGAATGTACACACAAGGCAGTCTAGGTCAGGTGGATCATCATTATTCACTTAAAAAGCAAAAGATAATCACTTATCTCCCTACACTCCAATTCTTAGCCCTGAGGTGACACGAGAAAGCCAGAAAAATCTCCTATGCATACCAAGTCTGTGTCATGGTGAGAAATTAACTAAAAAAGAACTTTCTCTGCTTATAAAGAGGAAGGAGGCAGCTGTCCCCTGTCCCTCCTGGAAGGGTCTCCTTGGAAACCAAGGGTCCTGAGACCTTATTGCAACCCTTTCGCATGTAAATCAGTCTTTCCAGGGGCTAGGTAAACTGAGTCTCCGGTCACCCTTGAAATGTAAACACATTCCTCCAGGATTAGGTGACTCTTTCCAGAGTTCTCTTACTATCCATACAATTGTAAATAACTTTAAAGTGTGCTCATAGGGGAGTCCCAGCTTTCAGGCAAATCTGCTCAGAAAGCCCTAACTGTACAGAAACACAAAAATATTTTACCTACACCCTAGAACCACCAAAGTGACAAATGTTCGCTAAATCCCTAAACATTCCTGGCACCCGCATTGTGTCAAGCTCTGTGCTGAGCACTAGGAACAGCCAAGGAATGGGGATCCCTGCCTCAAGGAGCTGTCATGAGGGGAGTGACAGACCTTGTTCTAGACCCAGCTGTATCCACTCAGCCTGCTGGCCTTGCTGCCTGGACACTGTGACAAGAGCATCCTGGCTTTAAGACCACTGTCAGGCTGGAGCTGTCACTGAGGTCACCGTGTCCACTCCTGGGCTCAGGTGATCCTCCTGCCTCAGCCCCCCGAGTAGCTGGGACTACAGGTGTGTGCCACCATGCCCGGCTAATTTCTTTCTTTTTAGTAGAGACGGGGGTCTCGCTCTTGCTGAGGCTGGTCTCAAACTCCTGACCTCAATCGATTGATCCTTCAGCCTCAGTCTCCCTGAGTGCTAGGATTACAGGCGTGAGCCATCACACCCAGCCAAGATTGTTCTTTTTTAAGCATAAAAGAAGGCAAGAAAATCTTCATCTTTCTCTGCTGCTCCCTTTTTAATAAAAGGATTTGTTATGTAAAATTTGGATTCAGTCCAAAGGCCGCACTTAAGGACCTAGAAGGCCACAAGTTGCCTTAAGGCTACAGGTTCCCTAACCCTGTGTGGGTGACTGAGGACATGCCCACGTGGCAGTCCCTGAAGCTCTTACTTTTCCCCTGTGGCTCCGGTGGCCTGAAAACCGCAATGTAACCTGTTCTCAAATGTTGAAGCGCCACAGTTAGACATGTGATGGTGGAGCTCACCACAAGGTGGCGCTCACAGGCTTCCTGTATTTTTAATTTCCATCCTTCCAAGACGAGTTTGGCATTGTTGCCCTGTTGCCGAACAAATAGAGCCCTGACTTAGTCTTCGCCAGTTATGACGCTGACTCCAAGTGCTACGCTTTTTCTAGTCTACCATGCTGCGACTATCCCTCAGCTTGGGAAATACAGGCTGGAATTCCAACACCAAATAAAGGTCCTTATTCCACAATCCAGTGTGGATGGCAACCACCAATGGCAACATAGTGCAATGCTCTGACCAGCTGTGTGGCCTTGGGCAAGTCGTTCAAGTCTTTGGATTCTCAGTTTTCCTCAAATGGAAAATGGGGATAATAATCATTCCTCATAGTGTCCTTGGTGGAAGCAAGCACAAACAGAAGCAGTACTCCACTTTTGTTTTTAATCAGAGCCTCCCAGAACGCAGCCCTGCACTGCCCCCTCAGCTGGTTCTCCTGGCCCACGTTTACAGAGTCCGGCTCCCTACCTGGTCCTGTGCTGGCTGCTGGGGGTGGGGCAAAGGTAAGTATGATGCGGTGGCTGCCCTAGGAGCCTGGGGAGTCTCTGTTGAGGAGGGGTGCTTCCTGAGCCCTGGACTGTGACCGGCGTCCCTGCGTGTCCTTACCACCAGCCCAAGGTGATGGGAATTCAGCTTTCCAAGGCTGAACAAGACTCCCTCTGATACCTGCCCAGCATCTGTTAACACATTGGCATTAGGTCGGCTGGTCCTGGTGAATGGAGGCTACAGTGTGCACTCCAACATCGGAATTTACAAGCAAGCAGAGTCCCATTGCTTCCAGAAATCACACGGTTTCTTGCAGGTCCCAGCCTTTGCAAGACCACAGTAGGAGTCATTGTCGACTCAGTGACTCAGGGCCTCCTGGACAGGGGACCATGTGATGTACTTCTTCTTTAATAAAGTTCCCAGGAACAGCTTGCCTCTGTGCACAAGGTTTGGTCTGCTTTCTCTTCTCAGGAAAGAGACAACAAATGAGCCTGACTTTTCCTTGATTCTGCTCAGCCAGAGAACCGCTGGAAGTTTGGTTTGGCTGTGGCAGTTCTCAGATGCTCGGTATCAGCAGCTCTTCCTGTTTGTTTTCAACAGGCTCTGTCCCATCAGAAATATAGCGTTGTGGTTACGAGTGTGTACTCTGGAGCCACATTGTCTGGGTTCGAATCCCACCTCTACTACTTGCTAGCTATGTAAGCTTAGTTAAAGGACTTTCCTGTGGCTCAGTTCCCCATCTATAGAGTGAGTTTCTGTGAAAATTAAATGAGTCTATTTTGTAGAGTGCTTACAACAGTGCCTGTCATATAATAACTGCTATGTAAGTATAAGCTCTTCTGTTTCTTCTCCATGTACTTTACTTCTCCCTCTTCATGGAGCTGCAACAGGGACACAGACATTTATAAAGCAGCATTATATCTGAAGCACTTTACATACGGAATTTGTGAAGCTCTTAATATTCATACAAGGTAGGAATTTAGCCAATGAGGAAACAGAGTCTCGTTGTGGGGAAGTGCTAGTGCCAGGTCACCACTGCTGTGGAGAAACAACCAAGTCCTCAGCCCCTGGGGTGGGACATTGTCTTCTGACCCCCCTGTCTCCTGGCCCCAGCTCCCTAGACCCTCAGCCGTTTCTCGGTCCACTCCTCGTTCTAATCTATCTGGTCTGTCACTGGGAGTATTAGAGTAAATAAGGCTGACTGCTCTGACAGATAACCTCAGCTCTCAGCACTACACACTGGAGATTTCTCACTCGCATCACCGTTTAACGAAAGTCAGGTATGAGGTGTGTGTGTGTGGGGGGGGGATCCTGCTCCACACAGTTACTCAAGGACCCAGGATCCCTCCATCCAGTGACCTTGCCACCCTCCAGGGGCTCAGAGTCCCCCCACCCCAAGATCCTCTGCATTTGGCCAGCCAACAAAGGAAGAGTGAGGGCATGGAGGCTGTGGGGGGAGGGAGTTATGGGTAGAGACTGTCAGCTTCATCTGAATCTCACCCCTGCCCAGGACACGTGAAATGCATGCTTGCTGAACTGAGGGGCTCATCACGGGGTAGCTTGGAGGACACCTAACTCTGCCTGGGAAAGGGGCTGAGTGTTTCACCAAAAAGGGAACATCTGAGTCAGGTCTTGAAGAGTGAGTAGGAGTTCTCTGGATAAGGAGGAGGGAAAGGGCATTCTGGGCAGGAGAAACAGCAAGTGCAAAGAAACATCAGAAAAGTGCCAGGCATGGACAGGAAAGGTAAGGACCCAGCATGGCAGGGTCACAAAGTGTGAGGTAGGAGGTGGGGGTGGGGGAGCTGTGGAGAAGAGGCTGCAGATGTAACCAGGGCTGGAGTTGGAAGCTTCCTGTTCCTCATTGCTCCCTATCCTTCCAGTCCCAGCCCCAGGTCTCTTCCCCAGGACTCTGAGATGTGGGGATCCCCCCCTTCTGCTCTCAGAAGCACTGATGTTCAGGCCATTTTGCCCTGGAATGATCCCATCTAAACCTCACAGCACTCTGGTGAGGTGGAGGGGTATAGGTAATTATGGTCCTCATTACTTTTATTGTCTAATTGTTTATTGCTGGTTTATAAAAAAAAAAAAAGTTGACCTTTGTTTATTGAAATTGCATATAGTGAACTTGCTAAATTCACCTGTAGATTCTTCTGGATTTGCTATGTAGACAATCATATCATGTGGACATAATGACAGTTTATTTCTGCCTGTTTTCATTTCTTTTCCTTACCTTATTGCACTGGCTAGTATCTCCAGTAAAGTGTGATAGACTCAGTAATAGCAGACGTCCTTGCCTCTTTCCTGGAAAACTTTTGGTATTTTTCCATTAAGCATAATGTTTAATTATCATAAATTTTTAAAAGTAGGTACCTTTTATTAGATTAAAGAAGTTTCCTTCCATTCTAGATTGCTAATTTTTTTTTAAATCATGAACTGGTGTTGAATTTTATCAAATGCTTTTCCTACATCTGTTAAGATAATCTAATGGATTTTTCCACTTATTCTGCTAATGAGATAATTTCATCAATGGTTCTCAATTGAGGGTAATTTTTCTCCCTAGGGGATATTTGACAATGTCTGGAGACATTGTTGATTGGCTCAGCTGGGGGTGTGTGTGTGTACTACTGGCATCCAGTGGGTAGAAGCCAAGGGTGTTGTTAAACCTTCTACAATGCACAGAACTGCCCCCCCCCCGCCCCAACAAAGAATTATCCAACCAAAAATGTCACTAGTGCCAAGGTTGAGAAACCCTGATTTACATTGCTTAAATTTTTGAGTGGTAAATCAACCTTTTGCATTTTGGAAATAAAACCAACTTGGCTGTGATTTAATATTCTTTTTATATATCACTGTATCTGATTTTCTAATATTTTGTTTAGGATTTGTATCTATGTTCATGAGAGAGATTGGCCTATAATTTTCCTTGCATGTAACATCCTTGTCAGGTTTTGGAATTAAGGATGTTTTGGACTCATAAGATGAATTGGGAAGTGTTCCCTCTGTTTCAGTTCTCTGGAAGTGTTTGTGTAAGATAGATGTGCTCTCTGCCTTCCTTTACAATCAGATCTGCCTCTGCTCACGTCTTCAGTCCTATAAGCCATTAATGTCCTTTGTGTGAGCTGAGACGTTTAACTGGACCAGGTTATACCGCTAAGTAGGATTATCGTTTGGTAAAGGTCAGAACTCACCGAAGCCTACAGGACTCCTGCAAGGCGCAGGGCAGGTAGAAAGGCTCATTTTGGCCTCAAACCTAAGTTTTATGATCTACCTCAGACTTTTATTACCCTGGCAGTTATTGGGCACTGGCTCAAATACTATCGAAGTGGGATAGTGATTCCATTTGGCCATTGTTCCTTGTCTCCAGCACCCTTGGGCAGGAAGACCAGGAGAAGAGCAGGGCAGGACCAAGACAATCCTGGGACTCGCCATAACACTAATCACAGAAGCTCCAAAATCTTACCCTCTACCACTGTCTCCATTGTGTCTTCTATTGTTAACTAAACTTTTAACTCCTTTCCAGGGTGGAAAACCTTTTAGTTTCTTCTACCCTTTGCCTGTCATGGGAGGTGGGGAGGGCAGAGAGAACGCAGGTTTTTGCATCAGACAGACCTGGTTTGAATTCTAGTTGTGCTACTATTAATTTTAACAGTATTACCTGAAATAAGACACTTAGCTTTTCTAGTGAGGCCTCTGTTTACTCATCTGTGAAGTGGGACTAATCATGCCTACTTCCGTGGGTTAAGAAGAAAGGGATTTATTGAGGAGTCTAGATGGTTCACAGCCTCAGAGGGCTGAAGACAAGACACTAGGCTGAATTTCCAGCAATGGCGCTCAACACTAGCACAGAGCTGGTCCATCAAGGGACCTGCTGCTCCATCCGCAATCAGGAAGCACCAAATTGGAAGACTATGCTTGCAGTGAGGAAGCCAGCGCTGGACTCAAGCCCACAAAATGTCCTCAGCCTGCCTGCCTTGTTACTGGACTCAAAATCCCATTCACATGCAGCTGATTGGAGAAACCAAAACCACATTTGTAGCGCTAGCTGCAAGCAAGCCTGGAAAACGCAGTGTTTGCTTTCCAGCCTTTCCATGCAGGAAAGGGGCTGGAACTGGTGGTGAGCAAGCCTACCCACCGTGTGCACTGCAACTGGCCATAATATTTTTAACCTTGTTTCTTTGCATGGTTGTTGCAGGCATCTGTGCTCTCAGCCCCAGCTTACGAACCATGATTATTCTTAGTTATGACAACACTCTCCCTCTTGCAGCTAGGGGTAGTCATGTGACCTAGTTCTGACCAATGAGAGTGAGGGGAAATCTGCTGGGTGGCTGTGGGTGGAGGCATCTAGGAAGGCTTTTGCTTTCTAACAAAATGGACAGCTGTAACTGGTGCCAGCCCTTCCTTCCCTTCTGCCTTGAGTGTCTGGAGCTGCAGCAGCCATCATGTCAGCATGAGTCAACAGCCATGGGGATGAAAGGCCAAAGAAAAGGCTGGCAGAACAGAAGTATGGAAGATCCTGAGCTCCTGTTGGCAATGTTGAACTGCTGAGCCAACTGGAATAAACGCTTCCCTCTAGACTTCTTGTTGCATGAGAAAAACACATTTTTATTGATTCAAACAATTGCTGGTCATCTGTTCTTGCAGCTGAAAGCATTCCTAAGTGGTAGATAATTCATCCTCTTAGCAAGGATGTGGCTGCACTGCTGATGAAGTGGTCCACCTATAACATTAGATGACTCACAAAAGACTTCTAGAAGGCTTCCATATCCCCTCTTGAGGGTTAAAATTCCATGAGATTAAACAGCCTGGCCTTTCAATGGGGGTGGAGGGGATCTCTCCAGGAGCTTGGGAGGAGGGGGTGTGGTATGAGCAGGACATAGCTGTGACCCTCAGTCTCTAGGGCCCAATCAGTAGGGCAGGAGAGAGAACCTCAGGCCTCTGCAAGGTGGATAAGCCTGGAGAATAGGTGTCTCTCAGTGCACGACCGAGAATTAGAGGAAATGTTTGACAGTGTCATTGTGACTGGCCCAGAGGTCATGGTGGCCATGTCTGACCAGAGAGGGAGGTAGTGCCTGCCAGGCAGACGAGAGAACAAAAAGTAGGGGATGGAGTTGGGTCCCTGGGACCAGGGAGCAGTGTTGGTGAGATGACTCTCAAAAAAAGTGACTCAGGCAGAAAGGAGGTCTTCAAGCGACTGCCATAAGCATGAGCCGTGTCTGTGGTCATCTGTGGCCTGCATGGTGCGGGAGGCACAGGGGTCAGGCTGGCTTCGGAACCAGAGGACAGTTGTGTAACCTGAAGGCCAGTTCCCTCTATGCTTGCTGTGAGCATCCACCCCTCTCTCACAGGTGCAGGCCGTCAGTGTGCGCCAGGGCCCCCCTCTGTGCGATGCACTGTGCTGGGCACTGGGTGGCAGGGCTGAGAAGTTCCTGTCTCTGAGGAACCCAGTCTAGTCATGGAGAAACAGACAGTTAACTGGCACTTTGGGGGGAGCCCAAAAGAGGGGCACTCATCTGATCTGGGAAGGCTTCCCCAGGGGAGTGATGGCTCGGTGGCAATGGGAAGGATGAGAAGGTGACGGATGTGGCAGTGGTGGGAACTGCAGCTGCAAAGGCTCAGGGGCAGGAGAGCCTCCAGCGCCTGCCTGCTCGGTGAGGGCTGAAGCACTGAGCTGAGGGGAAGAGACTGAGGCCCTGCACAGGCATCGCGGTGGGGAGCAGCCCGGCTCCGGCTGAGTGGGAGAGTCAGGCCCTGCAGTCAGACTCCCTGACTCCTCCGCGTGGCCTTGGACATCTTGCTTAACCCTCCGAGCCTACTTCCTCTTCTACGCCATAGGGACAATAGTTCTTTCCTCTTGGGAAAACTTTCACTGGGGCAATGAATAACTAGGAATTGTTAATTGGAAAAGTGAGTGTAAAATAACTAGCATTTATTTTGTCTGGCACATGATGGGTATTCAAGAACAATTTATTTAATTGATTCCAAAGAGATATTTCCCCCCTAAATTTGAACATCTCTGATATTGGGACCCATTGTTAAGGTCTAATTGGCAGCATCATTTCTTTCTTGGTGGTAGGTAAACTAATGGTGTCATGCAGTTTTTTTTTTTTTTTTCTGTTTTTGAGACAGGGTCTTGTTCTGTCTCAGCACAGTGGCATCATCATAGCTCACTGCAACCTCAAACTGGGCTCAAGTGATCCTCCTGCCTCAGCCTCCCAGGGAGCTGGGACTACAGGTGCGAGCCACCATGCCTGGCTAATTTTTTCTATTTTTTGTAGAGACAGGGTCTTGCTCTTGCTCAGCTGGTCTCGAACTCCTGGCCTCAAGTGATCCTCCCGCCTTGGCCTCCCAAAATGCTAGGATTACAGGGATGGGCCACTGTGCCTGGTCTTATTTATGACATTTTACTTTCAGTGAAATATAGCAGTTCTTTGGAGTGTCTACAATAGATGTCAGCAAATTTTTCTATAAAAGTCTAGATAGTAAGTATTTTAGGCTTTGTGAGCCAGGTGTTCTGTGTCATACTACTCACCTCTGCTGTTGTGGTGCTGAAACAGCCACAGACAATATGTAAATGAATGAGTATGGCAGTGTCCAATAAAACTATTTATGGACACTGGCTTTTGAATTTCTTATAATTTTCATGTATCACAAAGCATTCTTTTTATTTTTTGTCAACCATTCAAAATGTAAAAACTATTCTTTTTAGTTCACAGGCTCTATAAAAACAGGCGTTGGCTATATTTGGCCCAGACCATGATAATATCTTTTGGGAGATGGCCAAGAATTGCTTTTCATAAATGTCTGTGCTTTATGCTTCTGTTACTACCTGGAAAGTTCCCAGAACATTTTCAAGCCTTACTAGGAATTATTTGTTATGGTGTTTGCGGGCATTGCAGGTGATTTGACTCTAGAAACTCCTCTCGGGTAGGCTGGAATCCTTTCCTGTAGGAGCTGATCCATGAACGGAGTTTTGCAGGGTGAGTTCAAAGTGGGGCAGGATGAGGAAACACACACAGAAGTGTGGAGCATCTCTGTCTGCGTGGGGAGCCGGGCATGGCTAGAGAGTATGTGCCAGGCAAGGGGGCAGTGCCCGGCCTCGGAAGCCAGGCAAAGGACATTTATCCCAAGGCAGGAGAGCCTAACTTGGGGACCATAGCTTGGGCTTTAGAAGGTCTTCAAGTCTCTTGAGATTTATGCAAAATTTTGTGAGGATGTTTATTTTTCTAGGAAGAAGGTCTATACCTTTTGTCAAATTCTCGGAGGAGCATGTAACCCCCACTGCAAAATAAGACCACAGCCCTAAAATGAGTGAGGAGCCCTTTGCAGTAGACACCTCAGCCCGGAAGGCCGTCTGCCCCACTCAGCTTCTGCATCTCAGGAATGCGCTGAAATGCAGGATGCGCCCCACCTCCTTGTGACATGACCCTGCTGCTTGGCCATGGTTGATTGGTCTAGGGCTGGCACCTCACTCAAGTGATTGTCCCTGGGATTTTTAAAACCTAGAACCAAAGGTGGTATTGGGGGTGCGAACGAGATGAAGACAGGGAATATGAAACTTGGGAGAGGTAGGCGGCTAACGCTGTCCATGCCACAGAAGAAAGTGGCATGAATTAGGAGGGAATGAAAGCAGTACACCAGGAAAAGTAGGAACACAAAACCTCCAGTGAGGACTCTGGTGGTATTTGAGTCAAGATACCCTGGCCTTCATCCTGACCTTTTCATGGTCCCATGTCCTAACATTAAATTTATTCTTGCCTGACTTGCATCAAGTTGGATTTGGGACAATTACAGAATCTTAAGTGGAGGGGTGGCATGATCGGAGTAGAGTTTAGGGGAAATGCCCTAGCTGCCACAAGGGGATTGGGCGGGAGTGAGGAGGTCAGGGACCCGGAGGGAGGTTAGAGCGGAGACCGCGGTCTTGGTATGGAGAGGAGAGGGATGGGTATGAAACGTACTTCCAGGGAAAACGTGGTTATTGAATAGATGTGGAGGCTGAAGGAGGGGAAGGGACAGGATGCTGGAACCTCAGGAGGATGCTCAGGTTATGGCCACGTGGTGTTGGAAATCCAGGGCAGTGGGTCTGAGGTTTAGGAGGAGGTTCTAGGCTGGATGTGGAAGTTTATCCGTTTAGAAGTAGTAACTGAAGCCATGCAGTGCCGGGAATGAGGGTGTCTGTGGCAACGTGGAAAGGGCCAAAGCATGCTCTGCTCAGTGGACCTACGGTCACCACAGGGGTGGGGTCTCAGACCTCCACCCAGAGCATTGTGGGGGTTGGGGGGCAGGCTGTATATTTCTTCCGGGGGTGGGGCGTGCCCTCCTTTGTGGGCACTGGAGAAGAGAAAGACAGGATTGGCTTGGCTGTGTTTTCCCTCCACACATCTTTTCCTTTATAAGGGCAAAGTAGCATGGGACTAAGCAGGTGGTAATGACCTGCACTTGCTGGGAAGAAAAAGGGGGCTGGTGGAGGATGTGGGATTAGTAGGGGTGGAAGAAGAGGGCCAGAGGAGAAATTGAAGGGAACAGAAAATCCCCATGCAGCACAAAGGGACCAGGGGAGGGAGAAGCAGAGCCCAGTGTGCCCAGGGACATGCAGTGGGTAGAAAGAACAGGGACAGCGTGTATGACAGATCTCGTTTCCATTCTGGGTACTCAACCCTCTGAGTCTCAGATTCCCCACCCATGAAGCAGGAATAACAGCACGTGTGGGAATTACAAAGAACCAATCAGATGCAGGTATCCCTTGATATCTGAACTCTGTTTATCTGAATACTCACTGCGATGACATGCAAAATCGTTACCTAAGATTCGCTGCCCCAACCAAATACCTGCCTGGTGAGTGGACTTGTGTGCCAGCGACAGCGGTGAGTTGCGGGCCGGCCACAGTGAGTGTGTAGTGTGCACCGCAGCCCCGTCTCCACCGATCACACCCAGGACTGGCCCAGGGCTGCATGACGAGCGGGTCGTTAGGTGAAGCCAGATCTTCTGTCTCCATTGTCAATGCTTTTCCACTGCCCCGACTCTAAAACTCATCTGGTCCAACCATCTCAACTACTGATGGGGAAACTGAAGCCACAGAGAGGAATGCATTGGCCAGGGTTACTCCTCAGGCTAATGGCAGAGTTGGGAGTAAATCAGAGCATTCAGGCCCGTCAGCAACCTTTGACACCATCAAGCCCAACCCCTCATTTAACTGTTGAGAAACCAGGCCCAGAAAGGGTAGCAAGGGACTGCATTTCTGCCAGTCTGGCTTTGCTGCTGCTGGTGTCCTGGGTTGGGACGGTGGAGGCGCCATTGCCTGAGCCTGGACCACAGGAGACAGAGTGGCTTAGGGGGAGAAGGGTGATTTGGGTTGGTTGGGCAGTGTGGGAGGTCCTGGAGGGACATCAGTCAGCCCTCAGCAAGTGGGACTGGGTGGGGAGGAGGGTGGAGCAGGAGCAGGAGCTGAGGCAGGAGGTGGGGCTTCAGACAGCCTGGGTTAGGGGGCCCGGCACTCTGGAAGGGCCTCCAGACACCTGTAAGGAAAGCACTGACTCAACAAAGTCCAGGATTTCTATTAGGTTTGGGTGGGAACTTGTGGATTAGTGAATTCAGTTTAGAAGAGGAGGGAGGAGAGGAAGGAAAATAAACCCCCAGCTTTTTAAAGATATTGGGAAGTTGAAGGGACAGGGACTTGGCCAGAAGTCACAATTGGGACCAGAACCAGCCCCTCTGGTCCAGCTCTCTTCCCGCCCACCCGACTTTAGTATGTTGAGAAGAATTCTCAACACTGACAGCGGGGCTTGTGTATCTTTCTAGACACTTTGTCAACAGAGGGAGCAGCTGGCTCTTTCACAGAATCTGAGCCCTTTTGTGCGTCTGCCTGAGCTCCTCGCAGTCACCCATGGAGTCAAGGCTGTCACCATCTCTCCATCCACAGACGCTCCAGGCCCTCAGCCCTTCGTCTTGGTTCCCAGACAAGATCCTCCCCACCCCCACTGCCATTGGCACACACCTTCCCCAAGCTCCGGGCTGCCAGTCGAGTCTCACCCTGGAGCCCTCCCAGAACAGCCCTGGATGATTCACTTGGGCAAATCATGTCTTCCAAGGAAGCCAAGACCTTGAGGTTCCTAATCCTTTCCTTACCCGTAGACTGCAGTTTCATTTTT
>CM052444.1:71132393-71147318 GCA_028533085.1 Varecia variegata | reverse complement strand
TTCCCAGACAAGATCCTCCCCACCCCCACTGCCATTGGCACACACCTTCCCCAAGCTCCGGGCTGCCAGTCGAGTCTCACCCTGGAGCCCTCCCAGAACAGCCCTGGATGATTCACTTGGGCAAATCATGTCTTCCAAGGAAGCCAAGACCTTGAGGTTCCTAATCCTTTCCTTACCCGTAGACTGCAGTTTCATTTTTCCGAACATGAACTTGGAGGATGCAGCTACTTGCGTCTCCATGAATAGACTCTCTCCCAGGCACAGAATTCCAGGACCTGGGCCACTAGAGACAACAGCCTCGAACCTTTCAAGGTTGGTGTCGTGGGAAGATTACATGCCTTGCGGGGTGGCTGGAGCCAGCTCCAAGAGTCTGAAAAATTCATCCTGGCCCCAAGTCTGACTCGACTCTGAACCCAGCAGGAATCTCGGGGGGTTTCCCCCACACCTGCTCACCCAGCTGCATGTCACCCGCACGGATTCAGTCTTTCCTTCCTTAACAGGCATTATTGAGCACCCACCGTGTGACAAGTCTGTCTAGGCACTAGAACTTTTTGGATAAAGCAGACCAAACAGACAAAGATCCTGCCCTCAAGAAATGAATATTTTAAGAGGAGAACTGTTAAGAGATCTCTGTACTATTTTATACATACCTCCAGGCAGGAGGTTTTAGAGCGTTGGTGTTAGATGGATATGAAATGAAATGAATATTTTAAGAGGAGAACTGTTAAGAGATCTCTGTACTATTTTATACATACCTCCAGGCAGGAGGTTTTAGAGCTTTGGTGTTAGATGGACCTGAATTGAAATCTGCGCTGTTCTGTGATCTTGGGCAACTATTTTAACTTCTCTGAGCCTCAGTTTCCTCATTCCTAACATGTGGCCACACTATACCTAATTGCCAAAAAGTAGACACAGCTCAAATGTCTGTCAAATAATGAATAAGTAAACAAAATGTGTTCTGTCCATACAGTGGAACATTTTCCAGCAATAGAAAGGAATGAAGTACTGCTACATGCCACACATGCATAACCTTGCAAACATTATGCTGAGTGAAAGAAGCCAGACCACATATTGCATATTTCCATTTATACAAAATGTTTACAATAGGGAAAGCCATAGAGACAGAAAGTAGATTAGTGGTTGCTTAGGGCTGGGGGGAAAAGAGGAATTAGGGTGTGATGGTTAAGGGGGGTGGGATTTCTTTTTGGGGTAATGAAAATGTCCTAAAATTGATTATGGTGGTAGATGCACGACTCTTGTGAATACACTGCAAGCTACTGCACTGTACACTTGAAATGAGTGAGTTTTATAGTATATGAATAATATCTCAAAATCGCTGTAAAAAGAAAAAAGTCCTACCAGTAGGGCTCTTTGAGGATTAAATGAACTGAGAATACAAAGTACCTAGCATAGTGTCCGGTATCCGGCAGACATTCAGTCGATGCTGACTTTTATTCTGTTGCTAATCCTTAACAGGCCGGTTTATACAGAAGCTTACAGTTATGTCTGCTGTCCTCGTAAGAATGACGTGATCTTTGGTAATCAGTGCTGTCCCCTGAGCAGATGGTCCTTCCTTACCCTCAGTCCCCACCCTTTCTTTGCGGGTTGAAATCTACGTGTATCAGATGTCACCTCTGTGAAGCCTCCTTGTTGGCCCAGCTGAAAATCCTGGGGCATTCTCTATAGTGTCCCCAACAGGGGGTACTCAGAGGCAAGCTCTTGTCACCATCTGGCTTGTTTGCAAATTCTTTGTGAATGCACCATCTGTCCATGTGTCCTGCCCTCTGTGTCCTGCATGGCAGCACCTGGCACAGAGGGAGTGATTCGGAATGAAAGTGTTCACAACACACACAGCACCTGTGTTGGGAAGAACTCTAAGACAGCCCTCATGACTGTTGCAATCTGGTATTAATCCTGTGATTATGTGATGTTACAGGACAAGAGGAATTTCGTAGATGTAATTAAAGTTAACTGATCAGCAGACTTTAAGCTACGGAGACGGGTGGGCCTAACCTAATCACAGGAGCCCTTTCAAAGCAGAGTTTTGTTTGGCTAGTAGCAGAAAAGGCAGCCAGAGAGGTTCAGAGTGTGAGGGGCCAGAGCAACCCCCACTGCACAGCCCACACAGGCCACAACATATATTCCTGGTGGGTCTAACGTGTGCCGCTTGGAGATGGCACTGGGGGTGGGGACAGGGCACGAGATGTCCAGACCTGCCCTCAAGATGCTGTCAATAGAGGAGCCAGATATGTAAGCAAGTAATTAGCATGCATGAGCTATGGAAAGGCATTCATGATACATTGTGTTAAATAAAAAATGGTATGCAATGTATGAGCAGAGTTTTGTAAAATATACATGTTTGGAAAGAGTTGTTCAAAATGTTACAGTGATAGGTTGTCTCTGGGTGGTGGTGAGTCTTAAGTTCCTGGAAAAGGACACTGGACCCCTGTCCTGGAGGCAGGGAGTGGGGGAGAGAGAGGAAGCTCTTCTAAGAAGATCATGGGTTCTCTCATAGCTGCTCTTCTACTTACAGTTAATAAATAATAATAGCTAATATTATTAAGCACTTACTATGAGTCAAGCACTGTTGCTAAGCACATTATATAATGTAACAACTCATTTAATCCTACAGCAACCTGCCAGGCCTATCTGATTCCAGCACTTATTTCCTATTGTTTCTCCAAGTGCAGCTGCATTTAGGGAAATGTTTTTCCTCCTTCATAGGGTTGGAGACTACCCTTTATCTGTGAAGGAGGATACTCTGGTTTCTTTTCACTTGTTGATATTTTCTAATTTTTCTGCAACGTCCAGCCATTTCTTTTCACTGGAAAAAAAAGAAGGCAGGCGCATGGTTTTATTTTTGCCAGCATGCTCAGGGCTGACAGATGACCGATAAAAGTTCTGTGGAAGCCTGGAAGGGAACCAGATCATTCTGCTTTGGCACAAAGAGGAGAAGTCACCCAGAGAAGGTGAGCTGTGACCTGTGTTTTAAGGGAAGTGTGTGAACCCACCAGGTGAAGAAAGGACCTCTGTGGCCAAGGTGTGGCATTGTACCGGGAACACGGTGACAGGTGAGTTCAGGAGTGACACTGTGGGGAGGCAGGAAGTAAGGCTGAGGTGGCCAGGGACCTGGTCACAAGGGCGTGGATGCTTAGGAGCTGGGATCATTATTCTGAGGGCAACAGGGAGCCACTGAAAGGTTCAGGCAGGTGAGGGACTGAGTGGGATGCTGGTTTGGAAGCTCAAGCTGGTGTCTCATGAAGGGGTGGGGGTGGCAGCTTTGGGGCAGAGAGGCCAGTGAGAGGCAGTGGCAGCAGCCCAGGCTGCAGCTGAGGAGGGGACAATGTGGCACAAATGGAGAAGTGCATAGAGGTGTGGAAGATTCAGACCGATGTGGATTTCAGCACCTCCTCTCTCCGCTCCCCACTTATTAGCTGTGAACCCTGGGCCGGGCACTTCTCTCTGAGCCTCCATGATTTAGCTGAGGGGACAACTGAATAGGAAAAGCACCTGGCTGGTGACATGTCATAAGTGGGTGCGAGTAGTGGCCCTACACTCTTGAAGCAGAAGCTGGTGACCAGTTTTCCCCTCTGAGTCACCCAGCTTGTGCCAGGGAAAGTCTGAGGCTGCTTGTTCAGAGAGGGTCACCAGCATGGCAGCATGGCAGGCCTGACGGCTGGGACCAGGCTCTGATGGGTGGAGAAGCAGAAGACAGAGCTAGGAGAACTGGACAAGATCCCTGTGGTCCAGTCAGCACCCAGGCTCAGCCCCCTCTGGTGCCAGCTTCGCTGTGTCTGGCTGGGTCCTGAGCCAAGTGACACCTAGTCCCTGCCCTCAGGGAGGTCCCCACAGATCAGGGGAGACTCAGGAATAGAGCCCATGTGTAATGTGAGAGCAGACCCGGCCAGCTCCTCAGGGCCAAGGTCTTATTAAACCCCAACAGCCACCCCAGGAAGGAGGTGCCATTCTCTCCATGTTATACATAAGGAAACTGTACCTTAAAGAGAAGGATGTGGCCAGAGTCTTCTGGCCTGGGAATGGCTGAGGCAGGGCAGAAATCGTGACTTGTCCTACTCCACGGCCTGAGTTTCCAGCCTGGACAGAGGACTCGGGTTTAAGCAGGGCCTGAGGGGTACGCTAGTGACATTGCCCTGCCCAGGCCTGGGCCCCAACCTCACCAACCTGTGACTCACCTCTGGGTCTACTGGTGGGGTGTGGGGAGGAGGGTCCCTCTTGGCCAATGAGGGGCCTGTGCCACACATGGCTACCTTCCCCCGGAAGTGAGTGGAGCCGGAATCCTTGTGGCCTCCAGCTTCCCATTCATATCTACCCCGAGCACACAGGGCACTAAGAGGGCTGCTGGTGGCCGGTGTGGTGGCTCACACCTGTTATCCCAGCACTTTGGGAGGGTGAGGTGGGAGGATTGCTTGAGGTCAGGAGTTTGAGACCAGCCTAAGCAACATAGTGAGACCCCATCTCTACAAAAAATAAAAAAATTAGTTGGATGCAATGGCATGTGCCTGTAGTCCCAGCTACTTGGGAGGCTGAGGCAGGAGGATCACTTGAAGCCAGGAGTTTGGGGCTACAGTGAGCTATGACCATCCCACTGCACTCCAGCTTGGGTGACAAAGCAAGCCTTGTCTCAAAAAAAAAAAAAAAAAAAAAAAAATGAGGGCCGCTGGTGGCCTTTGGTCCCCAGGTGGATTGTCCCCATTTCCAGAGTGAGCACAGCAAAGTCAAAGAAGGTCTGCCTGGTCTTTGTTGCAGCCCAGCCACTTCTGAGCTCTGCAGCCTTGCACAAGCCTTTGCTCCACTCTGAGCCTAGTTTCTTGCTGTAAAATGGGGGCATTTACACAAATCACACACAGAATGACGAAAAGAGATAATGTGTAAAAGGACTTCTGCTGGAGGAGTCAGTGCTCAGAGAGCTCTAATGCTCTTGGGTGGACTATTTCCTCAGGGACAAAGAGCTTGGGGATTGGGAAACTGGGCCCTGCTACTGACCTGCTCTGTGACTCTGAGACAGCGGCTTCCCATCTCTGAGCTTCAGATCCCCACTGGACAGGCTGCTCTGACCTTCTGTGTGCCTGGGCTGGGAAGGGAGTTAGTCATCCCCAGCTCACTGGGGAATCCTTGGCCAGGGCTGAGGGCGGCCTGGCCCCAGTGCCCTAGCTTGCTGGAGCAGCAGGAAAAGGCAAAACCAAAACCCAGACCCCAGCTGGTCCGGGATCCGGTCCCCTTAGGTCCACATAAGTTTGTCAAGATAAAAGCAGCCTGTGACTTTGTCCAACCTTTGCACACACTGCTCCTTCTGTCCCAATGCAGTTGTCCATTCTCACTCTTCTAAGATAACTCAGAAGTCCTGCCATAGGAATTCTTAGAAGAATTCATAGAAGAATTCTTAAAAACACACACACACACACACACACACACCCCTAACCCTTCCTGGAGGCTCCCAAATCACCAGCCCACAAAAATTGCCTTTAGCGGCCACTTAACCTGTTTGCTTAATTTATGAAATCCTCACAGACCTGTGAGTTAGGGATTCTCAGCCCTTCCTGCAGAGGAAGGTTCAGAGGGGTTAGGTCACATCTCCACCCCCTCCAGGCCTCTGGCAGGCTGGGGCAGTGACCTCCGTAGGGGAAGAACTTAAAAGCTGGTCATTATTGCTGAGAACGCCTTTCTTGCCAGGAAGTGGGCACCTGGAGGGCCCGGAGGGCTGGCTCTCTGACGGCTGGGAACAACTCCTTTACGTGGGCGCACTATGTGACAAATACGTAGGCAAGTGACTGTCCCCTCTCTGGGCCTCAGTTTCCCTTTCTGTAAAATGGGGTGAGGCGGCCTGGGCCCAGGGCTCCTAGAGCCCTCTCCAGCAGAGCGCTGATGGCTGTCAGGGTTGTTCCCATTCCCAAGCCGGCCCCAGAGTGTTCACGGGATGGGACGGCCCCAAGGACCGACGGTTTCGGACAGTTCCAGGGCAGCTGGGTGAAGAGCAGGCCCGCCGCTGCCCCCCGCCGTACCCTCATCCCCGGACCCCCCTGCGCTGGGAAGCTCAAATCCCCGCCAGCCCACTCGCGCTGTCGCTTTAAGGTCAGGCGGGGCGGGCTGGGTGACCGGCGCGGCACCTGGAGCCACCCCGCCCCGAGCCAACCGGGCCACCCTACTCGGGAGTCTCCAGTCTCGGTGGACCCCGCGGCGGACGGTGAGGACGCGGACCCAGGAGAGGTGGGGCGGGCCGCGCCCCTGAGCACGGGCCTGAGCCCGGGGGGCTGGCCACATTCGGCCAGAATGGGTCCGGTGGTCACCACGGGAGTCGAGGGCGAAGCCCGGGCTCCACGTGCCCCGGGGCGCCCCGCGTGAGCCGCAGAGCCCTGGGGGGCAGCGAGCAGCGCTCAGATCCCGCGGGCGCCGCGGGGAGAAGCCGGGCTCGGCGACACTCGCACCGGGTGGGGGCGGCGGGAGGAGACCCGACTGACCCGACTGACGACGCGGCGGGCGGGCTAGAGCCCTGGACCCGACCCGGAGCCCGACCTCACGGTGCTTCTGCGGGCTCAGGGAGTGGGGCTGGGGCTGGGGGCGGCCACCAGGGCCTCCCCCTAACGCAGGTGCCCCTGCAGACCCGAGGGACGGCAGGTTCGCTCAGCCCCCTCACCCCGCGGCCACCATGCCTTTATCCCCGCCAGGCTCCCCGCGCCTGGACCGCGCCTGACCGCCTGCCGCGCGATGGCTGCACCCAAGGTGGGTGGAAACGTCCTCTCCTCCCCTTCCCTTGTGGGAGCGCTCAGCTCCTTCTAACGCCAACCCCGCCTGAACCCCTTCCCTTAACGTTGACCACGGGGCTTGGTGGCCACAGTGTGGACACCCGGCTCCACCTGTGTTTTGCTTTGCTGGGTTTTTGGGCATGGCACTTGGTGCCTCAGTATCCCCGGAGGTGAGATGGGGATGATTTGGGCCACTTCTTGTTCAGATGGATTCTTCTTTACAGAAAGGGGCACCTAAAGTGTCCTTACTGGTAGCATGAAGTAGGGCACTGGCACAGCGCTCCTGTCCAGGCTCTGTGGGGAACTGAATGCGGGAGGGCGGCTGTCCCCTCCCCGCTCTCCTAACCGGAGCAGGGCCTTTTTCCCAACAGACTTTTACTGAAGATGCTGCCCCCTGGCCAGGGGCAGAAAATAGACCCAGGCTGGCCTTGCTATTGTGGGCAGGTAAGGTAAGATGGAGGGTGGGGGCAGGTACTAAGTGATGCTGTGGAAATAAAAATCGTAATAATAAGAGAATAAATGGTTTTCACATATTTTAATTCTGACAAGCAATATGGTGTTATTGTGCCCATTTTACAGAGGAGGACACTAAGGCATGGAGAGGCCAAAAACTTGCCCATGTGAGAGCCAGGGTTTATCCTCTGTCCTGCCCTGTGTCACTGTGTCACAGCTTGCCTTCTCACCATCTCATCTTCAAACCTGGGAGGCAGGGGTTTGAGCTCAGAGATGTTGAGCAGCATACTCAAAGTCACAGACTAACAGAAGGAATGACCGCAGTCAGGGGGAGTGACAGGTGGAGCAATGTGCTCAGGGGAGCAGATTGGTAGCAGCAGACATGCTTCTGGGATGGGTGAAATGAAGGCCCCGGGTGGGAGCAGAGGGCTCCCAGGTGCAGGGAGTACAGGGCTAGGAGAGGCTCTCAGGTGACACGAGTTTGGTTGAGGGTGGGGAGGGATCTGGGGGAGGTGGGGCCAGCCTGGCAGGCCTCGACTGAGTGCCAGGTTGGGGGTGGGACTTCTTGAGATTGGGAGAGTCTCCTGCCTGCCCTGGGGCTGGGGTTGACGCCCTCCAGGGCGGGAGCCCTTCCTCCTCCTTCCCCTTTCAGGGTACAGGGTCTGGAGGTGCACGAGCGTGAGGGGCCAGCAAACTGCCTAAAGACCATCTCTCTGCAATGAGTCAGGGAAGTCTTGGGGTAGGACACCCTGCTGATTACAGAGCCCTGATCTGTAGTAATAAAGAAAACAAGCACTGTGCTACAGAACAGGCTGTCCTTCATCCACTTCCCAGATGGCAGATTAGCATGTACCCCGCCTGCCATGGGGGCATCCACATGGAGGGACGGATGCTCACCCAGGAGGAGATGACCACACGACACTGGGTGAACATGCAGAGGGCAATGGCAGGGGCCTGTCTGAGGCCCAGCAGGAGTTAAGCCAGGAAGGAGAGCAGTGCATTCCGGAAAGCAAGAGCTGCCTGTGCCTAGGACTTCCAAGTACTTATGTTCACAGCATGGCCTCGGCTTTATATATTAAAACATATCGGTAGACCCAGCTGTGCACACACACAGGGATTTGACTCAGACTAGACCTGGCTCCAAATCCAGCCCCAACCTAGGACAGGTCATCACCCTAGGGGCCTCAGTGTCCTTGGGACATAACACTGTTGTGAGGATTAAGTGAAGGATGCCTATAAAATTCTTGGCGTGGTGCCCAGCCAGGTAAGTACCCGACACACATCTGTTGCCACCATCGTCGTGTTTGCAGGCCAAGGGAGAAATGGACAGGAAACACTTCCATTGGGTCATGTTCATCTTTGAGAGGCAAGATTCCTGATGATTTATATTTTACATTTTTATTCTGTTCTGTGGCTTTCTGTTGTTTTCCCCTACAATGAGCAACTACTGTTTGGATAGAAGTAAAAAGCATCGTAGGTCACCTCATACAGGTGGTCCAGGTGTGTGTTCCTCTAGTGTTAGAGCCCTGCTGTGTCTGGCTTTGGCCAAGGTCATTCACCTTTCTGGGCTCAGACTCCTCATTGGTAAAATGGGAATTTTTCCCCGCCCTGCCCACCCACCTCAGTGCGGGGAGGCAGACGAGGTGCTGGGTGTGAAGGGGAGCTGTCAGTGCCATAACTACAGGCAAGGGCTTACTGTTCTGCATTTGCTTGTGGGGTCCCCCCACCCCTAAGCAGATTTCTCCTCTTGACAGGCTCTTCTAGCTGGGGAGAAGGGGTGGGCAGGTTCTTTTTCTCCCTCCACAAAAAAGCCTTGAGCTGGAGACAGGAGGCACTTGCCTCCAAGACTGATTCACAGGTAATTTACAAATGGCATTTCTCTATGTGTGTCCAGTAGTTTGGGGGGTTGGAAATATTGGGATCCACTCCCAGAGCACCCCTTTTACATGCATACATTCTCTCTCTTTCGCTCTCTTGCACACACATATTTTTTCAAACACATTTGGGAACATGCTCTTTTGAAAAATCTGAAGTTTTTATGTTGTCAAACTATTTGTAGAAAAAAAATGAAATCTGAAGTTTTACCTACTATATCTGGAACATTTGCTGTCCCCTTCAGCTCACGTAGGAACATGCCTTTGAGTGGCTGCACAGCAGGGTGTCGTTGGGATGCGCCATGTTTGGCTGGGCAAGCCCCATGTGGAAGGATTTCTGGTCACTGACATCTCCCTTAAGATCTGTGGCTCCCTGAGCCCCTGCTTTGCTTCACTGGCTCAGCCTTTGGAAGCGAAGACGGTCCCTCCGCGCATCCTGCCAGCAGCCTGCTAGACAGCCTGCCCTTTACAGATGAGGAAACAGGCCCAGAGCAGTTGAGAGGCTTTCCCCAGGACACAGCTGCGGTGGGGGCCCTAAGCCAGGACAGTGCTCTGCAGCCCTGTGCTGCAGCAGCCGGAATCTTGTGGTCCCTCCCCTCTCTCAGCTCTACACAACTGCGAGGGCGGATTTTCACCCAATGAGCATTTATTTTACCCAGCAACTCTCCCTCATTTCAGAGGATTTATTCAACCAATGTTTACTGAGCAGCTGCATGTGCTAGGCACTGGGTAGATACGGCCACAAACAGGGCCAACCTGGCCCCTGCTCTCAAGGAATGCATAGTCTGGGAGTGGGGACAGGAAGTTAAATACAGAGAGGTAAGTGCTGTGGTCCAAGAAGGCCCAGGAGACGTGGGCATTTAGAGTGGTGAGGGCTGAGCTGAGCCTGGAGGGGAGATGATGGGAAGTTACCAGGCAGAGGGGACAGAAGAGACAACAAACAGCCTTGAGGTTGGCTTTGGGGACACCTTGGACCTAGGTTTCAGCCTCTTACTGTCTGTGTGGTCTGGGGCCAGGCTTCCTTCCAGGTAGTTTTTCCTCTCCCTTGCGTTGGTTTCTTGGCCTAATTGGGATAACATGCATGTATAATTTGGTACACTAAGTTGGAAAAAAGTAAGATATCATAAGTGTTTCTCCCTGTTGTTAAACCTTCATGCTGAGCTTGATATATTTTTTAAATGGGTTAATATCAATTATTTAATCTAGAGGTTATGCCATAGTTTATTCACCATTTCTGTATAGTTGGACATTGGAGCACTTTCCAAATTACGCCCATTGTAAACAAGGCCATGCTGAACATCTTTTTGCACAAAGTTTTGCTCCATGCCATAAATTTCAACTTGAGACTCTTCAGTGCCCTCTTTCATGCTTGTCCTGGGTCTCGGTGTCTTCCACTGTGCAATGGAGATAGCGCTGATCTCATGGGATGTGGGCATGCATAACCCATATGCGAAACCCACGCATAACGGCCGTGCACACCAAGCAAGCCCCTGTCCTGGCAGGCCTGCCGGGCCCACCAAATGTTCACGCTCCTCCCTGAGGCCCCTGAGGCCTGGCAAGAGGCCCAGAGTGAACATAGCCGCACCTACTGAGCGCCTACTGTGTCCTGGGCCTGGTGCTGATACACTTTGTAGCTGTGACCTTCAGAATAATCCTGCAACGTCAGGGGCATCGCCTCCATCTCACAGATGAGGAGGTGTCAAGTGACCTCTTTAAGGTTGCACAGTGACCTCAGGCAGAGGACTAACCCCCAGGTCTCCAGTATCTTTCATTTCCTCTTCTCTCTCCTTCTCCACGTCCAGATGTGTGACAGGGGCTGCGTGGCCCCCACCCTCCGCTATTGCATGACGGTCAGCGGCACCGTGGTTCTGGTGGCCGGGACGCTCTGCTTCGCTTGGTGGAGTGAAGGGAATGCGGGTGCCCAGACTGGCCTGCTGGGCCCACCCACTGAGCATCCCAGTGCTGAGGCCCCCAGGCCCCTGCTCAGATCGGTCAGCTTCTTCTGCTGTGGCACAGGTGGCCTGCTGCTGCTCTTCGGTCTGCTGTGGTCTATCAAGGCCAGCACCCGGGGGCCGCCCCAGTGGGACCCATACCATTTCTCCAGAGACCTGTACTATCTCAGCGTGGAGTCCTCGCAGAAGGAGAGATGCAGGTCAGTGGGGCCGGGTGGGGCAGTGGGTGGGGACCACAGGTGGGGGCCCAATCACACCATCCGGCATTTGCTCAGCAAACTCTCACGGGTTTCCTGCTCTGGACCAGGCCTTGCCCTGTGCCCTGGGGACCTGGAAGCTGACCAGTGCCATCCTAAAGAAGTTTAAAGCCCCAGGACAGAGGCAGATGATGAAAAACCAGAGGAGTTGGAGCTGTGAGAGAGAGACAGACATGGTCTGTGGAGACATGGAGAAATCTGGGAAGGCTTCCTGGAGGAGGTGGCAGCTATGCTCGGCATGCTATGGGGCAGAATAGCAGAGAGGTTAAAAGCCTAGGCACAGGAGTCAGACCCACTGGGATCCTGTCCTAGTTGTATCACAGACTGGCAGTGAGACTTCAAGTAGGTCATGCAACCCTACTAAGCCTCAGCTTCCTCATCTGAAATAAAATGGGAATGATAGGAACAGCAATAATAGGAATAGCAAACGCCTGTATGGTACTTGCCACGTGCCAGATGCTGTTCTAAGCGCTTCATGCATTGACTCATTCAATCCTTACAGCAGCCCTCTGAAGTGGGTACTGTTACTAACTCTGTTTATAGAAGAAGGAATGGAGGCATGGGGACGTTAAGTAACTTGCCCAAGGACATCAGCTAGTATGTGTCACTCTGGGACCTGAACCCAGGCGGTCTGGCCCTGGAGTCCATGCTGTCACCCATTTTCCACCCATTTTCCTGGGAAATTTAAATGGATGATGTGTATGTAGAGCCTAGCCCAGTGCCTAGCACACAGTAGGTGCACAGTAAATGTCAACTTTCTTCAAGTGGACATGGAAAGGGGCATGTTAGGTGGTGGAAGAGCAAGTGTAAAGGCATGGGGAGGGGCGGGATGGGATGGGGCAATGTGGGGCATTAAGGCAGCATTTCTCGGCCAGGTGTGGTGGCTCAAGCCTGCAATGCCAGCACTTTGGCAGGCTTGCTTGAGGCCAGGAGTTGGAGACCAGCCTGGGCAACATTACAAGACCTGTCTCTACAAAAAATTTAAAGATTAGCTGGCATGATGGTGTGGCCTGTAGTCCTAGCTACTCGGGAGGCTGAAGCAGGAGATACACTTGCAAAATCCTCACTCATGAAATTTTAAAACACAAATATACTGTGTATCTGTTTACGTTTTGTATGTATATCTGTGCTTTATACATAAAAAAGTATCAACGCTCCCCAAGAACGAGTTTTTATTTTACCTGTGAGCATGTTGAGGATGCATGCGTTATGCACGCCCTTACTATGTACTCATTTATTCAACAAAGTGTGGAGTGTGCCTACATGCCAGGGGCCTGCATATACCATCTCCCGTCACCTCCTATTTCTCTACTGCCTCCAAGATAAGGATCACTGTTGCCTCTGCAAAAGGGGAAGGTGAGGCACACACAGCTGGAAGGTGACAGCAGCCTGCTGGGTGCAAAGCTTGCATTCTTCCTACTGTCCACTCTCTAAGTACTGTCTCCAGGGGTGTTAGGGGCTAATCCAGACTTCCCTGAGCTGGCCTGGGACCTGGATGTTCCCGTTATTAGAAGGAAAATGCATTCCCAGTTAAAGAATGCAAGAGTATTCCCACCACTGGCCTTCGACTGCCTGAGGACAGAGAAGTTACAGTATTCAACAGAGGCCACTTAGCCCAGTAGTCAAACCTCGGTTTGAATCGACTGTTAGAGGGAAGGGCAGGGCCTTGGGGACTATCCAGCCAAACCCTCACTTCTCAGATGAGAAACCTGGTGACCTGCCTGGTCACACAGTGAGTTAGTTAGTGGTCAGTTGGAACCAGGCCAGGCCGCAGGATGCTCTCGACCAGAGCCTGTTCGTCCCCGCCCGGCCTGGCGCAAGTGCAGGGGGTGGGTGTTGTCTGTACACACAGCCCTGTTGATGCAACAGGGGCCAGGCCACAGCTGTGCCTGTCAGGTGGGGCCCCATGGCCTTCATTCCCAGTGGGCCGGGGAGGAAGCCCACGTAGGAGGCACAGGGTGCTCCCAGCCCGCCAGGCTCTGAGACCCAAGTCCTAGATTCAGAAACTGGGGTGGCTGTGTGTGGAGGAGGCTGCTTCTGCCAGCGGTGCTCTTTCCTGTCCCTGAGGCTGACCCAGCCCAGCTCTGCGGCCTGCGGGGCCCAGCATCTGGCCCCCCTGGGGAGTCTGCTGTGCTGTTCCTGCTCCCAGGCGCCCCACCCTCTGGGATACCTGCTGTGGGGGACTTCTGGTGGGGGACAAAGGCTGATGGCTGGGGCAAGTCCCTTCCCCTCTTAGGACCCCAGTTCCCCAATTTACTAATTGACTTATTATTTCATGCATTTTACTAATATTTAATGAGCACCTACTATGTGCTGGGTCCTATTCAGAGTACTGACAAGGCAACAGAGGACAAAACAGACAGAGCCTCTGCCCTCAGGAGCTCCCATCTTACATGTAACCCCCCTAAATGAGGAGGTTGGATGTGAGGCCTCTGGGGGCCGCCACTCTCAGTGAGTGCAGCAGTCTTTGTCTTTCTTTCATAAGCTGTGTGTCATTGGGTACACCACTTACACCTCTGAGCCACGTCTGATGCCGCCTCTGTCAGCTGGGGTGACACGCCTTTCCTTCCCCACGATCGCTGTCCAGCTCAGATGGGGTGATAGATAGGGAAGTGTACTCACCGCAAAGTCTGTGCACACATCAGCTTTCTCTGCTTTAAGCACTTTACAGTTTACAGGGCACTCTCGTGCCCGGTATCTGATTTGAGCCTCAGTTGCTATGAGGTTAGTGTGAGGATTAGGCCCATTTTACAGATGAGAAAACTGCAGTGAGGAGAGATGGGTGGCTTGGGGGAGAGGGGTGATGGGTGGAGCGAGCTTGAGCTCTGCAGTCAGACAAGGTTGGGCTTTGCCACTTAGTTGACATGTGACCTTTATTTGTCTGTAAAATGGGTGAGAGCCACTGTCCCCCAGAGTTGTCACGAATATGAAATGAGATTAGAGAACTTACGTGTTGGGCAAATAGTATTTCACCCTTTCTCCCTTCCCCTCTCTTGCTGTGTTTGTCTGACTCAGCTGAAGGGCAGTGGAGCAGGGGCCGGGCTCAGGTCTCCTGCCCTGAGCAGGCTCTGAAGAGTGGGGTGAGCCCCTGGCCCGGTGGAACTTCCTGTGCATGGAGACACAGTGGCAGGGCTGCCCCCGCAGCTGCAGGGGCGCCTGTGCGGAATACACCGTGAGTGGAGCCCACTCCCCAGAAGCATGCGGCAGGCTGCCCTGTGTGCCCAGTGCCTGGCATTCTGGACCATGACCCTGGAGACTTGGGTGGGGTGGACCCAGCTGGCCACTAAGGCAACAGTAGGTGGTGTGCGGGCTGTTCCATGTCCACCCTATAAGCAAACTTCCTGCTGCAGACTGGGCTCACCTGGCACCTGTGCCTGCCCTGCCAGCTGTCACCTGCTGGGGTGGCCCAGGCCTACACAAAACCTGTCTTGTGTCCCCAGGGTCCCAAGAGGCTGGGGAGGGCAGGGGCATAGCTGGGAGGTGAACAAGCAGGAGATGTGGGGGTCTGGAAGCCTTATTACCCATATTTTTCTGAGTGATGTCAAAACTTTTTCCATTTTTCCTTCTCCTGAATCTGTGAAAGGGGAATTATTATCCCCATTTTACAGATGAGGAGAAAGAGGCTCAG
>CM052444.1:71110676-71132293 GCA_028533085.1 Varecia variegata | reverse complement strand
TCTACACAGCAAGACCACTGGTATGGATTAAACTGCTCTCCCAGCAGCTCTAAACCGCCCACCCTGGGCGAGTGACTCAGTTTTTCGGGGACTGTGTGACCTGCGATGAGCTTTGTGTCCCCCACCCCTTCCTTACGGGAGACCTTCGGGATTCTGTTACGGCTCCTCCCACTTGTCTATCATGTACCAAGTGCCTCCCTGCGCTAGCTCATTTAATCTTCACTCTGGCCTGTGAGGTAGTGCCATTATTGTTACCCACTTTATAGATGGGGAAACTGAGGCTCTGACTGATGGGGTTACTGACCCATGATCACACACCAAGAATGTGACAGAGCAGGGAATTGAACCAACCAGTGCCCAGACTCATAAGCAGCCCTTGAGTGACTCGGTGTCAGAGGGGACCTTCAAGATCACCTAGTCAGCTCCATATCTGGCAGGACCACCACCAAAGCAGTGGCAGCCCCAACCTGGGATCAGGGACACTCTCACCCAACAGGGTCCCAAGAGGGGTAGGGGCACTGACTCCCTGGAGGTGGTCCACCAGGGCTCCGAGAGGGCTGAGGGCCAGTCTCATTCCCATCAGCCTTGGTGGAGCTGGGATGTAGGTGACTTGTCTTGGAATCTGCAGAGCCTGCAGAGCCTGGTCAGTGGATCCTCAGAGGATCTGGTCTCTACCTCACGTCCCTGCAGGGCAGTTCAGTTGGCCAGGGTTGGGGGTGGGGGGAAGAGTCACAGGAAAGCCAAACTGTCCAGAGACAGAAGTGGTTGACTTGGTAGGTAGTGAGTTCTCCATCCCTGGAGGTATGCAAGTAGAGGTAATCACTTACAGACTTACTGAAATGTCCAATTTCCTTAAGTACTATGTTTGACAGTTGACATCTCTGACATTCAAAAATTGAAGATATATCAAAAAAAGCTAGTGGTATCTGTTTGGTGGTCCAGCGCTGATATTATCCACTACAGCTTCATGAAGCCTGGTCAATCAATTACAGAAGATGTCTACTGCAACCAGCTGGATGAAATGATGAGGATGCTTGTGATTAAGCAGCTGAGATTGGTCAACAGAGACAGGCCAATCCTCTTGCAAGACACCACTCCACCACATGTCACACAAACAATGCTGCTCAAACTACAGCAGCTGGACTTGGAAACTCTCTGTCGTCCACCATATTCACCAGACCTTGCACCAACTGACTACCACTTCTTCCAGGCTTTGGACCACTTCTTGCAAGGAAAACTATTCAATTCCCAGCAAGCTGTGGAAAACGCCTGTGGCAATTTCATCACCACTCGCCCTCCACGCTTCTTCGCTGGTGGCATAAACAAGCTACTGTTAAGATGGCAAAACTGTGTCTACACTTTAGCCACATACTTTGATTCATTGTACTGCTTCTTGTTTGTGATACAATAAACTACACGTTTGACTCAAAGTCGGACATTTCATATTTAATGACCTAATTGAAGGAGGAGAATTGAAGTCTCCATCTTGCCCTATCATGACTCTGATCTTGTAAAGGATGTTTCAGTAAACTGGGGATGTTTCTGTCCATGGACCATCACTCAGTCTTTCAACAAACATCACCAAGCACCTGTCCTCAGCCCCTGGACACACAGAGTCAGTCCCTGCCCTGGGGAAGACTAGGCAGGGTCAGTGTGGTGACAAAGAGCACTGCGGCAGCCCAGAGCAGGGAGTGGGGACTTTGCTGGGGAGAGATGGGTCAGGAAAGCTGCCCAGGGGAGTCTCAAAGCAGGGAAGTGACCAGCAGGGAAGGGTCGAGGGAGGGGGGTGGCACCAGGAGGTGTGGTGGGTGCCCTGGGACTGACTATATGGGGCAGGGAGAGGGTTGGGAGAGCAGGCAGTAGGCTTTTGCCTTGGCTCCCGCTAACAGCCTCTCTCCTGTTCCTGTAGGACCCCAAAGGTGGTTGCCATCCCCACTTATGAGGAGGCCACGCACTGCCCTCTGGCTGAGGAGCCCCCGACGCCACCTGCATACCCCACGGAGGAAGTCCCGGAGTGCGGTGCCTCAGGGGATGCCCTGCTTGGGACCCAGCCCCCCTTCCCCCCACCTGGCTACGAGAGCATCACCCTTGCTCTTGGTGCCGTTTCTGGGGAGATAGCACCTGGCGCTGTGTTCTGCTCAGGCCTGGTCCAGACCACAGCGGGGGAAAGGTAAAGGCTCCTGGCAGGCCCTGAAGTGGGAGATGGAAGTGATGAGCCTCTTCCAGTGTCTCGTGCAGCCCCTGGTACACAGGAGGCACTCAACGAACGTTTGTTGCTGAATGCTGTTTTATTTTTCTATTGCTGCATAACAAACCACCCCAAAATTTAGTGGTTTAAAATAAATCCCATTTTATTATGTCTCATGATTCTGTGGGTTGCCTGGGCCCAGCTGGGTGGTGGTTCTGCTCCACCTGATGTTGGCGAGACTGCAGTTGTTGGGGGCCCAACTGGGCCAGAACACCCAAGATGGCACACTCACATGGCTGGCCATCAGTGCTGGCTGTCAGCCGGGAGATTGTGTGTAGGTGAGAAAATTGGGGCCCCCAGAGGTAGAGGCAGAACTGGCTCAAGTTCACACATCAAGTTTATAACCAAAAGAACATGGACTCTGAATTCAGACCACCTGTGCATGGGTTCCACCCTGTACCATCTTAGTGACCTTGGACAAGTGGCTTTCCCTCTCTACAACTCAGTTTCCTCATCTGTAAAATGGGAATTGGGGACTACAGTGACACCAGCACCTCCCTCACAGAGCTGAGATGTGAGGATTGAATCGGATGGTAGCAGTCGACATTGTGAGTTCACTGGATCCTGTAGGCTCAGTGCTGATGCATCAAATAATAAAAGCAGGTTTCTTAGCCCTGAGCCAGGAGCCTAGTGAGTATGCAGTGATCGTCAGGCAACTCTCCTCCACCAAGAGCAAATATGGCCTCTGCTCCCATACCTCCCGTGACAGGGAGCTTACTACCTCCCCTTACTTTCCAGATGTGGCAGAAATGTCTGCTTTCTGTCCAAATACATTCTATACCCCTACATCTCCATCCCACCCTGTTTCAGAAGGGAAAACCAGCTCCATGAGGTTAAGTAACCTTCCCAGGGTCACAGCAAGCAGGGGGTCACAGGCCCGGGCCTCAGCCAGCTGGATGAGGGTGGCACCCCCAAAACCTACCGTGTGCTGGGCCAGGCCCTCTGCCATCATCTCAGCCTCAAAGCCGCTCTGCACCAGGTGGTCGTGTCCCCATCTAACAGGTGAGGAAACAGCCTGGGAAGGGACCATTCCTAGAAAATGAAGTCAGAGCCAGTGTGCGATCCTCCCACCCGGGCCTGCAGCATCACAGTAGCTGCCCACTCCCTGTTCCTCCCTGAGGCCCCCGAAGTCTCTTCTCAGCCCAGTAGCCGGCGTGAGCCTGCTCAAACCCAGGTCAGATCATGCCAGCCCTGGGCCATAACCTGCGTGGCCCCCAGCTCTCTTGAATCATGAAAGCCCTTGCACTGGCCGGGGGTGGGGCTCCAGGGTCCGGTCTGGGTCCGTCCCCCCATCACTCCTATCTCCTACTGCTCCTGCTGCCTTGCTCTCCACTCTGGCCCGTCTCACTGGGGCCTCTGCACTGGCTGATCCCCCCTCACCAACCTGCGGGCTGGACACACGTACACACACACACACACACACACACACACGCACACACACACAGATGTATCAGACTGCGATTCCTAAATGGGTTAACGGTGGGACCTCTTAGGTGGGAATGCCCAAGGTGAGGCATTTCCTCCTGGGCAGGTGGGCTGATGAGTTGCAGGTGTGGGCAGGGACAGGTGCTGAAGGGGTTGGGGAGGGCTGCAAGACAGAAAGACCTTTTCTCTCTAATCAACTCATCTGTGTCCTAACCAAAAGCCCTCAGGAGGGGCTCAGTCAAGGTCACCTGTACCTTGGAGGAGGCCAAGTCAGGGCCACACAAATGTATTAGTGCCATCCCTCCCTTCACACACATGTATGCAGAGCCACCCCATTCTGGCCCCTGGGATACAGCAGCGAAGAGAATAGAGTCCCCACCCTGCGGAGGCTTGAGTGCTAGTTAGGGGAGACAGACAAGAGTCAAGAAGAACAAATAATGTGTGTAGTATCGTAGATGGTGATTACTGTGGAGAAAAAGAAACCGGGACAGGAAGACCGGGAGCCCCTGGGGCAGGAGGTCGTGTAGTTTTAGGGCAGGGTCAGGTGCAACCTCTTTGCCAAGGTGCCATTGGGGCAAAGGCTTGACGGAGGAGAGGGAGGGAGCTATGGAGGCATCTGGAGGGAGAGCACTCCAGGCAGAAGGAATAGCAGGTGCCAAGGCCCTGGGCGCCCATGTGCTCCTGGAGCAGCCTGGGGCCAGGGCGGCTGGAGTGGAGTGGGTGAGAGGAGGAGGGGAGATGGGCAGGCGGCATGGACAAATTATCGAGGGCCTTGCAGGTCACCTCAAAGCCTTTGGCTTTACTCTGATGAGACAGGGAGCCATGCCAGGCTTCTGCGGAGGAGTGACATGATCTCACCCAGGATTGGGGTTGCAAAGAGACTTCAGGGGTCAAGGATGGAAGCAGAGAGCACTTGGGCGGGTAGGGATGCTGGGGGCTCAGATCGGGTGATGAGCAGCGTTGGATTCTAACATCGTGGAGGGAGGGCCTGCAGGATGTGGTGAGAGGGGAGGGGATGGCGGCTCGGATAACTGCCTGGGAGGGAGGGATGGAGGCGGGCGGGCCAGGTTTGGGGAGGAGCATGCAACGCGGACCAGCCGGTGCGCAGCATTTGGAGCTTCACCTGCAGCCACATGGCGATGGGCACCTGGCTCCGTGCCTTCGCACGTGCCTTTCCTGGACTGCATTTCCTGCCTATCAGGACCCCAGCTGCCTTCTGGAGGATCATGTCTCCGCCCCCCTCACCCGGCCATCTCTGCCGGGCGCACATGCCGGACCTCACACGGATCGCAGCGCCTTTGCCACATTGTGCCGTCCGTCCCTGCCGCCCGGTGTTCTCAGAGCGCTTACACCCCTGCGTGTCGGGCACACAGTAGGGGCTCACGCAGAGACCGGCTGCGGACCTGGTTTGGCTCCCAGCTCTGCTAGTCACAGGTTGTGCCACCTGGGGTCGCTCACCGTGCCCCCCGGGCCTCAGTTTCTCCATCTGTGCAGTGGGTGAGGTGTGTCCCCGGCAGGCCCGGGAGGGTCTGGGACGGCGCGGCGGCGAGCATCCCGCGCGGTGTGAGCGCGCCCCCTGCTGGGCACGGCAGGCGGGACCCCGCGGCAGAGTCCGGGGGACAGGACCCGAGGGGCGCGAGCCGCGCGTGGCCGAACCCCCCTTCTCTCCTCTCCGCTCCATGCAGGAGGTCAGAGTAGACCCCCTGTACTGGGCGCCTACTTGTCCCAGAGCTGCTTGCTCGTTGTCACTCCTGTTTGACCGCGAGGCCTCCCAGGAACGGCTGAAGACCAGATCCCTCGACGCTGGGGCTGGGGTGCGGCGGTCCCGGTCCTGCTCAGCCGCCCGCACCGCCCGTGGGCTGTGACGGCCACGACGGCCACCAGGGGGCGAGAGGAGCCTGCTGGAAATACTCCAGGGCTCCAGGACCAGTCTGAGGTCCTTCTGGGCCTCCGTCTCCTTTTCTGCGAGGGCCACCACCTAGGTGACCCCGGACTCCTCGCTTCCCTTCTCTGAGCCTCTATAAGATGATGATAATAATGTTTCCTTGGAGGGTCCTGCCCTGTTAATGAGCACAGATTACAAAGCACTTTCTCCTCCATTCTGTCCCTTCCCTGCACAGTGCCTGGGAGGTGGCCTAATAACCACTCCGATCTACAGGTGACAAAGCTCCAGCCCAGAGCAGAGCCACCTAAGTTCACCCTGAGAATCACACCTGGACATGACCTGGTGACTCAGCCTTTTCCTGACCCCTCAGCAATCTCTCACTCAGGGTCCGCTGAGCTCTGTTCCAGGGCAGGTGTGAGTGAAGGAGAAGCCACTGCCAGAGAAAGGGCCAGTGGGAATGACTACCAGGCAGAGGGTATGGTGTGCACGCTCATGGTGTCCCAGTATGGTGTGCGCATGGGCATGGTGTCCCTGTATGGTGTGCACACAGGCATGGTGTCCAGGTATGGTGTGCGCACAGACATGGTGTCCAGGTATGGTGTGTGCACAGGCATGGTGTCCAGGTACGGTGTGTGCACGCTCATGGTGTCCCTGTATGGTGTGCACACAGGCATGGTGTCCAGGTATGGTGTGCACACAGACATGGTGTCCAGGTATGGTGTGCACACAGGCATGGTGTCCAGGTATGGTGTGTGCACGCTCATGGTGTCTGAGTATGGAGTGAACACGGCCATGGTGCCGGGGAATGGTGTGGGCATGGGCATGGTGTTATGGGGCAAGCACAGCTGTGCTGGGGAGGAGGCAGAGGGCGATGAACACGAAGAGGAAAATCCCCAGCCAAGCAAGTCAGGAAGCCATGTGAGAGCCTTTACCCTGCACCAGCGATTTAACCCATAAAAACTCCGAGTGAATGTTCTCTTTTAGAGACACTGATGGTCCTCGTTATCCTGTAATCCTGTAAAGGACTCTGATTTCAGCTCATCACAAATGGGTCCAGATGGTGCACAGAAGAACTCAAGGAAGCCAGGCTTAGAGACAGCTGCCTTCCTGGGAGGTGCTATTATTATCCCCATTTTGCAGAGGAGGAAACTGAGGCACAGGCAGGTAACTTGATCAAGACCATGCTGCCCCACAGTACAGGACCAGATTCCAAACTCAGGCGGTCTGCCTTGCCATCAGAGCTTGCACCTTTAACCCTCATGCTACAGTTGAGCAGTATTGCACTGTGGCCAGGAGCATCCTCTGGGTTCAAATCCCAGCCGCTCTGCCATTTCTAGCTGTGTGACCTTGGGCGAGTTACATGTCTATGCCTCAGTGTCCTCATCTGCAAAGTGGGGATAGTAGTACCTGCCTCATGGAGTTCCCCTTAAATGAGTTAGTAGCTGTAACATGTTTAGAATGGTGCCATGCACGTAGTCACCTACCAGTAAATATGCCCCAGATGGGCACGTGTCCTTGAAGAGTCTAGAATTCTTCAGGATTCTGAAATGCCAGCCTATGGGATCCTCTAATGTCTTGTGGCTGCAGGATTGCACCCTGCTTCCCAGGGTAGATGGTGTGGGGCCGCCTGCCCAGCCAGCTCAGCCCCACGGTAGGCAAATGAGGTGATGTCAAAGCCTTGGCTGGGGCCCAGCCCTGTAGCCTCCCCCTCTCCCTCCCCTGTGCGTTCCCTCCCTCAGATTCACACACACTCCGGGCCTGCAGGGCCCAGAGGGAAGGTGACAGGGCCAGGAGTGGAGGTGGCTGATGGGTGCTTGGGTCCACTGAAGCGTGCCGCCTCCAGCCCTGCTGAACGGGTGGGCCCAGGGACTGCAGCTGGACCTGAGGGATCTTGCTCTCCCTTTGACCCTAAGCCTCGATTTGCAGCGATCCCAGAGCTTCATCCCTCCCTGTGACAGCCTGTCTGGGTGTTCGAGCTAGACTGCCCGTGTCTTCTCTGCCGGGGTGCACAGGCCGGCAGCCATGGCTGAGGAGAAGACCTTCCGCATCGGCTTCATCGTGCTGGGGCTTTTCCTGCTGGCCCTCGGCACGTTCCTCATGAGCCATGATCGGCCCCAGGTCTACGGCACCTTCTACGCCATGGGCAGCGTCATGGTGATCGGGGGTGTCATCTGGAGCATGTGCCAGTGCTACCCCAAGGTAGGTGGTGGTGGGGCCGGGTGGGGCCAGGGGGGGCCGGGGGCCTGGGGACGGTGCCTCTGCTCCACACAGTAGCCAGTCCCCATCCTGCAACCGTCTTTTCATTCCCTGTTTTCTTCTCTCTGCTCTCCTGACCATCCATCCATCCATCCATCCATCACTTAGCATAAGGGTTGATCCGAAGCCCTCTGGGTCTGGAGCCTTGAACCAGGCACGATGGGGGAGACACAGTGAAACACAACACATGGTCCATGAGCTTGAAACAAAAGTTAACGCGCACTTACCCCCTGCCGGGCACGCCTGCGCTCAGGGCGCAGTTCGGCTCTCATCCTGAGCTTTGTGCACAACTCTCACCTGTGCTCTCATTTTATAGTGGAGAAACCTGAGGCTCAGCAAGGTGAAGTGACAGAGTTTGGACTGGAGCTCAGACCACGTGTGTGACCTAAGCGTAACCCTCCACCTTGGGTCCTCCCTGCTCCCGAGCTCCCAGAGCTGCTGAGAGTCCCAGGGCGGTCACGTCTAACCGCGGTGGCATGCATTGGGTGGTGCTCTATCTTTCCAAGTCTCAATGTATTTCTACCTTATGTGTGATTTAGTGATGGGAAGAGCACTGCTTTGGGAGTCCTGGGTTCTAGTTCCAAGTCTGTCCCAAACTCTCTGTGTGAACTTTGTCTTTCTGAGCCTCAGTTTTTTCATCTGCAAAATGGAGTCCAAAGCCCCTATTTTTTACAGCCTTACAGGGTTATTCTAAAGATCAGAGAAGAGATGGGATATAGGACTATTTTGGAATCTGAAGGGTGTTATATGTAGGTGAAGCCTTGCCAGTCTTACTGTTATTGATCCTCCCAGCAATCCTGTGAAGGAGGTGTAAACCTCCAAAGCCCAGAGAGGTTGTGACTCTTCCACAGTTGCACAGCTGGTCAGAGACAGACCAAGGGAGACGAGGAGAGAAACATGGATTCTAATTTGGGCTCTGTCTCCACTGCCTGGGAGATTTTGCTCAAGGCCCTGCTCTCTCTCAGCCTCAGTTTCCTCATTTGTACAATGTGTGAGTCAGGAGGAGGGGGTGGGGAAAGGGGTTCATCCAGGGGCTCTGTTGGACTGACACCTAGGACTCCAGGCCCAGGCAGCCCCCACCACTCCCAGGACCCTCCTCTCCCCCACTGGGTGGCTATGCCAGGGTTCAAGGGAGGGGGCCCAGGGGCCTGGGCCAGGCTCTCCCCAGCCCTGCCCCCTCCGTGGGCCAGCACCGGGCTGTCGGCGTGTGTTCAGTGCTGGGGCGGTCTGGGCTGGTTTGCAGTCATTTACCGAGCAGTTTACAGTCAACTCGCCTCTGTCTGTGCAATGCCCTGAGCGGAGGTCACTGGGAGACAAGGTCCTTGGGTCCAGAGCCACCCATGTCACCACCACCATCGTAATCCTCCTCCTAGTGCGGAGGGTGGACCCTGGCGGATGGCAGGGGGACATCAGGGTGTGGAGGGGAACGTCCTTCCTGCCCTCCTCAACCAGAAGTGGCTCTGGGGTGGTGGGCAGTGACCGGAGTGGCAGTGGGGGGTGGACAGGGAGGGAATATTGCTGGGTATTAATGAGTAACTGTTGATAGATTCACGTGTTCATGCGGTGGCAGCGTGGTGGGGTGGAAACGGCACACACTTTGGTGGCCTACAGGCCCAGCTTCAAATCCCTGCCCCCTCATGTCCTACTTCTGTGACCTTGGCAGAGGGAGTCCCCCCAACCCTGAGCCTTGCATGGCGTGCTGGAGGTGGGGGACGTGGCCTTACACCCGACGCAGGGCGAAGGCACTGCTCTCAGGATTGGTGTGTGTGGCACCGGTGGGTCCCCGCATGTGTGTGCAGGTGTGTGCACTGGTGTGGGACTGCGTGTGTGTGGGACTGCGTGAGTGAGTGCTGTGCTTCGGGGTGTGGCTGTGGGAGCCAGCACAGGTCGACTCCGCAGAGGGGAGGGAGGAACGTGTGCTGTGCACCGGGGAGACACTCCAGACCTGGGGCTCCCTGAGTCCTGCGTGGTCTCCTCGGTGCCTGGGCCGTCGTGGCTTCCAGCGCTCATGCCTGTCCTCCCCTCGGGCTCCTCCCTGGCCCTCTCTGCCTGCCCTATGGAAAGCTTCAGTAAATGGAACAGTTTTAGATTGGAAGAAATGTAAACATAAGGGAAGAGAATTGGCTGATGAGGATACGAAGGTGAGAGGTAGCCAGTACCATCATGCGTTAGGCCGTCCCTGTTTCTGAGGGGCTGGACGTCTAGTGGGCGAGACCGTTCGCTCCCTGATGAGGGGGATGTAGGCTTCACAGAGAAGGTGAGCTGGGCTTTGCGGGTTAGATAGAAGTTCACCAGGCGGAGAAGACAGGGAAAGACACTGCAGGCAGAAGAGCGGCGTGGTCAAAGATCAAAGACACGTGGTGGATCTAGGGGGTGAGCGGAGCGGGGGGGGGAGGTGGAGAGGGGTGCAGTCAGCTGCTCGGGGGAGGGGATGCCACGCTAAGGAGCTGCGACCTTACTCTCTAGTTGATGGGACGAGAGAGGGACATGACCAGCTTTGCAGTCTGAGAAAGTTATCAGGCTGACCTCAGAGGGAGGGAGGTCCAGGGGCAGCCAGACCAGCAGGGAGGCTCCTTCTCTGTCCAGGTGAGAGGTGAGGGTGCTCTGGGCTGAGGTGGAGTTGGGACCCAAGGCTGTGGGCACTGAGAAGACACTGCCCGTTCCCCAGAGCACCCACTGTGGCTGGCACGTGCAGCATGTCCACCCGGGTTATCTCATCAGGTCTCTGAAGGAGACCTGGCCGATTTGGCAGCTAACTGGGCCTCAGGTGTGGGAGAGGAAGAGGCATCTGTGCACCTGTAGTGAGTGGGGCAGCTGGGCATGCTGAGCCCATTCGCTGAGATGCTGCAGGGGAGCTGGGGGCGGGGCCTCTCCCAGCTGGCTACGGCCTCTGCCCATGAGTCCCCCAGTCCTCACTCCTGCCTGCTCTGCTGGAGCCCAGGACCAGGACCCAACTGGGGGTTGAAGGTTCTATCCTCTCCATTGGCCTCCCTCCCTCTGCTTCCTCCCTCTAGGAACCACTCAGTGTTCTGCCTGAACACAAATCTGTGTACTCTGCTACCCAGAACTCCCCCGGGACCCCCACTGCTTCTAGAGAAAGGCTGAGCTTCTTCGTCTGATGTTTTGGGAGTCTCCATGGTCTGATATCCCCTCCCCAGCCTCAACTCTGCCTGTGTCCCCTCACCAAAGAGCTTGTATTTTAAGATGCTTTGTCCTCTCCATCTCCTTCATGATGATGATGATGCTGTTGTTGATGGTGAGGATGGTGATGATGAAGATGGTGATGGTGATGGTGATAGTGATGAGGATGAGGATGAGGATGATGGTGATGATGATGGTGATGATATTGATGGTAATGAGGAGAATGGTGACGGTGAGGATTGTGATAGTGATGGTGATGGTGATGATGGTGATGATGATGATGGTGGTGATGATGAGGATTGTGGTGGTGATGGTGATGATGATGGTGATGATGTTGATGGTGATGCTGGTGATGACGATGATCATGGTGATGATCATGATGGTGACGATGATGGTGATGGTTATGATGGTGGTGATGATGATGATGATGGCACTAACTGGGCCATGAGGTGAAGAGGCAGATTCTAGGAAGTACAGAGCCAGCTGGGGAGTGCAGGTCATCCTTAGCGGGGGTGGAAGATGCCCGGGCCCTTGCCTTATTTCTAGACAACTGGAGGGAGCTCACCCCTCACAGAAGTTCTAGAAATCCTCCATCCGTCGTTCCCTTCTTTCTCGCCATCAGGATGGAGCTTTTTTGGTGCACATAAGTGTCTTCTACTCACTGCACTCTATGGAAAAGGGAAATGGGAGTGCTATTTATGAACCTGATATAATACAGTAGGGTATCATCAAATGTTTCTGGGAAAATTTTTAGCTGAGGAGAGCAAGACTCAGAGAAGTCAGGTAACAGTCTTCAGTAGCATCAAGTTATGACTTACTGAGCAGTAACTGTATGTCAGCCACCTTGCTGGGTGATTCCTTATATATTATCTCATGAAATCCTCACAGCAACCCCAGGAGACGGGCATAACTAGTCCCATTTTTAAAAATCATGGATACATAGAATATAAAATTCACTGTTGTAACCATGTTTAAGTGTACAGCTCAGTGGCGTCAGGTCCATTCATAGCGTTGTGCAGCCGATCTCCAGAATGCTTTTCATCCTGTAAAACTAAAACTCTGCACCCGTTGAGAACAACTCCCCATTCCCCCTCTCCCCAGCTGCTGGCAAGCACCATTCTGCTTTCTGTCTCCGTGGGTTTCACTACTCTAGTAGCTCAGAGAAGTGGAATCATACAGTATTTGTATTTTGTGTCTGGCTTATTTTGCTTGGCGTAATGTCCTTCCTCAGGGTTCATCCATGTCACAGCATGTGTCAGAATTTCCTCCCTTTTTAAGGCTGAATAGCACTGAATTGTATGGATGGACTGCATTTTGCTTATCCATTCCCCCGTCGATGGACACTTGGGGTGCTCCCACATTTTGGCTCTCGAGAACAGTGGAGCTCTGAACACGGCTGTGTGAGCATCTCCCCAGGGTAGCCCCGTTATACGAAGAGCACAGAGAGGCTCTGGGAGGGGGCTGGGCTTCTCAGGGCCCTCAGCAAGGACCTGGCAGAGGAAGGATCCTCACCCATCTCCCAGACCCCAGAGGCAGGGCTCCTCCCACCCCATCCCACTGCCTCCTTTATGCCCTGCCTGCCCGCCACCACACAGCGCCCAGCCCCGGTGCTGCACCTGCGGAGACCTCCTGATCCCTGAAAGCTCGGGGACAGGGACTGGTGGGTGCAACCGCAGCCATCTATCTCCCCCACTGCAGCCTCTGTGCCAGGAAACACATGGACACTCATTACCAGATATGGATGAAGTGCCCACTAAGTGCCAGGCGTGTGCTGGGCACTGGACGGAGGGAGACCTCTGGGAGATGACGAGATGTGCCCTCCCCGAGGGCAGGGTTGTCTCTTTCACTCGCTGCTGCCCCCTAGTGCTAGAAGAGTGCCTGTATACAGCAGGTGCTCAATAAATGTTTGCTGGGTGAATGAAGATCCCAGAGGTCTGGCCCTCCCTGGAGCTGTGCCCTGAGCAGGCTCCTCCGCTGTCAAGCAGGGAGGCCGTGGTACAGCCTCTCTCCCAGGGTGTGTGAGCGGTTTACTGACGCCCAGGGGAGAGCAGCGGCCAAGGGTGTGTGAGGGCAGCGGCCTGCCCCGGCCAGCTGCAGAGAGGCTGTTTCCCTTTGCCCTACAGGTCGCCTTTGTACCCGCTGACTCTGACTTCCAGGGCATCCTGTCCCCGAAGGCCCTGGGCCTGCTGGAGAATGGACTTGCTGCAGACGTGAGGAGGTAGGTGCTGGGCCCTGGCGGGGGGGTGGAGGGGGGCGGGAAGCCCCTCAGGCCAATCTGCCCTTGCCCAGGAGAGGGAGGGAGGGAGCGGGAGGCTTGGGCGGTGTCTCCTCCCCTCAACCCAAGTGCCCGCTTTGCCCTCCCACTTACTGAGAAGGAACTACTAGAAATCACGGATTGTTTTGAACGCTCAGTTCTGTGAGTTAGGTATTATTATTCCCATTTCATAAGTAAGGAAACTGAGGCTCAGGGACAAGATAAAGTCTTATGGTCTTTTTTTTTTTTTGAGACAGAGTCTCGCTCTGTTGCCCGGGCTAGAGTGCCATGGCGTCAGCCTAGCTCACAGCAACCTCAAACTCCTGGGCTCAAGCAATCCTACTGCCTCAGCCTCCCGAGTAGCTGGGACTACAGGCATGGGCCACCACGCCCGGCTAATTTTTTTCTATATATTTTTAGTTGGCCAGATAATTTCTTTCTATTTTTAGTAGAGACGGGGTCTCGCTCTTGCTCAGGCTGGTCTCGAACTCCTGAGCTCAAACGATCCGCCCGCCTCGGCCTCCCAAGTGCTAGGATTACAGGCGTGAGCCACCGCGCCCAGCCAAGTCTTACATACAAGGTCTCGGTGACACAGGAATCGTACAGTGAAACATACTGTGGAAAACACAGTGAAATAGAGTCACGGAGGGACTGCCACGACTGCCACAGACAAGCAACAAGAGGCACAGCCCTGGGGCTCTGTCACTCACTAGCTGCGTGACTTTGGGCAAGCAGCTGACCTCTCTTTGCCCCATCTGTGAAATGGGGTTACTAATGGGACCATCCCCTAGGTTTCAGGTCAGGGAGATAATATATGCAGAATGCTAAGAACAGGCCCTAGCACCCTGTAGGTCTTCTGTGTTTGTCACCATTAGCAAGTGCCTTCTGTGTGCCAGAGGCTGGTCACACACTGTGCACCCATCACTCCTTCAGTCCTCATAGAAGCCCTGTGAGGTGGGGCTGTTAGTCCCTTTATACAGAGGGGGAAACTGAGGCTCAGAGACCGGGCGTCAGGAGGTTTGACCGGCCTCTCCCTGGGGGTGTCAAGCCCTGGCTCGACAGGGCACTGCCAAGGGCCGGGCTGCGGGTCTAGGGTCTGTCAGCTGGGCCAGGGATTCTCTCTGTTTTGCTTGGGGAAGGGACTGATGGTGGCATCTTCTGCTCCTGGCACACGGGGTGAACAACTGTCCCAGTGGGAATGAAGTGGGTGGGCTCCAGAAGGCGTGGGGGCAGCCCAAGCTCCGTTACATGCTGCCATGACAGAGCAGGGGCTCAGGCCACCCTGGGTTCTGGGCTCTTCCCTGTCACTTCCCAGCTGTGTGACCTTGGGCAAGGGACTTAGTTTCTGAACCGCACTTTCCAGGGGGACCGTAGCACAGTGATAGAGAACATGACACCTGGAGCCCCAGTGCTACCACCTAGTGTCCGTGTCACCCTGGGTGCAAGCCAGGCAGAGGCCCTGTGCCTCAGTTTCTTCCCAGACTCTCCTGGGATTGCGGTGAGGCTCGGCTGAGCTGACTACAGAGCCTGGCAGGAAAGGAGCATTCAATAGCTGTGGTTGTTACCACTGTCCTCACCTGTGGAATGGGACGATAGTCCCTGCTTCAAGGTGTTTTTGGGCACAATAGGATGACTGGCCCACCGTCTGGCGCCCAGCAAACTCTCAGTGTTAACCGGTCTTCATTGTGCAATTGCACCCTTGTGGGTAACTTCGGAGACATCAAGTGGGGAGGACACCCTGGACTGAGAGTCAGACTGGGGGCCAGGCCCAAGCTTTGCCACTTGGTTTATTCACCTTGCTGGGCCTCAGCCTGCTTATCCCTGAAATGGGTACAGCGACATCCCCAAAGTCTTGTGAGATCAGGGAAGAACACATGCCCGGGGCAAACAGGGCCAGGGGAAAATACTGGTGTTTGTTGAGTGACTCGTTGACCGCCTGCCTGTTCTCCCTCCCACTCTGCCTGCTGTGCCCCCGCCAGCCCCCAGCCCCCCTACGTCAGGCTGTGGGAGGAAGCCGCCTACGACCAGAGCCTGCCCGACTTCAGCCACATCCAGATGAAGGTCATGAGCTACAGTGAGGACCCCCGCCCCCTCCTGGGCCCCAAGCTGGGAACCAGTGGTGGAGAAGGTGGCCCTCAGGATGTTCAGGCCTGGGCGGAGGCTGCTGTCGTTGTCCACAGGGGCTCCGACGAGAATGAGGGGGCGAGAGACCCAACTCAGAGCAGGCCCAGGTGGGTGTGCCGAGCGTGGGACTGAGGATGCTGCCCAGTTCCGGGATAAAGGAGGAGGGGGTGGGGGGCCACTGAGGGGTGGCTGGGGACATTTGGGAGTAAGGAGAGGGCAGTGGAGGGTGCGGGCCACCCTGAGAGGCAGCCAGGTGAATATGGGCTTAGGAGTCAGATGGGCCTGGGGTCAAATCCCAGCCCCTCTGCTGGGTAACTTTGGCACGTTCCTTACTCTCCTGGGCCTCAGTTTCCCCACATGGGAATGACCATTCCTGCTACACAGGATGTTGTGAGGATTGGGACATTGCATTTAGGTGCTCTCTCGGAATCTCTCTGTGAGTAGCAGAGGGCTGGGAGCCGGAGGGACCTGCGTGCAAATCTTGGCTCTGCTGATGACCTACTCTGTTACCTTGAGCAAGTCACTCCCCAGCCCACACCTGTCCCTATCTGTCCGTGAACTGAATTCCTCGTCCATCCGTTTATTTATTCATTCCATCAGCATTGCTGGGCATCTACTCCCTGCCTGGCCTGGACTGGCCTCCACCCTTAGGAGCTCCCCGTCCAATGGGGGAGGCAGACAAGGAAACAGAAGGATGCCCCAGTGTGACTGGTCCCTTGAGAGACCAGAGGAGGACCCTGAATGACTGGAGAAGTGCACACGTGACCTGGTTTGGATAATAACATAGTAATAGCCCTGTTTCTTGAGCACCTACTAGGTGCCAGGCACTGTGTAAAGTGCTTTATGTATATTATCTATTGTAAACCTCAGAAACAGCTGTAGGAGTGAATACTGGTATTTTCCCCCACTTTATAGGGGAGGAAACTGAGGCCCAGAGAGGTGAACTAGCCTACCGCGAGCCTTGCAGCTAGAGGCTGGGATTTGGACCCAGGCAATCTGACTCAGAGCTACCCTCACCCTTGTGGTCTTTGCCCTGCAGCCCCCCAGCCTGTCCCCAGGGCCCTGCACCCTTGGCCTCCTTCCAAGATGACCTGGACGTGGGCTCCAGCGACGACAGCAGCCCTGATCCGTCTCCACCTGACAGGGAGGAACCTCACCCCCCTCCACAGGAGCCCCGGGCCTGCTGGTGCCCGCTGGACCGCTACAGTGACTTTGCCCTGATCGACGCCCCCACGGGGGAGGATGTGCCCCAAGGGGGGCAGCAGCAGGAGGTGGCCCTGCCCAACAACTGGCCACGGTCCTCAGGGACAAAAGAGGAGGAGAAGGAGGCTTCAGACACAGGCATGGAGGAGCCTGAGGAGGAAGAGGAAGACTTGTACTATGGGCTGCCAGACAGCCCTGGGGACTCCCTTCCAGACAGGGAACTGGGCTTTGAGCTCAATGCCCAGGGCTGAGATGGAACTGGAACCACTGCTAACCCCATGTGACCTCATAGGCCTCAGTTTCCCTATCTGCAAAATGGGATTACATAGAGGTTCAAATGAGACAATGGACCTGAGAGCATTTTGAGAACTGTAAAGAAATGTACAAGGGACTGGTGGTGGCTCATATCAGTAGTCCCAGCACTTTGGGAGGCCAAGGCGGGAGGATCGCTTGAGCCCAGGAGAGTTGGAGGCTGTAGTGAGCTACAATCATGCCACCGCACTCTAGCCTGGGAGACAGAGCGAGACCTTCTCTCTAAAAAAACAAAAAGCACAGGGAGGGGATAATTCCTACCCATGGCCCAGTGCTCTCCCAATTGGGAGTTCCCTTTGGCAAACCTTTGAAGGTAAAATGTGACTCAATGAGAAGGTTTGCAGCTGCTGAGACCCTCAAAAGTTCTTTCCACTTCCCCCCACAGTTGGCCTCTGACAGGGACCCTCCTTGGTGCTATCCCTGGGCCCTGATCTTTGCAAAGGCCTCTCGGGGCTCCCATTCCTGTGGTCTTGTAGTCCACCTGGTAGGTGGGGTGATCGTCTTCACTCAGAGCTCAGCTCACCTCTTCCCGGCCCACATCCTCCTACAGCTCCCATTGCCCCTCCACCGGGATCCCAAACCTCCGTGGCTGACCCCTGCTATCCTCCCGACTTTATCCCTGGACAGCCCCCCTCCTTCTCTCTGCTCCTCCAGTTCCAGCCCCGCCATCCTGCTGCTCACGCTCTTGCCCAAGCTGCCCTCCTCCACCAGGCTGCCCCCGGCTCCCTTGCCAGCTTGGCAAACTCCTGCTCATCCTTCAAACCCCTGCACAGATAGATGACCCTCCTCTGAAAGCTTTTCCTGAATAACTCCTGGAATAAAGCAGCCCTTGCTCTGCTGTGCTACCTCTGGGCCTTGTACGTTTATCACTGTGGTATGCCCCTGCTCCTGCTCAAGGGTGGCCTCATGACCTTGACCCTTACCTCGGCATCTCCTGTGCCCAGCCAGGACTCTGGCCTGGCCCGGAGCCCTGGTCATTGAGGGTAGACAGAACTCACCAGGACCCAGGAACTTCTGCAGATGACATCACCCTCTCCCACTTCCCCAACTTTTGGACTCACACCCCTTTCCCTCTCTGGCATTCAGACTTCTAAGTGGCCTGTGTACAGTCACAAGGCCGGGCAGAAAGGCCCTGCAGGAACATTGCCCTGACCCCACCTGCGGAATACATTTGCATGGATTTAGGATTGCAGGTGAAATTCAGCTTCCTGCCTTAATTCAGTTTGAATCAGATGGCATTTACTGAGCACCTGCCATGTGCCAGACACCAAGCTGGGATCTCTAGGGGGAGAGAGAATGAACCACTGATACAGTCCCCGCCCCAAAGGGCTCACCATCTAGCAAGTTGGATTTCTTGCAAGTTGGAGATGGAGCGCAAAGCAGAAGCTGAGGCTGAGGTGGGAGCAGAGAAGTGAAAAACTGACGCAGCAGAGGCAGCAGAGTGACAACCACACGGCCATCTGGGCCACATAGCTCAGGCCGCCTCAGCGGCCCCTGGAGAGGTCACTGTATCCATAGCATCTCAGAGTGACGCTTTTATTACACTGATCTCTGCAGAGCCCCTCTGTGCCCCGCCCCAGCTGCAGAGAAAGGGGCAGTGATGCCACCTCAGCCCAGGAGCACACACTCAGAGCTTGCACCCTGGAGACCATCACCAGGGGGGTGGGCCTCTGGGTCGCGGTTGGGGTCATGGCTGGAGGAAGGAGATGCCCCCTGTGCTGTGTCAGAAGGGCATGTCCTCGGAGCACACTCCCTCTTCTTCCGGGTCATTTCTGCCTCGGGAGTGAAGGGTGCCCCTGGCACATCCTCTCTGCTGGTGTGACGCAGGGACAGGTGTTCCTGCTCATAGCCCGAGTCCTCGGATGAGGTGAGGTGTAGCGAGCTCCTGTGCTCTGCGGACCAAGGCAGGGACGTCTGTGACCTGCATCAGAAGGAACGCCAGCGCCAGTGGCTAAAATAAACCAGTTTTCAACTTTATAGCGGTCACCTTCATTCACCTGCACATTCTTTTCTGTAAAACCACCTGTCTCCCCTCAGGGCAGGATAAATGAGGCGTCATGCCTGTAGGCCCCAGGGGCCCCCTCTAGAAAGCAAGCACTCACCGCAGTGGCCAGACCGCGGGGCGGCTGCGTGGTGCCAGATCTCAGGAGTGGCCCCCGTGCCCCCGAGCCACACCTGCAGGTCCTTCCAGACGAACAAGAGCCTCTGGATGCCAGGCCTGTCCCGGAGGGGTCTGCAGGGGGTCGGGGCAGTGAGAGAGATGGTGAGGTCCAGGCTTGGTCGCCCCCCACCTCGCTGCATGTTGGGGAGACCACACGGCTGATCTGCCCGGGAAGGTCCTGGTCTGTGCCGCTCCGTCTCCCTGTCGGAGCTTTCCCGTCTGGACACCACACTGCGTGTTCACCTTCCCTACTCCGTGAGCGGGCAGGTCCGGTTGCCTCTGTGGACCTCAGTCTCCTCATGTGCAAACAGGACACGATGTGCCCTGTCTCTGAATCTCGCAGGGTTGTGTGGTGGGGTATGTCACAGGCTCCGTGTGTCAACGTCCTGCAGCAGAAGGGCGCCAGGCGCGCACCTGCAGTCAGCAGGGTTCCTTGTTGCAGCGAGGGGGAACAGGAGCTGCGGGTTAGGGTGTCTCTGAAAGAGGGTGTCAGAAAGGACCTGCTACAGGCTTCGGGCTGGTGTCCGGTGGTTTTGGGGTGGTTTGAGGAAGCGGGCCTGGGCTCCAGACGGCATGACGTCCGGCAGCAGGCTGATTCTATGGGCATCTTCCTCAATGCTATCTAGAAGGAAGGAAGGCCAGACCACTGCTAAAGCTGTCATTGGCGAGAAGTAGCTGTCCCCCTATAGGCAGGGTGGGGATGTTTGGTCATTTCTGTTCATGTTTTGCCGGCGCTCAGCCCTGGTAACTGCCGAGTGGTCTTGCTTTGTGTTGACCCATCATGGTCGGAGTGGCCCTGTCTGATGATGCTGGCATTCTGTGACGTTCATGTCCAGCGGGAGAGCACCAAGGCCGGCCCCGAGGGCCGGGCCAGCGCCCAGCTGGCAGGTGCTGTGCCCGTGCCGTCTCACCACTCGGCAGCTCCTCCTCTGGGCCTGCCACCAATGGCGGGCAGACGGGGTGCTGTGGGTTTTGTTTGCAGCTGCAGCTTTTTAGAAGCTGGGGCTTCGAAGATGGGGCAGGGGACACTGACCCTTTTAGCTCTGGCCACCATGAACACTATGACTTGTCCCCTTAACTTCCCACACCACCTGCCATCCCACCGTGGCTCCTCACTCCCCTCTAAGAACACCAGCGCCTCTGGGGTGTCCCCCTCATTGGTTGGTTGGCTGGGAGGGGGCAAGGTGCTCGTGAAGGACCCCAGGGGGTGGGGGCACTGAGAGGGCACTGAGAGGGTTTTGCCTTGGGTGACAAAACCTGGGATTCCAGCTTTCGGCCCCTGGCTCTGGATTCGTGTGCCAGGGTGGAAATTCCTGCTCTTGTTCACTCTCTGGTCAGGTCAGAGGAACTCTGGAAGTTTCCACTCTCTGGGGAGGAAAGGCCCTGGAGGGACAGCGCCTGTCCTTAACTGGGACCGGGTAGGCAAGGGAAGACAATGGTCCTGGGCTCTGCCGACTGCTTGCCGTGACCTTGGGCAGATCACAGCCCTCCCTGGGCTTCTGTTTTCCCTGTAAGATTACGTGGAAGAGGACAAGGACAAGAGTCCACTTCTACCAGTCCTCAGGCCCTGTGTGCCAGACGCCATCACACCTATCACCCCATCTGTCCTGGGAACAATCCTGGGGGACAGATCTGTCCACCCCACATTGCAAATGTTTGCTCTAAATCCTGGACTCTTGAGTCAGAAATGCCTGGATTACCCTTGTCCTCTGCCAGTTACTTGCTGGGTGACCTTGGACAAGTCAATGGCCCTCTCTGAACCTCAACATCCACATTTATGCAGTGAGGAGGGTAAAAGCTCCCTCTTGGGCTGTTGTGAAGAACGAATGGGTATAATGTCTCTGGTACATTTTTGGTGCTCAAACAGTGTCAATTTCCTTCTTTCCCTCTCTGGGTCTCTGTGTCCTCATCTACACAATAAATAAGGCAATAGGTGAATGCAGTCACCAGGAGGAAGATGCAGGCAAAAGCTCCTTGCGGTGGGTAAAGGACATTGACTGGGTGCCAGGTGCTGAGGGCAGGTAAGCTGACAGCAAGGACAGGGACTGCGGTGTGTAAAATGCTGAGTGAGGGGCAGCATCCCAGGAGCTTGGAGGGGGAACAGGTGGGGACCAGGTTCTCAGGCACCTGCTGAGCATGGGGTGCTTCACGTGTCCCGTCTCACAGAATTTAATCCTTCCATCAGCCCTGGGAGATGGCCTTAACCAGGGGCGAAACTGGGGTTCCAACATAGGTCCTCTGAGCCCGTGCTCTTTCCACAATGCCATCTGGTCCACACATGACAATGTGACTCAGTAACACACATGCTATGCTGTGCACACACGACTTCATTTCATCCTCACAACCTGCAAGGCTGGTGTATTGTCAGATGAGGAAACTGAGGCTCAAAGAGGCTGAATAATTTGACCATCCTCCTGGGGAAGGGCCAAATGGAGGAGAGGAGGTATAGCTGTAGGGCTTCAATTCCTGGCAGGAATGTTCCAGTGGCTCCAGGCCATTCCCACCCTAGCGTGGACAGGAGAAAGACACACATTGACAAGTCAGGCAGCAAGGTCCACTGAGCACCCACCTGTGCTGTTCCCTGTGCTGGTGCTGAAGGAAACACACC
>CM052444.1:71003681-71110176 GCA_028533085.1 Varecia variegata | reverse complement strand
GGCGTCCACTGCCAGCAGTGCCACGCTTAGCCGTGTGCACACGGCAGCGAGTTTGGTCCTCACTCAGTGAGGCAGGTGCTATCAGAGGTGAATCCCGCATGACACTGCTCGGCAGGAGAAGCAGGGGTCAGAGGCGAGCACAGGTGACAAGGATCACCTAAGGGCAGTGATTTTTCCTCTGGGGGGAGGAGCTGGACCATGAGGGATGTTTTTACAGCAGCATCCATTCCAGTGAGGAATCGGGGCCTTAGCTGGGGTGCCCTTACCCTTTCCTTGTCGTTTAGAATGGGATAGACCAGTCTGGAGCAGCCAGAGGTCCCGTAATGACTCCAGTTTGCTTATCTTCCTTCCCCCTGCCCTCTGCCTCCTCTGCCTCCTTCACCCTCTGAATCAGGAAGCTCCAGTCATCTGCCTGAGCCTCGGGTTTCTCATCTAAGTGTGGGGTGCTGGTCAGTGCCTCCCTACCCGTCCCCAGGGAGCAACTTCGATCTTTCCTGCCTGGCTGGGGGGTCTAGACCCTGCCCCTTACTCCCTAGGGGTTCCTCCCCAGCCCCGGTTTCCTTACCCCTACATGGGATAGCAGTCTCGCCTGCCTGCCTGCCCCATAGGGCTGACGCAAGGCCTGGGGACCCGGTGGGGACCTAGTGGCTATTGCTGTCCTGGACTGCAGAGCTCCTCCTGGCAGGCTCAGACGGCTGACTTCCCTGCACCATTAACACCCTGACCACGAGGTGACGGAAATATTTCAGCCCGGGGGTGAGGGCTAGTGGACCCCTGAAGCTGCCCATGGCACATTCCTGCTTGCCCTGGGGCCCAGGGTTGCCGGGATTTCCTTTCACCCTAGACCCTGAAGTGCTTGATGAAAACTGAGTGCAAGCCCTCGGGGCCTTTGGATGCAGATCATCAGTCTGGGCCACACAGTTGGGTGCTTGTTTGTTTGGAGGGTTAGGCTGCCACCTGACCATCTACAGACCCGCTGCTTCCTCTCCCCCACGCTTGCCTAACATGAATCCCTCTCCTGTCTTTGTGCCACGCAACACACAGCATTTTCAGATCTGTCATTTCATTTGGCCTCACATCTCCTTGCTGAGGTTGGAGTTATTGTCACCATTTTACTGATGAGTAAATGGAAGCTCAGAGAGTGGCAGGTTGTTGCCCAGGGTTGCACCATGGGTTTAGTAGCAGAGCTGGGATTAGAACTCGTGTTCTGGATCCCAACTGGGCTCCTGTCCCACCTGCTGCCAAGGCCTGACTGGCTGCTCCACAAGGCCCCCTTCCCCATTCCTTCCCTCCCCGCACAGCCACTGTCACCACCCCTTTGGCCCTGTGCTCACCATCACATGGGCCCTCGCTGGCCCCTGTCTCCGGCTCGACCATCAAGGGATTCCCCTACCTGTCAGTTGGGCTCTGAAGCTACCCTCTCCAGATCGACATAAATTGGACTGAAGGTAGCCTTGGCTGCAGGAGCTCCTGCTCCCAGGGGGGAGATGGTCACACAGAAATGTCAGCATCCCTTGGCAAAGAGGAGAGAGGGAACATCAGAGAAAGTTCAGGGAGTGCTGCCTGGAGGAGGTGACCCTTGAGGTGGGTCTTGAAGGATGTATAAGAGTTATCAGGAGAAGAATGCTGGGAAGGGCATTCCAGGAGGAGGGAATAGCATGCACCAAGGCTGGGACCCACATGGTGACTGTAGAGTGGGGCTGGGCATCCTGGGCTATTTGAGGCAAAGCTGCATTTTCAGGGAGCAAATCTGTGGTTCCCACACTTTGGGCTGCCTCAGAATCTCCTGAGGAGTTTATGAATGCAGACTCCTGGGCCCAGTTCCTAGAAATTCTGGGCCAGAGGAATCTGCACGTCTCCCAGGCTGGCGCTGTGACCTCACCCGTTTGTGATGCAGGGGGTCCCTGGACCACTCTTGGAGAGACACAAACAGGACCAAGGCAGCTTTGGCCAGAGCACGGAGGAGGCTGGGGTGGGGGTGGAGGTGGAACGAGCTGTAGGAACCGCTGTAGGGGCTGGGCCTGCTTAGACCACCCTATATAAAGTTGTAGCCTCCCTTCCCTTCCCTCCTGGCACACTTTATCCTCCTTCCCTTTCCACTTCTCTCCAGTGCTCTTACCACCATGTCACTTGCTGAGCATTTACTAGTTTGTTTATTACCCGTTTCCCTCTGTTGGAGTGAGGAAAGGGATTTGGTCTATCTTGTTTGCTGCGGTAACCCAGTGTCTATAGCACATAAGGTGACAGAGGGAACTTTTGCTCTGTTTGTTTTTTTTTTTTTAATTTTTTTTTTTAGGGTGGAAGAGACCTGAGTGTGCTCAGAGGCTGGCAGGAAAACGAGAGAGCAAGCAGAGACAGAGAGACCAAGGATAAGAGATGTCAGAGAACAGTTCCTGAAGGAGGTGAGGGAAAGGTGGGTGGCTGGGAGGGGTCCCCTCGACCTGCTGCACACCTCTTCCCTGTGAGCCAGCAGGGAGGGAGGAGCACGGTGGGGAAGGGGTGCATGAGACGGGTGCCAGGAAGACCCCGTTGGCTCCTGCTTTCTCTACGAAGCAGGCAGGGGGCTTTTGGGGAAGAGAGGGGAGGGGAGGAGTGGGCCTGGAGCAGCTCCCGAGGGGGTGTGAAAACATTACTGAGGCTGGCGCTCTGGTCCGGCCCTCTTTTGTTCAGAATCTCCCAGAACCCTCTACCTCAGGACAGAACCATACCTTGCCTTGGCCTCAAGAGGCCTTAAAACCAGCCTCCAGTCCCAACATTCCCAGCTGGGCCATGCGGTGCTGCCTGGATATGCCACCATTACAACTAGACCACAGATCCAGAGTTGCCTCCTCCAGGAAGCCCACCTGGATCCAGTGCCCATCTGACTAGGCTCCCGCAGCACCTAGCGGGTCCTTTCCTGTATGACTTGCCTGCCCCTGCCTCTTATCACAAACACCTGTGCTCTTACCTGCCTCCCTGTGGGCTCTTGAGGGCAGGGCCGAGGCTGATTGAGCTCAGGTGCCAGAGATTGTTGGGCTCTGCCCCACCTGGTGGCATCTGGCCGTGGGTTCTCATGATGGGCACCGGGCACCCTCTGCTGGCAGAGCTGGTATGGCCACTGCTTCCAGGTGGCCGGAAGCTTCTGGGCAGAGGCCTGTCTCTCCCCGTTTCCTCCTTCTGCCTTTCCTGACACCCTTCACCGTGTCCTTGGAAATCCTGGTCCAGCCACCCCCTGGTCCTCGACAGCCTCTGGCCACATTTCCTTCCCTTTCCGGCTCTGCCTAAAGTCTCCTGTCCTCTAAGGACACGGCGTCCTTGGTTCCTCTCCCCCAGCCCTTTACGGGGGCCTGCTGTAGGGTGGGGCCTCCTCCCTTCTCAGCGCCTTGATCTTCCGGATCACGGTCCTTCTGTCCTGCACACACACAGCGCCTCCTAACCATGTTTCTGTCTGTGACAGACCACGTGTATGAAGGTGGTCCCCTGAGATTATGACGGAGCTGAAAAATTCTGATCACCTAGCCTAGTGACGCTGTAGCTGTCGTAATGTCTTAGCACAATTACTTGTTTATAATCAGTTAGTGTAGCCCAAGTGAGCAGCGTTTCTAACGTCTACAGGAATGTCCGCAGCCTTCACATTCACTCACCGCTCGCTGCCTCACCAGAGCAGGTTCCAGTCCTGCAAGCTCTATTCATAGTCACTGCCCTATGCAGGTATGCTGTTTTTTATCTTTTACTGTACCTTTTCTATGTTTAGATGTGTTGAGATACACAGATACTTACCACTGTGTTACAATTGCCTACAGTGTTCAGTAGAGCAACATGCTGCGCAGCCCGGGTGTGTAGCAGGCTATACCATCTAGGTTAGTGTAAGCACACTCTGATGTTTGCACAACAACGGCATCGCCTAATGACCTATTCACGCGTGGCTGTTCTCAACGTTGAAGCCCCTGTCATCAGATTGTACCCAAAGCCACACCCCTTATGTACCGAAGACTTAGCTGCTGGTGCACGGTCACTTTCTCCTGGTGGGGGGACTCCAACATGCATAAGGAGAGCCCTCCTCTTGCTCTGGCCTCTCAGTCCCTCTGCCCTCCTGCAGCCACCCACTCCCTCCGGTATACTCTTGCCCTTGCTGCTACGGTGACTGTAGCTCCTGCAGAACTTCAATTTTAAGCATCCTTTTTCTGACCACCGTTTCCATTCTTCCAGCTGCCCCCCAACTCCGACACTCCCCGTCGACACCAGCTTAGATGTCAGGGTGCAGCCTTCTATCCACCCCGGGTACACCCCTGACCCCCTCGCCCCACTGTTTATTGCACTCACAGGGCAAAACTCCTCTCTGCTCAGACCCAGTGTCCGCCCGCTCTGCTCTCACACCCGGGAGGCTGAACGTAGCCAGAGAGAAACACATGTGCTTCCTGGTCTCACTTCGTCAGCAACTGCAAACTCCCAGGGGGCCCTGGAGGCTGTCTTACAAGTCCACTCGTTTCCTGAGTCCATCACTCTGCCCGACTTATTTACTTTATTTTTTATCTTTTTTCTAAATTTCAAAATATTAAAGGGGTCCAAATGTTTTTGTCACATCGATAGTTTTTATAACGCTTGAGTCAGGGCTCTTAGTGTGCCCCTCACCCAAATAGTGTCCATCGTACCCGTTATATTCTTTATCTTTTTTTTTTTTTGAGTCAGAGTCTTGCTCTGTTTCCCAGGCTAGAGTGCCGTGGTGTCAGCCTAGCTCACAGCAACCTCAAACTCCTGGGCTCGAGCGATCCTCCTGCCTCAGCCTCCCGAGTAGCTGGGACTACAGGCATGCGCCACCATGCCCGGCTAATTTTTCTATATATATTGTTAGCTGTCCATATAATTTCTTTCTATTTTTAGTAGAGATGAGGTCTTGCTCTTGCTCAGGCTGGTCTCGAACTCCTGATCTTAAACGATCTGCCCGCCTCGGCCTCCCAGAGTGCTAGGATTACAGGTGTGAGCCACCTTGCCCGGCCCTATATTCTTTAACAAAAATTTGTATAATCGTTATACTTTGCAGGCAGTATTCCAAGCATGTTATGAATATCAATTCATTTAATTTTCATAAAACTCTGTGATTCTATAATTATTGCCATTTAAAGATGAGGAAATGCTGAGTGACTGGCCCTGGAGCCCACGCCCCTACCCCTGTGCAATGCCGCCTGGCTCCGACAGCTCCCTCATGCCTTCTCCTTTCTTCTCAAACCCCCGAACCTTCCCCATCCTTCCTTCCAGCCGACGCCTTGCTTCCTATCTCAGTGAGAAATAGACGCAATAGGGACAGACGCTCCACTGGCTCCCACCCCCACATCTACCCAGCGACCTGCCTCCTCCTCCACCTCCCCGTCTGTCACGGCTGAAGCCTCCACACAAGCACTGGGAAACATCCCTTCTCGCCTTCCTGGGAAATTCTCCCCTCTCCAACACCGCCAGCTCTGCCCTCTCTACTGCATTGTTCCCAGCAGCCACAACCCATTTTCCTCTTCCTTTCACTGGGAAATTCCTTGAAGGAGATGTCTGTACTGCCTGTTTGTCTTCGTTCCTCTTCCTGCGTTCTCTCTGAATCGGGCCACTCTGGTGATTCCCACATTGCTAAACCTGAGCACCAGACCCTATCGTCTGACCAATCTTCCGTCCTCACCTTACTCGCCCCGTGGGCCACATTTGACCCAGTTGGTCACTTTCTCCTGCTGGACACACTTCCTGGGTGATCTCCGGTCCTTGAAGATGGTTGATGTGCCAACAACTCCCAGCCCAGCGTCTCCCCTGAGCTGTGCGTGGTGCCTGGGACAGACGCTGAGTGACTCAAACAGGTGCAAGCAGAGCCCCTCAGCTCCCTGCTAAGCCTCTTCTCCCTGGGCTTCCCCAGCTCTGTAAGTGACAACTCTGTCCTTACAGTCGCACAGGCCAAAACACTCTCATGTCCCACGCCTCAACTGTGGGCAAATCTCACTGCCCCACGGCTGCCCACCGCCACCCCTGGTCTGAGCCGCTGCCAGTGTGGCTCACAGTCTCCCGCTGGCTCCTCTGCTTCTCCCCTGGCCCGCTGCCGTCTATCTGCTAAACAGCAGGCCCAGCAGCCCTTTAAAAATGCAGGTCAGATCGTATCACTCATCTGCTTAAAACCTGCCCTCAGCTCCGCAGAGAAACGCCAGGGTTCCCAGAACGCGGACAAGCTCCTTCCAGGTCTGCCCTGCACTGGCCTCCTGCCGCCGCCCCTGCCTGGGGCTGCTCCTGTTCTGCTCTGAGAGAGCCAGGGCTGCACAGGGGCAAGTCTGCCTGTCTCGCTCACTGCGGTACCCAGCACTAGAACAGCTCTCGGTGCATAGTGGGTGCTCAGTAATTACGTCGGTCATTAAATATACCTGCCAGCTCTGGCCTGGTGCTGGGGACATCTGGTGACTCAGACAGGATCCCTGCTTATACAGAGATCACGGTCCCACAGGGGAGACAGACGCATTACCCGACAGATTTGCAGTCAGCCACTTATATTTGTCACTTTCCGATGCAGCCTTTATTGTACCAGGGAGGACATGCACTCAGGCCCAGAGCTGCAGCCCACCCGCCTCTCCCACTCCACCCTTCCCCACTCGCCCACCACCTTTCCGGAGCAAAGCAGGAGCGAGAACCCGGGGCTCTCGGAGGCAGCCTGCCATAGACTCAGCCCTCCCCCTCCCGTGTCCCCAGGGCTCCCTGGACTTTAGGCAACAGCTGGAAAGGGAGTCTGGGTCCACTCTGACTCACAGCTGTGTGATGTTGACAAGGGGCTCCCCTGCTCTGACCTCCAGTTTCCTCGTCTGTTAAACAGAGATGACGGTCCCAGCTCAGCATGCCCCATGGGGCTGGTGCAAATGAGACAGGAGGGTGAAAATGCCTCGGGAACAAAGGCGAGGAGTTCCAAGTGGCTGCAGGAGAGGAGGCATCACGTTTATTTTACAGTTCCAAACACAATAGAACTGTAGCACGCAGGCATCAAGACTGTCCTGTGATTCAGTTTGGGGTCTATTCCTTAGATTTTGTCTCGTCTATGCAGAGGCAAACATTATATTACATATGTGGGCACTTTATTGAAGTGGGATCATAACATGCTGTTTAAAGGTTACTGATGTTGGCCATCGTTCCATATCAATGTATAAACATCTATTTCCTTCTTTTCAACAACTGCAGAATATTCCGCTGTATGAATAGACCAAAATCTGTCCCAATCTGGCTATGTGGATTGCTGAACCACTGGAAGAATTCGGTGAGAGCAAATAGACATATGTGACACCCTGGCAGAGCAAAGTGAGGGTTTTGTCACAGTGATGCTAGAAAGGGAGGATGCTAAATGAACCAGCAGGTTATAATCGAAGCCCAGGATCCCACCACATGCTGGCAGAGCCCCCGTGTGCCTGGCAGCAGGACCAGAGGCAAACTCCCCACCCAGACACCCGGCTTCTTACACTCTCACACTCCTTACTGCGTCAGAGGCTGTTGTAGGAGCTAAGTGCATCCTTCATACAGCAGAGTTTCCTATGAGTGAATACGCACCTGTCCTCGACCTCTCGGCGTCCCGTGGGCCATTGGCCAACTCAGGCCTTTGAAGGTCGATGAACATCACTGGGGTCCTTGCTAGATTATGTTGAGGCCTCCACACACTTCAGTGACTTTCAATTCTGCACAACGATCATTTTTGTACCATTAGTACCTCTTTGTCCACTGGCCTAATTTATTTCCTTAGGATAAATTCCTAAGAAATAAAATCAGTAGGTCAGTACATATGCACATTTTCACAGTTTAGTACTGAGGAAAGACACTAAACGAGCAAAACAGAGAGCCAGAAATAGATGCAAAACCATAGGGAATTGAGTTACTAAGACATCATTTCTAATCAGTGGAGAAAACATGAGTTATTGAATAAATGGGATTGGAGGAATAGGCTAGCCATCTGGAAAAAAATAACCTCATTTCTTGTACAAAAATAAATTCCAGCTGAAGTCAAAATGTTAAAAAAAAGTTTAAAAGGGAGAATTTTTTTTTTTTTTTTTTTTTGAGACAGAGTCTCGCTTTGTTGCCCTGGCTAGAGTGCCGTGGCGTCAGCCTAGCTCACAGCAACCTCAAACTCCTGGGCTTAAGCAATCCTACTGCCTCAGCCTCCGGGGTAGCTGGGACTACAGGCATGCGCCACCATGCCTGGCTAATTTTTTTTCTCTATATATTTTAGTTGGCCAGATAATTTCTTTCAATTTTTTAGTAGAGACAGGGTCTCGCTCTTGCTCAGGCTGATCTCAAACTCCTGACCTCGAGCGATCCACCCCCCCCCTCGGCCTCCCAGAGTGCTAGGATTACAGGTGTGAGCCACTGCGCCTGGCCAAAAGGGGGAATTTTTATATGATCTTGATTAGAGGAGGTCTCTCTAAGCACAGCACAAAATCCAGAAATCATGAAATAAAGGACTGATAAATTTGACTCCATAAAAATTAAAATTTTCTATGGGAAAAAATACCATGAAGTCAAAGATCAATCAACAAACTGGAAAATAGATCTGCAACATACATAGGAGACAGCAGGCTAATTTTGATACTACATATAAAAAGCAAATACAAATCATTCAACAAAAGACCCGCAGCCAAATTGAAAAAATGGGCAAAGGACATGAAGAGACAATTCAAAGACAAACAAATGTAGACAGTTTTTTAACCCAATAAAAGATCAAAATGTTTGACAACTCTCTGTGTTGGCCTGGGTGTGGCCATGTAGTCACAAGTGGAATTCACTAATATTCCTGTTTGCCTCCTTCCGAGCACTTAGTGTGACCACGGGTCCCCGCCTTTGAACCTGGGTGTGGTCGTGCAGCCTGTTTGGGAGGAAGAAATGCGAGTGGAAGTGGGGTGGGCCGGCCCTGTGATTCATCTCGTTGGCTCTCCTCGATGTCGGCCATGTTCTGAATGACGGTTGCTTCATCTGCCTGGTTCCGGGCTGAGGACAACCGTGCAGTGAAGCAAAGCCCTCGATGGACACGTGGTGTGAGAGAGAAATAAACCCTTGTCATGTTAGGCCCCTGAGACTTTGTGGGGGCTGTGAGGGAAGCAGAACCTAGCCTGTTCTAATGGATTCCTCGAGCACTGCTGGTGGCACGCCATCAGTATAAAGCATCCACGCGCCTTCTGTCTCGAAATTTTACTGCTGGGAATTTATGGAACAGATATGCTCACATCTGCAAAGAGGCGTGGATGAGGATAGCCACTGCAGCTTTGATTGCAACAACACAGGATCAATAGGAAATTGGTCGAGGACGTTGTGGAACATGCGTAGGATGGAATAATCTGCAACCAGAAAAATCAGGGAGCAGATGTAGATGTGCCCATGTGATCTTTATCCCAAGATTAGGGCTGGGTTAACATGTTAGAGTCCTGGGATTTGAAAAGATTAAGGTGTCCCCTCCTCACCTCAGCAATATAAATAAAATGTTAAAAATAAATCATAAAATAGATATTAAAAAGCCCATTTTAGATATTTTTATAAAAATAGGATATCTCTGAAAAGGTACCCAATAAGTGGGTCTATTTGTTTTCTAGGGCTGCTGTTAACAAATTACTACAAATTTGGTGGCTTGAAACAACAAAAATGTATTATCTTGCAGTTTTAGAGCCCAGAAGCTGAAATCAGGTGTCTGTAAGGGCCACGCTCGCTCCAAAGCTCTAGGGGAGAAAACTTCCTTGACTGTTCCAGGGTCTGTTGGCTCCTGGCTTCCTTGGAGTGGGGTCCTCCCACCGGTGCCTCCATCCTCATGTGCCTTCGTGTTCTCTGGGTCTCTCTGTGTCTGAAATCTCCTGCTCCTTTCTCCGGGGACACCAGTCATTGGATTTAGGGCCTACGCTAAACCCAGGAAGCTCTAATCACGAGATCCTTAGGTGAATCACATCTGCAAAGACCTTATTTCCAAGCGAGATCACCTCCACAGGTACCAGCGGTTGGGACTGGACTTACCTTTTGGGGTGGACACTAACTAACCCACTACAATGGGTAACAGTGGTTTCCCCTGGGAAGGTCCCCAAGTTCCCAGATGAACTTTTCACTGTATTTTCTTTTGAACTGTACACATTTAAAAAAATATTTTCTTGCAAAAAATTTTTTTAATTGAGCATATGTGCAAAAAGATGGCTTCCCTTACCCCCCGAAAAGGTATGCATGTTCAAAATGCACATACTGCTAAATTGCCCAAATTTATATGCACACCAACGGTAGCTGCAGACACCAAGCTTCCGAGGTGGGAGAGGGTGGTCAGGGAGCATTAACGGTGAGCTCAGTCTACTCATTCAGGCTGTGAATACAAGTCAGGGGCTAGAAGACCATTTTGAGGGAGTGCCAATGTAAGGGAGGGCATTTGTAGGGTGGGGAAGACTTGAGGATGCTTGGGGGGTGGTGAGGGGAAGGAAGAATGGGGGACAGGGATTTGGAGATAGGGCAGGGGGAGGAGAGAGTGGAGGGAGGTAGGTGATCCCTGGGGAGGCCAGCTAGGGGCAGGGGAGGGTCATCCCAGGATGCAGGATGGTCCCCTCTGCCCTGAAAGAGGAAGGAAGGAGGGGAAGGGTGGGTGTTGAACCAGAAAGCACTTGGGGTGGAGGGGAGGCCGTGGAGGGGAGGCCCTGGAGGGGGCTTCTGACTTACCCTGACCACGTTTACCCCTGGAGGGAGCAGGCTGGCCATCAGCTGGCCAGGGCATGGGGGACCAAACCCCTGCCAAGTGGCAAGGGGCCCAGATGGGGCTGCCCCCACCCAGGAATGCAGTGGAGGATGTGGGATGAGAAGTGACTGCCCCTCTGGTTCCATCTGTCACAGCACCTGGGGTGCCTGCAGGGCTCCTTTTCTCCCCCAACTCCCTCCAAAAACACCCACTGCATGCTGGACAGCAGCCCCTTTCCTTAGCCTGGGGACATCCCTGTCCCTCACCCCCAGGGACATGTTATAAGCCCTGTTAGGTGGGAAGCCTAAGACCCCAAAGGGGAGCACTGAGGAAAGTTTGCTCCCAGCTAGTCTCATTGCAGGGGTTACCTGTCAGCGAACAATTAATGAGCTCCCACTTTGTGCCAGGTTGGTGGGTTATTCATTGTGGGACCAAAGAACAAAGGGGTGGCTCTGATTTTACCTCATGAAGGTCACTGTCAACCCACAGGGTGCTCAGTCTTTGCTCACTCAGCTCTCTGGAGTGAGGCCTTGGCAAACAACGTGGAGAGGGCACCAACTTTGGACTCCAAGACCTGGATGCAGACAGTTCAAGTCATCTCACTGAGTCTGCTGGCTTCTGCAAGGCAGGCACACAAAGCCTCCTTTGTGTCTTCCCTGTGTGGCCCTTCCAGGAAGAGTGAGCCTCAGGTTATGCCACATACACACCACACACACACACACACAAACACACACACACAGACACACACACATACACACACAAACACACACAGAGACACACACACATAAACACACACAATCTGAGGCAGGGAGCTGCCTTCCCCTTTGCATCCTCCTGCCTGGCACACAGTAGGTGTTAACTGGATTCTTGTCCAATTAAGTTCCTGGACATGGTGCGTAAAAGGAATCTTTGCAAACTGAATCATTTGGAACACTGGGCTTGCACCTAGAGTGGAATTCTGAATGTACCTATATTACATCTTCGCAGATTTAAAACCTGAATCTTTGTGGAATTAAATCCCTTGAAATACAGATAGGCTGTAAATCAAAAGCAGGCACTATCTTCAAGGAACGACTAGTTGGTGGCAAGGTGGGTGTGCAGGGTGTGTTAAGGGCAGAGGCCGAAGAGGGGCCGGGTTGGGTGTAGAAGGATGCCAAGTTAGGGCCGGTGGAGAGAATTCGGTGAGCAGCTAGGAGTCCGCGGTCAGATTGATTAGGGTCACCGGTCGCAGCGAGGAGGCGGGCCGGGAGGAGGTGGTTTAACATCGTTCGAGCGGGAGGAGGGGGTGGCTGGCAGGTGGCAAGACAGACCCCAGACAGGCTGACGAGGTGGGCCCAGTTGAATTCGGAGTTTGACGTCCCACGCGGGGCTAAGGGTGAGAGGCGGAGAGGAGGCGCCTCCGGAGCGCTGGGCCGCTTTCCAGCCCAGTTAGGATTTGGGGTTGGTTTCTCCTCTCTCTGAGCTAATCTGACGCTGTTTGGGGAGGGCGAGGCCAAAACCTGATCCTCCAGTCGGGGGCTCCGTTAATGTTTAATCAGATAGGATCGTCCGATGGAGCTCCGGTGGCGTGATCGCGCCCCAGAGTCAAGCACGCACACCCTGGGTTTCCGCCGCGGCGTCGAGGCGCGCAAGGCTGCAGGCGGGAGCCGCGCCGCTCAGTTCGAGGTCCGACCCTGGAGGAGTGAGCCAGGCAGAGACTGTCGGGGCCGACCTCCGGCGCCCCTTCGCGCGCCTTGTCCCCGTCGGGCCGAGCTCCCGCGCACGCACCGCCCTCCCCTCTGCAAGGCACAAGGCGTCGCCAGCGTGGACTGCGCCCGGCCCCAAGTCTCCCCGCCAGGACGCCAACCTCTCCTCTCGCCCTGATGGGCACCGGCAGTTCCAGGCGGCCGTGGTGGCCGCTGCCGCTGCCGCTGCTGCTGCTGCTGCTGCTCCTGGGTCCCGCCGGCGCCCGCGCGCAGGAGGACGAGGACGGCGACTACGAGGAGCTGGTGCTCTCCTTCCGTTCAGAGGAGTACGGCCCGGCCGACACGGCCCAGCACACGGTCACCGCCACGTTCCACCGCTGCGCCAAGGTGCCGGCGTGAGGGTGCGGGGGCGGGGGGGCGAACCTGCCGGGGGACCGATGCGGTTGCCGCCCCCTCCCCGGCCTCAGTTTCCTCCCTGTGAAGGAGGAGCTGGAGTGAAGGTCTCCCTCTGCTCACCTGACGACGGGGTCCGCGCGATCTAGGGGACTGCAGGCACGGGGGCGGGAGCCATGGGGATGGCCGGCGGCGCTTTGGGGACGCGCTGGGGGCGCAGCTGCCCTGTGCGGTGGGAAGGTTCTCGGGGGTGAGACCCGGAGGCACGAGGTAGGGCGAGCAGAGCACTGCCGGGACCGGGACCGCTCGCCCAGGTTCCACACGTTCTGCACCACCGGGGCAGGTGGGCGAGGGAGCTAATGCCTGGAACGCGCTCGGAGCGGCACCGGGCACAGGGGAAGCAAGCTTGTGGCTGTCGTCCGTGCTGACTGGGTCGGGAAATACAGGCAGTGGAGGCTGCGAGGTGGGAGCCCTGGAGAGACGGCACTGCCTGTGGTGGCAGGGACGGCACTGCGGTGGGGTGGCAGGGACGCCAGACAAGGCAATTCTTCCTGCCACAGAACTCATACTGTAGCATTGCATTTTTTCAGCTGGAGAAAAGAACAAACTAAGGGGAAGGGGCGGAGTTATTCCAGAGGGCCGTCTCGGTGTCCTTCGGGGCTCAGGCAGGGAAGGCCCTTGGTGCTTGGGGCCGGAGGCTGGCGCTCCTGGTAGCCGGGACCCCAGGCTGAGCCGGGTCTGGGTCTGGCGAGGCAGAGAGGGACGAATTTCCTGAACAACTCCCGCCAGCACCTGGCCCTCCCGCCCGGCCCCGACCGCTGGTCTTCTCCAATTACAACCTTTCCAGGGCTTGGCTGACTTTCCGTCGCCCCAGCCTGGAGTCAGACCTGGGTTGAATTCTGGCTTCATCTCACTAGCTGTGTGGTGCTTGGCAAGTCACTTAACCTTGAGCCTCCATTTCCTTATCTTTACAAGGGAGGTGACAATCCCTCCTCTAGGCTATTGTGAAGATTCAGTGGCAGCAAGTGGAGGGGATGAAGGGAAAGGACTTTTGTTGAACACGTAAGTGATCTCATGGTGTAAACCCAGGAAGAGATCACTTGTAGAAAGTAGTTATGCCCCTGGCTTCAGTGTGCCCTGCTGGTGACACCCTCTTTGCTCCACACTGCAGCTCTTGGGACAGAGGGGAAATTTCTGCCACTAACAGCTGCTCATCTGCCCTTCTGCCGGAGTGTGTTGGGGCAGCAGGGAGTCAGGCCCTGGCTCAGCTCAGAGCAGCCTCTTCCTTGTTCCCTGAGCCTCTCATCTCCTAGAGAAATGTCGTGGTAAGAAAGGGCATTTCAGGTCACCACTGCCCCAGAACAGCGGTTCTGGAAGTCGTGAGGAAGCAGAGGCTGGACAACCACCTGAACCAAGCGCTTGAGGGTGTTTCTTCTCTGGTGAAAGTTTAGAAGCTTATTTATTCATTCATTCAGTGGATATTTTGTGGGAATCTAATTTAGAAATTTCTGTGTTTTTGCAAACAGAAAAGGATTCTAGACTAGTCCTTTTATTTTAGTTATGAGAAACTGAAGCCTAGAGAGAGGAAACTGAGGCCTAGGCTTTCAGAACTCTCATTCCACTGTACAGAATGCCCTCCCAATTCATTAGATTTTCATTTAGCAGAGGGCATTTTAGATGGGTCTTGAAGTATAAATAGGAGTTCAGCAAATGAAGGTGGCAGGAGAATTTTATAATTTTATTCTAGGCATATGGGTGGCATAAGCAAAGGTACGGAGCTGGGGAAGCCAGAGGTGGAGAATAAGGAGCACAAAGTTCTTATTCATCTTCTAACATGTAGAATGTTCCGAAAACCAAAAGGCTTTTTTGTAATTTATTTGATGGTAGCACCTGACCTGACCTGAGGTTATTTATAGTCTACTTATTCCACTTGTGAGAACATAAATATTCATGTTTTGCTGCATAGATTACAGTATTCAGTGCCAGGCTTCTCTGAGTAGACTCCCTAATGGCCCATTCCTGCCTTTCTAAGACCCAGACACGTTCTGAATTTTAAAACCCATTTGGCCCTAGGATAAAGGGTGTGGACTCCATTCTACTCTGGCTGGGGTTCAAGGTGCACATATAGAGATGTGGAAGATGAGGCAGCAGAGGTAGGTTGAGGAGCAGCCAAGGACAAACCTGGAGTTTGGATGTTATCCATTAGTGACCAGGCCTGTAAGTCTCACGTTGGAATTTGATCCCCAAAATTGAAGGTGGGGCCTAAGGGGAGGTGTTCGGGTCATGGGTGTGGATCCCTCATGAATGGCTTGGTGCCGTCTTTGTGGTAACGAGGAAGTTCTCCATTATTTCCCGTGAGGGCTGGTTGTTCAAAAGAGCCCGGGGCCTTGGTCCTCTCTCTTGCTTCCTCTCTTACTATGTGATCTCTGCACACACCAGCTCCCCTTCCCCTTCTGCCAAGCAGCTGGAGGCCCTCGTCAGAAGCAAATGCGGGCACCACACTTCTTGTACAGCCTGCAGAACTGGGAGCCAAATAAGCCTCTTTTCTTTATAAATTACCCAGCCTCAGGTGTTCCTTTATAGCAACACAGAAGGACTAAGACAGTGACCTTCACTCAGTGACCTTCACTCTTTTCTCCCTGTTTGAGAAGTGTTGCCTTTGCTCATTCAGTCAGCCCTTCCACCCGCATTTGTGCAGCTGGGAGCTTTACACAACCATCTGCCTTGGCCTTCCTAGCAGGCCTGTGCCATAGGTATTGTGGTCGCTCCAGTACAGAGGAGACATCTGAGGCTCAGAGAGGTTGAGTGACTTGCTCACAGCCACACAGCTGGTAGATATATGAGTTGGGATTCAGGTCCACACTATTTGGCTCCAAAGGTTCTGCATGTTCCCCTCTGGACTGCCTCTGGAGGGGACTCATGGAGGTCCTAGAATGGGGAGGGAGAGATTTATTCTGATTTGGGGATGGGAAGGGGGTGACTTTGGGCAGAGCCTCCAGGGGTGACCAGGCCTCGGTTGGGCCCACAGAGAGCAAGATGCAGGTTCGGAGCAGAGCCTGTCACTGAGTGCAGCCCCTAGTTCCCGTTTTTGTCTGCCTGCCAAATTTGAAAGTATTATATAAACTATGTTAATACTTAGAGTTGACCTGTTTGTGGTGTTTTGATTGCTTTTTGGTCCTCATTTGGTAACTTCTCCTTATAGTTTACTATGCTCTATTGCGTCTCTTTTCTTGTACTGATAATTTGTAAATAGAGATGAGATAAGGGCACATCGGGTTTGTTGGGCTTTTTCCATGTCATCATGTGCCTCCTTTTTTGGAGCCAGGACTCCTGGAGGTTGCCGGGCACGTACGTGGTGGTGCTGAACGAGGACAGCCACCGCTCGCAGCCCGAGCGCACTGCCCGCCGCCTGCGGGCCCAGGCCGCCCGCCGGGGCTACCTCACCAAGGTCCTGCATGTCTTCCACGACCTCTTTCCTGGCTTCCTGGTGAAGATGAGCAGCGACCTGTTGGACCTGGTGAGCACCCTCCCTGGGCATGGCACTTCCTGATAGGGCTGGGTCACTACATACATGCTGGGGGCTGTCCTTAGTGTGCCCATTGCAGAAAATCAGAAGGAGACAGCAAACATTTATTGATCACTTATTAGGTACCAAGCACAGTGACTACTGGATTTATGTATAGAATACCCTTTAAGCCTGTCCATGCCCCAGTGGCACATCTGCCTTCATTTGAAAGATGAGGAGACTGAGGTTCAGAAGGGACCACACAGACAGACAGTTAAGGGCAGAGCCAAGATCAAACCCATGGTCTGCCTGCCAACCATTCTTGTGCTGATGCATCTGCTGCCTCTGGATACCTGTAGGAACAAGGCCCTGGAACATTCAGTGGAGCCTGAGTCATTTTATATAAGCAGGACTCAAGGGTCCAAAATTCCTTTAAGGCTGATGCTATACAGAATAAGATTCCTCCTCTAGGATAGGGTGGCTCTTCTCCCTCCTGGGTGTCACATCTTTGGTGGAAGGGCAGAAAGGGGACTGGGTAGTTGAGGACTTACCCTGGCCCTAGTGCTTCAAATGCAAATCTTAAAAGCCTTTTTTATCTTTGCCTCTGCCCTCACCTCCCAGCCCACCCCCTTCCCTGTCCTCTAACTTGCTGAGAACACATGGTTCTCATTTTCACACTGATTCTCTATGTGGCTGGGTGTTTCTCAGCTTCCTGCAGATGTTGAGGCCCAGAGTGGGACAGGGTCTTGCCTGAGGTCACACAGCATGTAACTGGCAGAGTCAGAGTTTGGATACAGGTCCCCTAGCTCTGCCACACTTTTCTGCCCCATGTGTGAATCAGTTCAGCAATCAGTGACTGAGCAACTACTGTGTGCCACGTCCAGGGGGCCAATGACAGGGATTGAGAGATCCTGCCCTTGAGTAGGGGAGACCAACGAGTAAATGCCTTCCATCAGTCTGCTCAACACACACTTAACCAGGCCTACTGTGTGCTACAGAGGTGAAGATGAGGCAGCCCCAGGCCGTTCTCTCGAGCTCACAGCTGGGGAGGAGACTGACCAGTGATTGCCAGGACAGTTGACTGTGGGACAACATGCTCAGCACGGGGAGGGACGGGGAAGTGCACCGGGTGGCAAGCAGGAGCCCCACAGGCAGCTTCTAAGGGGAGGGGAGGCTGAGTAGAAGGCTGAGACATCTGCCATGGAGAGCTGGGCTCTGGGGTCGCACCAGCATGGGTTCGAGTCCCGCCCACCCCTTACGACTTTGTCTGACCTTGGGCAAATTCCTTCACCTCTCTGAGCCTCAATACCCTCTCTGCAAGCCAGGCACAATAATGGGAACAGTCAGTTAAGGACCAAATGAGATCATGAAGTATTTCAGCAGATGCTAAGTGCAGAAACTCACTGAGTTTCTGGGTAGGTTAAGGAGCCCCTGGGAACCCTGAGGCAGCCAGAGACTAGTTGTGGTGAAAAGATGTTACCACCTCTAGGTTAGAAGGGCGAGGAGAGGGAGTAGTTTTTCCTCTGCCCAGTGGGAGCTGGCAGCGTGGAGGAGGGGCTGCCCACAGGACGTCACCCGAGGGTGCAGCCACTGCGGGAACCCTGCGCAGAAGCAGGGAGTGGAGCAGACACTCTCGTCCCCAAACTGCTGCTGGTGCCTCCTGTGGGCTGAGCCCAGCTGGCAGCTGCTACGAGGGGCCTGGCGCCACAGGCTGCAGGGTCAGCCTCCTGGCACAGCCTGGGGCAGAGGAGGCGGGGGATGGATCTGGGGACGAACAGAATTGCCAGTGCTGTCATGCCAGGATTTGGGCGTGAAGTCCGGGGCCTGAGTTTCACTCCCTGCCCAGCCTGCCAGCCCCTTGGCGCTGTTGTCTGCTTCCACTGACGAGATGTCAAATTCAGAATCCTTCCTGCAAGGACTCCCCTGCGCTGGGAGTGTGGGGCTCGGCTGCAGAGTCCTGTGAGCGCTGGGCTCTCAGCCTGATGGGGCATGGGGAGGCCCCGGCTCCTAGTCTGTCATCCAGGGCACCTGGAAGGAGTGCGCTGGGCCGAAGTCGGGGGTCCTGGGCTGGGATGTGGGCATGGGCTTGGTCAGGTGGGGCCAGGGCTGTGGCTGTGTTTGCTGCTGGCCAAATGGCTCAAGCAGAGTCCCCTGGCCTCTCTGGCGTCTGCAGGCCCTGAAGTTGCCCCACGTGGAGTACATCGAGGAGGACTCCTCTGTCTTTGCCCAGAGCGTCCCGTGGAACCTGGACCGGATCACCCCCGCGCGGTACCAGGAGGATGAATACCACCCCCCCAGTAAGACTCCCGAGCCTGCCCCTCGCCACTGCAGCCGGATCCACCTGCCTCCTCCCCGCAATGTCGCTCACCTCCAGGGGGTTTGGGGCTCAGCATACTCCACTGACCACTTCTCAGTCCTACCGTCCCCGCTCCCTGCCTTCCTGTTGCTCCATGGAGAACTCGGGGGTCTTTCCTTAAATGATCTTCCACCTTCTAAAAGCTCTTGTCCGCCTCTTCTCTCCGTCTGGGGGACCCAGCAGGTGGCACTTACCTTGGGGGAGGGTAACTCTGGCTGTGACTCTCCCCGAGGGCCCTGCAGACAGGACCAGATCCCTTAATGGGACAGACGCAGCCCTGCCCGGACTGCCCCACCTGTCTCTCGCTTCCTGTCTCCCTCTGTTCCACCTGCTCTGGCACTGCTGGCTTCCCAGGGCCCCCTGCATGGGCCACGCTGTGTGTCCCCTCCAGGCCTGTCCTCTGCCTGGCGTGGCCTGGCTATGGGCCAGGAGGGAGGAGGAGGAGAGGCCAAGGAGAATGACCTGGGTTCTAGCAAGGCCTCACAGGTGGCATTCATTGAGTTGGGGTCGACTGTAAGCGCACCTGCTGTGAGGAGAAGATGGGGGTTCTAGGTGGACCATGTTGAGGTTGGGGTGCCCATGGCCTGGGGCCTGGTGCTCAGGAGAGAGGTGAGGCACATGGCCCCGGGACTCAGATCCTGGGGTAAGCTCAGCCTCAACCCCTTACTGGTTCCTGTGGGGTCTTGGGAAGCCACTTTCCTCTTTGAGCCTCACTTTTCTCATCTGTAAAATGGGGACAATAATCCCATCCCTGTCCTCCCCGCAGGTTGTTGTGAGATTCCAACGAGGTGAAGGATGTGCAAATGCTTTTGGAACTGGAAGGTTGGGTGGCTTCTGAGCTGCTGTCATTGTGACAGATCAGAGCTCGCAGCCAGGGTGTGGAGATAGGGGGCGTGGCGCAGTATCCGTCAAGGGTGGTAGCGGCAGAGGTGAGGGGCCTAGTCAGGTAGGGTGTGCTGGCCTGGTCTGGGTGGCCTGTTCCCAGGGAGAGGACAGGTGTCCTCTGCAGGAAGAGCCTGCCCTCCCCACACCAGGCTGGGCCTCTCCACGCGGAGGCCTAGAGCCCCCGCATTCCACGTCGGTGCCTCAGGGACCCCCGAGCTGGCTAATGTCAGGAATGGGAGGGACACTGGGAAGGGGGTCAGAGAGACCCCAAACCAAGCAGGAGAGTGTGAAGATCATAGCCTCGGAATTATTTTCCAAGCACTGCTGTAACAAAGTATTAATACACAGACTCAGTGGCATAGAACAACAGGAGTTTATTCTTCCCGATCCTGGAGGCCAGATGTCTGAAATCAAAGTGTCACAGGGCCACACTGTCCTGGGGGGTTCCAGGGGAGAACCCTCCCTTGCCTCTTCCACCTTGTGGGGGCTGCCACGCTCCGTGGCCCCTGGCTGCATTAGTCCCATCTCAGTGTGTGGCGTCCTCCTCTTCTTTCTCTTAAAAGGACACTTCTCCTTGGATTCAGGGCTCCCCGGGTAATCCGGGATGATCTCTGGAGAGCCTTCACTGATCACATCTGCAGGGACTCTGTTTCCAGATAAGGGCACAGTCACAGGTTTGGGGCTTAGGATGTGAGCTGATCTCCCCGGCAGCCACCACTCGACCCCCTACACTCCCCCAGGTCAGAAGCAGACTCGGGGCCCTGCCCCCCCACCCAGGGGGGTGCCCGTGGGTTGCCTGACCCCTCACTCACTCCCGCTGGGTGTGGAAGGCAGGGGCGTGGAGCCCCTTCTGGAGTCGCATCGAGGGCTTGACCGAGGAGTCCCGCCCAGAGCTGCTGCGCTGGGGCGGGGCTCTGAGAGTGATGGTGCTTCTGCAGGCTGCTTTACCTGTCTGTGACAGGGAACAGTAATAGGCCCCACCTCACACAGGGGTTTGTGTCCCATCCGAGCTGGGCCCCTGGCCTTTCCGGCATTTCTCCGGAAGCCCAAGGATGTTCCTGCAGGTGCCTTTGGCTTGTGCTTTTGCTCAAGCAGTGGAGGGCATGGCAGGAGCTCCATGCTGGGAGCCTCTCCTGGCAGCTGTCCTTCGCCAGGGCTACCCGCTCCTCTGTCGGCCGTGCTCGCAGCCTCTTGTTCCTGTCCCCGGGCCACAAACCACTGCTGGGGCCACACCCCAGGCCCCTGGATGTGCAATGTCACATCACCTTGCAGTGGGCCCCAGGAACAGCTCCTGGAGCGAGGTGGTCCCAAGTGAGGCGGAGGAAGGACTCTCTCCTGGGTTAACACAGCAGCATCCTCACCCACACCGACGAGGGGCACGGACGAATCTGTTCTGCATGCACCCCCACCAGCTGTGTGTTCTGTGCGGGTTGTGTCTGGGGAGAGAAACAGGCTCTGTGCTGGCCTCGATCAGCTGGGCTGGCTGCTTCTGTATCCACCTGTCCCGCCAGCCTGGAAACTCGGCGGGCAAACCCTGGGCCGATTCCTGAGCGGGCAGCCTGGGGCCTCTGCTCGGAGCACACTGACCGTGGCTCACTGGCCCTGCACCATGTGGCCTCTGCCCACCTTGCTGGCCTTGTCACGTGTCTGCCCCTTTGAGGTTCCACAGCCCAGCTCAATATCTAGTGGGTTCCTCCAGGGTGGCCAGCACCCTTTGGTCTCCAGATGTCTTCAGATCTGGGTTCAGAGCCCTCTCAGCCCTTCCCAGCGTGGCACCAGGCACATGGTAGGTGCCCACTGACACCGAAAACTGCAACACGCTTGGAGGAGGGGTGTGGGGCGCAGCGAGGGGAGGCAGATCGTTGGGCACCTGCCCCATCTGGACACAGAGTAAACACAGCGCACGGCGCTGACCAGCCCAGAGTGGGGCTGAGGGCAGGGTGGGCAGCGTGTGTCGGGGCCGACAGCCTGGGCCCAGCCCAGCCCCGCGGGCATGGTGGCTGGGCGGGACTCTGGCCGACCTTGCCTGAAATTAGCGTGGGGTCTCAGAGCAGCCACTGAGCCACTCCGAGAGGGCTGAATAGAGGTCCCCTCAGATGCATCCACCCAGAGCCTGCACACGTGACCTGATCTGTAGATGTAACTAAGGATCTCCACATCATTCTGGGTCATCTACAGCTTATGAATCCAATGACGTGTCCTATGGGAGAAATTCTGGGGAGGTGTGAGACATAGGAGGAGGCCGGCCGTGTGCAGACAGGGGCGGAGACTGCAGTGATGAGGCCATGAGCTGAGGGACATCAGTAGCCACCAGAAGCTGGAAGAGGTGAGGGAGGATCCGCCCCTGGAGCCTTCGCAGCTGAGTTTGTGGCAATTTGTTACAGCAACCAATACACTTTCTGGGCCTCCACTCCCTCCTCTGTCCTGAGACGAGAATCTCTACGGCGCAGGACTGTCGGAGGCTCACTGCTGGGCGGCAAGTGGTGCTCGGATGCAGAGAACCTGCCCCAGGAGCAGGCTGACTGACAGCCCCCAGGGCTGCTCCCAGACGGTGCCAGAGCACACAGCAGGGGCGCCACAGCCGGGCCACTGCTGCTTGTGCAGGACACGCTAACGGGCAGCCTGGGGTCCTCCCTTGGCCTGGTGGAGTTTCTGAGAACAGCACCGAAGCCCGAGGCTCCTCCTTCCTCCTCCCCTCTTCCTAGAGGGGCCAGCCCTGCGTGGCATCTGCAGGCTCTCCCTCCTTCTCCTGCTCCCCCCGTCTTTGTCCTGCACGGGCGTCTCCCCCAGGAGCCTCTTGCAGCTCTCGTCCCATCCTGGTGCCCGCTTCTTGGAGAACCCAAACCGATCCAACTGGAAGTGGTGAAGTCTAGGGTAGGCCATCAGGGAACTTCCAACACAGCTTTTTTCTCCGAGGCTGCAACTCCTGCAGGTGGAAACAGCCCCTGTGAGCCCTCCTGGCACCCTGGGGAGCGGAGAACACTAGGACTTGGAGCCGGGAGGCCCAGACTCACGCGTCCCCTCTGAGCCTCAGTTTCCCGTCTGTGACATGTGCTGGCCGGCTTGGATGCCAGACAAATCCTGTTCTGTCTCCCTCTCAGGTTTGGTGAGGTGTGAAAGGCTATAATAGGGGCTTGGTTTTTTTTACACCATAGAATTTATTATTTTTTGAATGTTCGTGTTGTTAGTTTATATTGATGTTAATATTACAGAGCCCGACACTTGGTTCGCTTTCTGGCTCTGTTGTTTTCCAGCTGTGTGACTTTGGACAGTTACCCACCCTCTCTGTGCCTCCTTTTCCTTGTCTGTAAAATGAAGATATAATAGCCTGTAGCTCCCAAGGATTTTTTGAAGATTAAAAGAGTTAATATATCTGAGGGGCTCACAACAGTGCCTGGAATGTGTTGCACCATCCCTGTGTTGACTACAATGTTAACCTCATGGCTTTTCTGTCCCCTCCTGCAAATGTCACCTTGGAAAGATGGAGGCAGCCCGGTGGAGGTGTATCTCTTAGACACCAGCATCCAGAGCGGCCACCGGGAAATTGAGGGCAGGGTCACAGTCACCGACTTTGAGAGTGTGCCCGAGGAGGACGGGACCCGCTTCCACAGGCAGGTAAGCCCGACCCCAGATGGGAGGACGGCCCCAGCCCTCATCCCTGTCCTGGAGGTGGGTGGGGACTGCTGGTCTGGCCCCCTAGCTGTCACTGTCCTGTCCCTGCCATCAGTTGTGGGGTGGGGGGTGTCCATTCAGCCAGCCACCTGCAGATGTATTATGGGATGGGTGGGCTTTCCCACATGGCCCTTGTGTTGGTCGAGCAGGCGAGCAAGTGTGACAGCCACGGCACCCACCTGGCAGGGGTGGTCGGCGGCCGGGATGCCGGCGTGGCCAAGGGCACCAGCCTGCGCAGCCTGCGCGTGCTCAACTGCCAAGGGAAGGGCACGGTCAGCAGCACCCTCATAGGTGAGTGATGGCTCCAGGTGGCACCGGTCTCTCTCCGTCTGGACCCGCTGTGGGAGGTGGCTGGAGCCCAGGGAGAAAGGAGGTCTCCTAACTGAGGAGGCTGAGACAGCTTCTGCCCTGGAGCCAGAGTGTCAGAGCTGGCCGTGCCCCAGAGGCCCCCGAGGTCATGCGGCATTGACCCTGTGTCAGTGGTCTTTCCACAGTTCTACACTGCTCCCCTTTTCAAACCTGTTAACATGTTTATGCCTTTTGTCATGCTTTCTTAGATTCGGATGGCCCCTTGCGGTGATCTAAGCAAACTTTTTCCGCCTTCTGCTTGCACACCTCTAAGACGGGGGGGACTCACTCGCTTGCGTGACTGATGGCACTTGCAGGTCACCCAGGCCAGGCAGCCTCGGTGGAGGAGCTGGCAGAGGCCCTTTGCTAGACTTTTGCAGGTTACTCCATCCAGCCCACCCGGTGGGCCTCCTATGACGTCCAGCTGAGAGCTGGGCCTCTGGTGGCCTGTGGACAGAGAAGAGAGAGGGAGCTCTGGAGTACCGACTTCTTGCGGTGCCCACACACCGAGCAAAGGGCTTTATATACCATGCCCTGGGGCTGGCATTGTGTTATGTGCTAAACAGTTAGAGAGGGGAGGTGACTTGCTCAGGGTTACACAGTGAGAGCCAGTGACCGCACTGGGGAAGGTGCTGGTGGCCTGACCTCCACTGCAAGCCCCAGGCCCCTGGGTCAAACACTGGCTCTGGAGCCGGCAGGGGCAGCCCGCAGGCCTGTCTGAAAATCCCAGAAGGCTGGGAGCCTGCCTACTCTGCGAGCTCTGCCCTGAGGCTTTCCTGTCGAGCACGGGCTTTGATGTTTGGTTTTAAAGGCAAGAATCAATAACCTCCTGCCCCATCAGGTGACCCCTGGTGCCTGTCCCACTCCGTTATTGACTGACCCGGGCTCAGGAAGGCCAGTTCCCGAAGGTCAGTGTGTGAGAGGAGGCTGCTCATTCTCCGAAAGGCCCTCCCAGGCCTGGCGCCCTGGCCTCGGGAGGGCTCCCTGGGGAAGTCCCCTCTTTGGCTCTTGTGGGGGCTGCCAGTCTGAAATCTGCAGGCCAGGCGGGCTGGACCTTCCGGCAGGATTTGAGCTTGCAGCGTTGAGTCTGAAGGCGGTCTGGGGGCAGAATTCCTCCTTCCTTGGGGCCCTCAGGCTCAGCCTTTTGTCTTGAGGCCTTCAACTGATTGCACGAGGCCCACCCACACGACAGCAGGCAGTCTGCTTTACTCAGTCTGATTTAAATGTTGGTCACATCTAAAAAATATTATCACTCAGCATTTTGACCGATGTTTGACCAAACGTCGGGGCACCGAGCTGACACACAGAATTAACCATCACACCGTGCCTCTGAGGGACGGGCTGGGGGACAGGAGCACGTTTCCTTAGGGGTGACCTTGGCTTTGTCTTCCCAGGCCTGGAGTTTATTTGGAAAAGCCAGCTGGTCCAGCCCGTGCGGCCGCTGGTTGTGCTGTTGCCCCTGGCGGGTGGGTACAGCCGGGTCCTCAATGCTGCCTGCCAGCGCCTGGCGAGGACTGGGGTGGTGCTGGTCGCAGCTGCCGGCAACTTCCGGGACGATGCCTGCCTCTACTCCCCAGCCTCTGTCCCAGAGGTAGGTGCCGGTGCCGTTGCCCCCAGAATGGCGGGGAGGGGGCAGGCGGGCCCCTGTGGCTGCATATGGTGTTCCCCAGGCTGGGCCGGCCTGGCTCTGGGAGCCTGGGGAGGAGGCTTGAACTCTGAGTCGGAACCACACGAGTTCCAGGTGGGGGTGGTGGGAACACAGAGATGGAGCCTCTGCCCTGGAGGAGCTGGCTGTCCAGCAGGGCTGTGACCATCCTTCATCTGACCACTATCTGCAGGGCACCTCCTGCCTGTCAGGCTGTCTGGGCACTGGGGGTCCTGGGAGGAAGGAATCTTGTCCCACTTCTGGTCTGTCATGTGTGTGGGGGGGTGCGGGGTGGGGATGCGGACCTGACGGTGACAACCCAGGCCCTCCTGGCCATCAGAGGCTCCCCTGGCTGAGCTGACAGTTGCCTAAAGCAAAGCCCGCAAGTCTCCAACTTGCCCTCTCTTGTTTGCTCCGTATCGATTATAACCACCTGGTATACCGCGTAGTTTCCTGTTTACCTGTTTATTGTCTGTCCCCTACTAGAATGTAAACTCCACAGGGCACTGGGAATGGTGCCTGGCACTTGGCAGAGGGGAGTACCGAGGCGGGGCAGGGGGTCCCAGAGTGCCGCCTGGAGAGTCAGATTTCCCCCAGAAGGAGACATTGGAGGGGACCCTAACAGGTGTATAAGAGTCGGTCAGCCCCGCTGGCAAAGCCTCAGTCTGTCCCCGCAGCCCGTCTCCTCAGCTCCATTCTCTGCCACTCACCTCACCTTTCCAGGTCATCACGGTTGGAGCCACCAATGCTCAGGACCAGCCAATGACCCTGGGGACCTTGGGGACCAACTTTGGCCGCTGTGTGGACCTCTTTGCCCCAGGAGAAGACATCATTGGTGCCTCAAGCGACTGCAGCACCTGCTTCGTGTCACAGAGTGGGACATCACAGGCTGCCGCCCATGTGGCTGGTGAGTCACTGCCCACGGCCTTGGCCACCACGCAGCTACCAGCCCCTTTGTCAGGCAGGGTCTGTGCCAGAACCTCCCTGTGCCAGGCTCTGTGTGGGGCACAGGGACCAGGGATGTGGCAGACCTGACGGAGCCCTCGGGGACACCCAGTCTGATGGGGGAGGCAGGTGCACACACAGAGGGAACACAAGTAGTCAGGGCTGTGTCAGAGGGAACCCAGAGGAGCCACCTGGGGAGGGTCAGTGAAGGCTTCTTGGAGGAGGAACATTTGAACTGGGCTTGGTGGATGAGTAGGAGTTCACCTGGCAAACAAAACAGCAAATTTCCAAGGCACAGAGGTGTGAGAGCAGGACGTCTTACTATCTGGCTTTTGCTTAGCAAGGCGCCGTACATGGCTTACCTTCGGAAACAGAAACTTGGTGTCCTTGCGCGTGTGCATGTGCCCTGGCAGGACCCCCTGGTTGGGGAGGAGGGCCAGGCTGCCCCAGCTCTGCCCCCTCGCCCTAGGCATTGCAGTGGTGATGCTGAGCGCCGAGCCGGAGCTCACCCTGGCCGAGCTGAGGCAGAGGCTGCTCCATTTCTCTGCCAAAGACGTCATCAACGAGGCCTGGTTTCCCGACAACCAGCGGGTGCTGACCCCCAACCTGGTGGCCGCCCTGCCCCCCAGCCCCCACGGAGCAGGTGAGCAGGATGACGGGATGGGGGGGACAAGTCCAGGCTGGGGCTGGGGGGGCCTCTGTGACCTCGGCAGTCTCTCCCCTCTCCCTCGTCTGTCGAAGAGGATTGTGCCACCTTAAGCAGGATTAAACGAGAATGGGGCTCTGAAGGGCTTTGCAACACTTTCATAACATGATTTTATGGAAAAAGTTGAGTGTGTTCTTTCAGCCTCCCTACCACGGACTAAAGATTTTTCTAGAGTCCTTGGTGGAGGTTCCCCCTCTGCCCTGCACCCGTCCTCACCCAGGCTTGTTGCAGGTGGGCAGCTGCTCTGCAGGAGCGTGTGGTCGGCGCCCTCGGGGCCTACGCGGATGGCCACGGCTGCGGCCCGCTGCGCCCGGCAGGAGGAGCTGCTGAGCTGCTCCGGCTTCTCCAGGAGCGGGAAGCGGCGGGGCGAGCGCGTTGAGGTGACTGCACCCCCCGCTGTGTGTGTCGGTGCAGGGAGCGGGAGTCTCCCTTCTGAGCTCTCAGCGACCCCCAGCAAGCCCCTCCGTCCTCTGGACTCCAGTCCCCTTAAAGGGTCGGCCAGAGCAGGAGTCGGGCACAGCTCATGGCACGAGGGTGGGCACTGCCGCAGAGCCACTGGGGAAGGGCTTCCCGGAGACTGCAGGGCGGCGCTGGGTCCTCTCGCGCGCGGGGTTTGCTGCTCCTGGGCTCAGCCTTCTCTAGGGCCCTTTTTACTCTGACGTTTCATGGTCCTGGGCGCTGAGAAATCTCAAAGCAGCAAAAACGGGGCTTGATGTTAATGCTGCAGGTGGCATTTGGCAGAAGGGCAGTGCCTAGCCAGGTGGGGTGGGGGCAGGTGGGCATTTCCAGCCTGGGAGATGGAGCCTGAAAGCTCATTTGAGAGGCTGAGTGGGTCAGCGCTGCAGGCTGGGTCCTTACTCAGCCCTGCTGGGTTTCCCTGTTTCTCCGTTTTGAAGCCACTCCACTCTCTGAGTCTGCAAGAATCTTTGCATACAAACAGCGCCCTTTGGCGGGGCAGGAGTGAACACCTTGTCCCCAGAGGGTTGGGGGCCGGGTCTGGCCTGCCCCTGGTGGGACCTTGACAAGGGTTCCTGGGGCTTGGAAAAGGTGCTTGAGTCCATCCCATCCAGCCCCGTCCTGGGTTTCCAAGCCCATTCTAAAGCAGGTTCCCGCTTCTGTCTTTGGCTCTCAGGCCCGAGGGGGCAGGCGTGTCTGCCTGGCCCACAACGCGTTCAGGGGTGAAGGTGTCTACGCCATCGCCAGGTGCTGCCTGCTACCCCAGGCCAACTGCAGTGTCCACACAGCTCCACCAGCCCGGGCAGGCATGGAGACCCGCATCCACTGCCACCCGCAGGGCCATGTCCTCACAGGTAGGCGGCTGGGTTCTGCCCTGGGCTGAGGAGGAGTCCCTGTCCCGTTACGCACCCAGCACCTACAGGCTTGGTCCTCGCGAGTGTGATCGGTCAGACTCTGGAGCCTGACTTCCCATCGCACGCCCTGGCTCTGCCACTGCCATGCATGTGACCCTGGGCGGGTGGCTTTTCCTTCCTCCATAAGAGGGCTGAGGGTTGTACCTGCCTCCCTGGGTTGTGGGGAGCTGTGTGATGTCTCAAGCATGGGCCTGGCACGCGGCCGGTGCTTTGCCAAGGCCGTGCAGTGCAAGAGAGGAGGTTCCAGCAGGGACTCCCAGGCTGGGTCTGAAAGTGCGGCAGAGCTCGGTCTGACTCCACTGTGCCGCTCGACAGCTGTGTGACCTGGGCGAGCTACCTAGCATCTCTGTGCCTCAGAGAAATATGTCCGTTTCCTCATCAGTCCATGGGGATGATGGGTGCTAAGCACTTAGTTTAGTGCTGGGACACTGTAAATTCTATCCAGCGTTACTATTGTTATCACCTGTTGCTTTACAATCTATTCTCTGGTATAGGTAGCTATCGATCAGCTACCTGTGTCAGAAACACGCCCAGGCAGGGAGCAGGAAGCTCAGGTGGAGGCCTTGTGGGCACTAAGGGATGGTGCCCCTCAGGTGGGGAGGAGGCCGAGCTTGGGTGGACGGGAGGTGTTTGGGAAGCAGCTGGGAGTAACTAGCTCGGGAGCTGATTCTCGATGGAGTGTGCCCGGGGGAGCCGCTGCAGGTTAGGCAAGGAGGGGGAGGGTGAGGACCTGGGTGGGAAGAGCAGGCTGGCGTGCAGGAGGGATTGGCGGTCAGGAGGCCGGTGCCCTGGTGCAGGGGGGAGGCGCAGTCAGGTCCAGCCTGGCTTGGCAGGGAGTCTGCTGTGTCCCGGTTGCTCTCCCCTTGGGAAGCACCCGCAGGTAAGCTAGAGGGCATGTGCCAGGTAGAATCACAGTCTCGCTCTCCAGGAAGCACATCCGAAAGGGGGCCATTTGCAGCTAAGGGAGCTGCAGGCCTGACAGGCTGAGTGACTTCCCCAAGGCCTCACAGCTGGGCCACAGAACGCTAGTGACTGTGACCCTAATGTGGACAGAGCACTGGCCACACACCAGGCACCATGCTGGGGCTTTGCACGTGTGTCCCTGTGAGTAGGTGCTCATACTCTTTTTGTTTTACAAATAGGGAAACTGAGGCTCACTGTAGTTGAGTAACTGCTCTCTGAGGTTTCATAGCCAGAGGGTGTGTCTGACTCCCAAGCCCATGGAGGGCGTCCCTGGGTGCCCCAGACAGACCCTCTGAACTTCTGCCTGGTGGCTGGCTGGGGAGGAGGGACCCAGGGGGTCAAGCACCTAAGGCCTTACAGCCCCTGCCTCATTGCCTCGTCTCTGGGCAGAAGGGACATGATGTTTTCCCTGGAAGCTAAGGCGCAGAGAGGTCGAATACTCTCCTAACGTCACACAGCAGGTCAGTGTCAGAGTTGGGCTGGGAAACCAGGAGTCCTGTCACTCAGGCCAGCATCTCTTTTCTACCTTGAGTTGTTTCTGGGTTTCCCAGCTCTCGCCTCAGACCCTAAGAGATAGGGTCCAGTGGGGTGGGGAGTGGAGACTGAGGGCCCCCCCGGCAGTCCACTGTCTGAGCTGGCCCTCCTCTGCCCCAGGCTGCAGCTCCCACTGGGAGGCGGAGGACCTTAGCACCCACAGCCGGCCTGTGCCGAGGCCACGAGGTCAGCTCGACCAGTGTGTGGGCCACAAGGAGGCCAGCGTCCACGCTTCTTGCTGCCACGCCCCGGGTCTGGAGTGCAAAGTCAAGGAGCATGGGGTCCCGGGCCCCGCGGAGCAGGTGAAAAGGCACACGGGGTGGGGTGGGTGCCTGGTGCCCACTGCAGGGTGGCATGTGTCTGTCTTGTGCAGCTTTGCTGTCAGTTACCATCATGCATCAGGGTGGCGGTTTGTGGGGGAGACGCTGTGGGCAGCTTTGCCATTGTGTGGGCAGCGTGTGCGTGTGTGTTGTGTGTGGCTGGGCCTGTTTTTGCTTTTTTGCAGATCAGTAAGGTTTGTTGTCTGGGCAGCCCACTCCCCTTGGGGGAGAATAGTCATGAATACAGCATAAAGAAATGCAATACACATGCATTTACTGATGGATCCATTTAACAAATCTGCTGGGAGATTGCTTGGGGCAAGGAGCTCCTCTGCGCTCTGAGGCCAGAGCTACTCAGCGTGACCCAGAGCGGGGGCACCTGAGCTGAGTGCAGCAAGGCAAGGAAGGGCCCTGCCGGAGGGCGAGGCAGTGCCAAGGCCTGGCGTGTGAGAGCCGGGCCTTCCCGAAACCTGGGTGCAATATAACCACCGGTTGCTCTGTAACTCCTTTTTAACAGCCGCAGGGAGCTTCTCAACAGGAGACCCTAAGGAGTCCACTGTTAACTGAAGGCAGACTAGGTTTTAAACGTGCAAGACTGTGGTGACTGCGGTCAGGGCACTGCATTCCTCAAGGGCGAGGGCAGGCTCAGGGCCACTCACCCAGCGTGCACCGAGGGCTGCCATGTTCCAGGTGCTGTTCCAGGTGCTGGGGAGACACCAGCCCCACAAACGTCTTGCTCTGCCCTCTTGGAGCGTCCTCTCTAGTGGGGGAGAAGGACAGGAAACAAAATAAGTCAATTATGAAGTGCTGAAAAGCTGCTATGGAGAAAAACAGAGCGGGGAAGGGAATGGGGGTGGTCAGGGAGGCTGTGAGGACACCACAGGGAACATGCTCCAGGCGGAGGGACCAGCCAGAGCAAAGACCCTGCGGTGGGGGTGTGCCCGGGGGTGCCAGGAGCGGCCAGGAGGCCAGTGAGGTGAGAGCGGAGTGAGCGGGGGCAGGGGGCGACGCAGAGAGGGAACAGGCCAGGTCAGGGGGGTCTGAGGGCCACAGTCAGGAGTGGGCTGGGGGCCACGGTCCGACCTGGGCTTGCACAGCTCACTCCACTGCTGAGCTGAGGAGAGGCTGCAGGGGCCTCGGGCGGAAGCGGGGAGACGGGAGGGGCGGCCCAGGCCTGGGTGGGAGACGCGGTGGGTACCGCCGTCTGAAGGAGCAGCCCGAGGGCCTGTGGGCGGGTGCGCGGGGAGGTGTGCAGAGGGCTGCCAGGCTCTCGTGGAGCCCCTGGCCAGAAGGACTTGCCATTAAGTGGGACGGGGAAGGCTGTGGGGGGTGGCGCTGTGCGGGGACGATGAGCTTGGCATTGGCATGCTGGACACACGTCTGTGCCCACGCGCCTGAAGACTGGGCATGAAGCAGCAGCGCGTGGGTTTGGTCAGCGACGCTACAGAACTGCTGGGGCGGAGGTGTGGGCGGTGGCCCAGGTGGCTCAGTGGCTCGGTGGCGAGGGCTGTGCTTTGGTGCGTACAGAGGCTTGCTGGGAGGGAGGAGTGGAGGCCGGGAGGCAGGAGGGCCTGGCCCATGCCGTGCTAGACACATGCTTTCTTCTCCTCCCGGGCTCTGCAGGTCACTGTGGCCTGTGAGGAGGGCTGGACCCTGACCGGCTGCAGTGCCCTCCCCGGGGCCACCCAGGTCCTGGGGGCCTATCCCGTGGACAACACATGTGTGGTGAGGAGCCAGGACATTGGCCCAGCAGGCAGGACCAGCGAGGAGGCCACGGTAGCCGTTGCCATCTGCTGCCAGAGCCGGCCCCTGAAGCAGGTCTCCCGGGAGTTCCAGTGACAGCCCCATCCCTGGACAGCGCCTGGGGAGGGGTCAGGGGCTGGGACTCTGCTTCCAGGGCTAGAGTTGAGCTTTGCAATGTTCCTACTCACCCCTTCCTCAGTCCTCCATGGCCGGGGCTGGAGGGGACAGGGATACCTCGACCTTCCTAGAGCTGCTTCCTGGTGCTGGCCCTTGGGTGGGGTGGGCTCCTTGCCTGGGAGAACTTGGTGTCTCCCCTGGACGCCCCTCCCTCACTGTGGGGCCTGTCTGGCCTTCGACTGCTCAAACGGGTTAAGCTATGCTCAGCTCCTGCCAGCTGTGCCCAGCGTGCCTGCACCTGTGGGCAGAATTATGTTATTGAGCTCTTGCCACATGCCGGGCATTCAGTCCTCAAGTCTCCACGGGGGGCAGTCTTCTCCCCTTGGGCAGGGGAGGAGGGAAGTGGTGGCTGGAGGGGGCCAGGTGTCAGGGGACGTGAGTGGGAAAAGTGCTGGTGGCCCCTCACCGCCTGCTCACTTTGGAGAAGCCCCTTGGGCTCCTGGTTGATGGAGGATCAGTTTTCCACACCTGTTGGACTGCAGTGGGGAGGCCATGTCCCAGGTGGTCATGGGGCCATGCCTTTGTTTCCCCAGTCTGCCCTGACTCTGCTCTAGGCCAGGTTCGCTAGTGCCCAGGACCCCCTGCAGGCAGCTGTCACCCAGGGCTGACTTCAGTTTGCTGTGGAGGGCCACATGGTGCACACGCCATCTCCCCCAGCCCTCCCCACCACCCTGCACACTACAAGGTGGCACCCCCACTTGACTGAGGAAGAAACCGGGACCCAGAGAGTGGAAGTGCCCACTGAGCTCACACAGCCGGGAAGTGAGGTGGTGCCAGGATGGAACCCAGATCGGGCTGGCTCTGAACCGAGCCTGTGTTCACTTTACCAGGCTGGGGACCCCCTTTACGGGTAACTGTGGCCCGGAGACGCCTCTGAGGGACGGTGGGGGGCACTGTCCCTCCCTGAGCACCGCCCCCACCCCCACCCAAGCAAACAAGCACGCATCTAGCTTTTTGGTCTGTTCTCTCTGTTGTCTTTTTATAGCAAGAAGCTTTTCTAGACTTTTTTTTTTTTGCTTTTGTAACTTGAAGATATTTATTCTGGGTTTTGTAGGATTTTTATTAATATGGTGACTTTTTAAAATAAAACCTTTTTCCTGACTGTTGCCTGGATTGACTGTCTGGGGTGACGTCTTGCTTATACTAGGCACCGGATAAGCTTACTGAATGGCTGAGAAAATCCAGTACGGTCCCTTGGTATACTCGGGGGATTGCTTCCGGGAACCCGTGTTTACCAAAACCTGCACGTACTCAAGTCCAGCAGTCGGCTAAATGGAAAGTCGGCCCTCTGGATACGCAGGTTTCACATCCTGTAAATCCGCATGTAAGCAAACCCTTGCAATTCAAACCCGTGTTGTTCAAGGGTCCACTGTATTTGATGAGCACTTGTATCTTGGGTACAAGTATTTGACGGGTACTGTCAATCAAATACTGGTAATGTGACTTTCCTTGTGCCTGTCCTAGGTGTGAAATGAATGTCTTCATGTAGCTCCCCTGTAAGCAGTCAGGTGCCTCCTCCTTGGCACCCTGTCCTCTATAACCTGCTAGATGCTCTGCTGTCTGCGTTCACCCCGAGCTCTGAGCTCCCAATGCCCTTTTCATTCCTCTCTCCCCAGTACCTGGCACAGGACCTGGTGCAGAGTGAATGTTTACAGTCAGTTAGTTACATGGAAGCTAGATGCTTTTGTAATGAGCGGTGCTGTGCCCATGATGGTTTTCCATGATTTGCAGTTAGGAACAGTCTCAGAACTCTTTCCAGTTTGCAAAGCATAATTATTCCATTCAATGAGGGACCCCCCCCCCGGACCCCCATTCTGAGGTTGGTGAGCACAGATGTCTTAGCAAGGTCCATCTCTACACAGCCCACATCATAAATAAGGGATCTGCCTGCAAAAGCAAAAACCCTCCCAAAACATACTTTCTGACAATTTAGTGTCACATACAGAAGTGTCAGAGAGTTGACAGATAGTAACGACTGCAAGGCCAGAACTGTGTATCTGTGACACTGGCACCTCTGCCTGTTGTGCAACCAACTCCCCCTCCCACCCCCAAGGTGCCATGGGATCGAGTGTCAGTGGTGAGATGCCCACACCCTACAGCTCTGTGACTCGAGAGAAGGGAGCAATGTGGTTCTTGCGGATGGTTGGCAGGTGGACACACAGGAGTTGGGGAGGAATGGGCATGGCCTGTGGGAGGAGGAAGATCTGGACTGGCAATCAGGGAAGGGGACCCATGTGAGCAACACAGGACACAGGAATGAGACAGACCCGAGGGGTCTAGCAAGAAGCCCAGCTTGACCAGGGCACACGACTTACGCTGGGGACTACTTGGGAGAGCTGAAAGCTTTGGGAGGTGAATGTAGCCATCGACCCAAGTTCAGTGTCCTGGCCCAAGCTATGCAGATGGATCCGAAAATGGTCAGACCATCCAGAGTGGGGAATAGCAAAAGGCTTAGAAGACTCAGTCCCCTTACTAGTGTAAGGTTTTAAAAGGAATCACAGCACCAGGCCACAGGCCCACGCCAGCCCCCACCCCAATACAGCTGTACGAATATATGGAGAAAAAATGTCTGTGCCACTCCAACTCTACATTTTTGAAAAATTTATTTTATACTCTTAGAAGCTAAGAATTCTGCCACGCATGAAACAAATTTAGAATTAAGAGTCTTCCCCAGTTTATCTACTTCCTTTTGAAATTTTATAAACAAGATTTTGTACACAAGAGGTAGCAGAGGAAAATTCCAGTCTGCTTGTTCCAAGCTCAAAAGGTAACTGCACACACCTCAATGTTAGCGGGAAGAGTGGGGCAAGACAGGGTAAGTCTGAGGACACGGCGCCCTAGGTCCTACAACGTATTCTCGTTGTCAGCGACCATGTGAGTACTCCAGAAGTCACGGTGAGGTGCCCGCTGGGATGCTTGTTTCCTTTCTTTCCCAGGCATCGGCCATCCTAGATCGGCCTTCACTAAGGGAGCTTCTTGAGAACACACAGCATTGAGTTAATTGTGCAATTCCTGCTCGATTTGCAGACCATTTTGAAAGATTTATAAAAACATCTTCATCCAAAAAATTGGCAGTAAAAATGACAACTCTTCCAAGATAAGCCTGTCATAATTGTCACTTGTTGTACTACATTAAAAAAAGTCATCAGCAGGTTTGTTGACTGCAGCCGTTGGAAATCAAGTGGTTACCAGCAAAGTGAAGACGATGTTCACTGTAGCAACAATGTAAGCAAACGAACCAAGGCGTGTGGCGCACACTGTGACAGACGATCCTGATGAAGCTTTCGTGAGGACAGCAGGTGCTGGGGGTGTGGAAGGCGTTGTTTCCATAGGAAATAAGGGGACTAGAAGTGGCAGTTTCACTCCTGAATTTGGGCTCCTGAGAGTGCAGCAGCCAGCGATGGCTTCCCAGCGTGGGTCACCGCCAGCGTGTCAATGTCATGTCCCACACCATCTCTGGGAAAGGGTGGGGGTGGGGAGGTGAGAAGGGGGTCGGGGAAACAGTAGGTCATGGAGTATTCACGAATGCAAAATCAGTGTTAGAACATCACATTCCAAACTGCAAGAACGTCGGAACCACCTAACGTTTGCCACTCGCCTCTGTCCGTTCTCCCGGGGCACAGTTCTGCTCTTAGGTGCTGGCCTTCCCATCTTCTCATCGCGAGCCTGCAGCAAGTCACAAGATGACAGTGAAGCCTGACCGCACAGACACTCCCGCCGCCAGAGGGTGAAATGACCGGGCCGTGGAAGGAGTACAGCGACGAGAGCTGTCTGCCCGGCCACGTGCCCACACAAAATGCCCAAACAGCCAGAAAGGCACCGTGGGGCTGGCCTCGCCTCTTTGACTTGGCAAGTGTGACAGTGGCAACCTGGCACTTCCTAAGCTCCTAGTTCTGTGCATGGTGAGATGAAAATAAGGCAGAACATGTAACTGAAGGCAAAACAGGGCTGAAAATGTGTGTGAACAATTCAAAATACAAAATGTACAAAATATATGAAATATGTTGGTGTAAGCCTCCCCTGCCCCCACAAAAAGGAAACTGGTATCTAACCTGAAATGACTGAATGGTGCTATACTTGGCAAATACAACTAAATGGATGGTTGGTAAATTGCTTTCTAGTTATGTCTGGGAAAATAAATCTTAAACCTTGCCTGTCTTTTCAGTGTTAACTAGTCATGTTGAGGAGAAACAAAGTCTCAGATTCTTTCTCTGCATTAAAATCACTATGAAACTCACAAGCAGTGTCTCCCAAATCAAATATTCAACTACACATACAACCAATACCAACGGGTTTCTGTAATTATGTTTTAAGCAAAAGCAAATGATTGCAGATCACATGATTTAAGACTACAATTTATTCAATATGTCTCCAAGCATTAAATAGATAATTTTATGAAGTCAAACTCAATAAAATTATATCTTAAAGTGCTGTTTTTAAAATTTGTTTTGGGAACAACTCATGACTTCTTTAGTGATTGATGTCAAAGAATGCACCCTGTACTTTTGGAAAACACAGCATTTTTAAATGTCTTTTTTTTTTTTTTTTTTTTTGCTCTTTTCAATCTCAGTTATATCAGAAAAATACTTTAAAGAGCTTAATAATTTCCCAATTTTTGATCCTGGTAACATTTCATCAAGATCCAAGCCTGTGCCCAGGGCTCTCATTCGGACCCATCTGTTCTAAACAAACAGGGAGACATATTAAATACAAAGGTCTGTGTAAACTGAATTAACTACTATTTTACAATGAAAAGGAATTTTATCACATATCTTTACATCATTTTAAATTGGATATTTCTATTCAGTGCTACTGCAAGATTAAAAATTTGCCCCCACATATCTAAAGGCAGCTTGCTTTTTTTTTCTTAAAATATAAAAACCAAAGGAATTTCTTTTGTAGCATCATAGAGAAAGCAACAGCTTTACGTTCACTCTTGTAGATTCATGTAACAAAAAAGTCTGCCACCGGCTTTATTTCCTAAAATCTTCACAAAAACGTGAATGTGCACATGGACCGTGCTCCCGGGACAGCGGGGCCACATGCCGAGTTCTCCCACCGCCAACAGCTCCCCGCCTTCCAGGGCCCAAAGAACGCGCGCCTTGAAAACACACGGTGCTCCCGAGTCACGGCAGCTCTCCCAGTCCAACCTCCAGGCTCTTCCAAAGCGTCCAAGGACGAGACTCTGGTTTCAAAAGGTGCTGAGCATCCAGTATCGTGGCCTGACTCCTTGTCGCGCTGGGCTTGTGCCTCTAAGGATCAACATCGTCAAGGTCACTTCTCAACTCACCAATCATCATGGGAGATTCTGAACCCTGTGAAAAGGAAAAGGAAGTTAAAGTCCGTATGGTTAGTTAGAGAAAACAGTTTTCTAGGCCAATTGATTTGTGTTCTGTGATATAAACATATCTTCATCCAGCAACTTAATTCAATGTCTATTAAAGGGTAATAAAACACACTGATAACTATTACTCCTCATATCTGACAATTCATGATTATGCAAAACACTTTCACGTCTATGATCTCATTTAGTCACTGAAACACCCCGTGACTTGCCTGAAGTCACAACATTACTCCGCACCAAAGTTAGAACTCAGCGTGGTCCACGCAGTAAAGCATAGAGAGGGACTGGGGCCACCGATGCCCACTGCGTACAGGCACTGCGCTCGGCTCTCCGACCGCACCTGCCAAAGACAGGGTCGTTCTTGGGTCTGCTCTGTCACCAACTGTGTGGCCTTTGGTTTATGCACGTCAGTTTTGAATCCCTACCAGGAGCTTGGGACTGACCTAGCTGGCAGTGGGGTGAGGGAGGAGCAGTGACACTGCGGAAGTGACAGGTGAGCAGAGTGGGAGGTAGGTGGGGAGAGGGGGAGGGGCATGCGGTGGACGGAACAAAGTACATTTGAATGAACTAAAATTCAGAAAATGGGGGGGAGGCGGGTATACAGAGGCCAAATCAAGCAGGACTGCACTGAGGATTTCAGCCTTTCTCCCACAGCAAAGGAGAGCCGATGACTGACAGGTTTTAGCAAGCAAATGAGAGAGAAGCAAGAATGGAGAATCAGAGCCAAGAGACCAGGGGCTTAGGACAGATGGCAGAGATGGACGGTGCTATTTAGAAGGTCCTCTGAGCACAGCATATCTGGATGACTCCTAGGCATCTGGCCCAATCCTGACGCACAGGGTGCCGTGTGTGACGTGAGGAACACTGACGAGGACCAGCTTCGGAGGGGGCAGAGAGCAGGAGTAGGGCATGTCAAGTTTGAGGGGTCTTTGAGATAAATCAAGTGGAGATATCAAGAACAAGAAAGCTGGATGTCCATGTCTAGAACTCAGGGCAGCCCACTAAGATGAGCACTGGAAACTGGGCGTGGGAGAGAAGGGAGGGTCGGGAGGAAAGAGGCTGAAGAGAGAGCGAGGGATAAGAAAATAGGGATAGGTAAGTTCAGATGATTCTTTGGAGAAGTTTGGCTGTGAAGAAGAGGAAAGAAGGCAGGGGATAAGGGGGAGAAAACTAGTGTGTTGAGACAGCCCAGGGAAGGATCTGGCAGAGACAAAGAACTCAATATACCAAAGACACACACAGAGACACACTCTCTCTCTCTCTCCCCCCTCCCCCCAGATGGGAGGGGAGGCAAACACCCTCCACCGTCACAGGGAAGGAGGCTGGGACAGCACAGACGCAGGGTAAGTTCGGGAACCAGAAGTTGCAGGAGCTCCTGTCTGATAGCTTGTGTTTTCTCTGCAAATAAAGTAGGTGATGAGGTAAACTGCAAGGGTGACCTTGGGTTAAGTCACGTCACTATGCTGAACCTCAGTTACCCTCCTGTCAAACCAGGGTAATAGCTACCTAACACGGTTGTTATGAGGATCCGAAAGATAACACATAAAAAAAAAAAGGACACAACATCAGCAACATTCACTTAATTGGGGCCTAGTCTGTGCCAAGCACTGAGACGGGCCTACAGAGGAGACCAAAGCTATGAGGGGCACAGACCAGCGGAGAAGAGGAAATAAATGTAACTACGCTGATGCTCAACGTATTTTACACGTAGTACGTATTCAATATTTCTTTTCTTTTTCTACAATAGTGATCACTACTGAAAAAAAAATAATATATGTGTATATATATTTAATAAGCTTAAAATTATCCTTTGACCCCTGGCCAGTAGGTCAATAGCATGAATAGCATGGCCTTTCCCTTCAAGGGTCTGTATTTCCAGGAAGGCTGGTGAAAGCAGATGAGGAATTTTTAAGTAACCTGGTGGAATGAAGTGAACAAGCTGGAACAAACACATCGGTGGCCTGGCTTCATCAGGACTGTCCCCAGGCTGAGTGAGTGGCCAGCCACAGACACCTCAAAGCCGTGTGTTAATTTCACACTGCAGCACTGCTCAGCTCTGTGAGCACACTGTGAGTTCCGAACTGAGATCCCTTTGACGGCGGAGCTGGTGTCTCTTTAGACTCACACTGGAGAGGAGGCATCCTTTTTCCTTGATTCCGGAAACTCTTTTTGGAAAGCTTAAGAGCAGGGTCACCCTTTCACACAGGGACATGCCCTACTGTTATACCTGCTGTAGGTGCCTCTCTCCGTTCTCATTGGCAGGACTGCTCTCCGACCCGTTGCTGCTTCCTGATTGCTCTTTTTCATTCAACAGAGCCGTAGCATATGCTAATGTGTCCTGCAGATTTAAATGTAAGAAGGAAAGGTCAGGGGCTGTTCAGCGGCAGCGGCAACCACCAGGGAGGGGCCCCCCTCATTTGACCTCCAGTGGCACCGGGAGCCTGAGTGGGACCTGCATCGTGGCCATCAGAGAACCCTGCTCCACCTCCATCCCCGCTGCAACTGTCCTGACCGACCTGCACCACTTTGCTACTCGGCAAACAATCTGCACAGATGTGCATAAGTGCACACAAATCTGTTGTCTTTTCACAGGAATGCAATCATTTCTTCTGCTTGTTCTCATTTTCAACCCATACCTCTCTTCTCTGCAATTTCTGAGAAACACACTGGGAATCCTCCGTCGGGGGTTCCGAACCACACAGAAACAAAAGACAACCCTCACCTGAGCGGAAATGGTTCGCTGAAAGGTTTTTCCAGTTGATGTTTCGTTAGAGACATTACTCTGTGGTGTCCAATAATGTTCTGACATCTGAAATGTAAGGTCAAAAATGCCATCAGAGATCACAAATAAGCCCCTGTGAGCCCACAGTTTCTACCATTAGACATTAGTGTCTAAAATGCAACCAAAACAGGATGTGAGTCTACCCGGGCCTTCTATCACATTAGGAGGTGCATGGAAGATTTCAATTCCACTTTTAAGACCTTAATCAAATACTGCTTCTTATATAGTCATCCCTACCTTTTCACCTGCAAAGTTAAGACACATGTATGAAAACACAAATTTAATGCATACAAGCAGGTATCAGCTGTACCAAAGAAAGGTTTGAATTCCGAAAATACCTTGAGGTCAGTCTCCAAATTAGGTTTAAAAGATGCTTCCTGAGGAGATGGGCTGTTACTGGTTCATATGGTGTAGCTAGAAAAATTCAAAGTTCAATTACCTTTTTCTGCAGCCACTGTACAGCCCAGCTCCAGTGATGGGAATTCTCCTTGAAATACTCTTTAGCAGCAGGGCACCTGGTGATTGAGGAGATTTTTATTAGCAAAATGCTTTCTTGTTTAATCTACAGTACCTTTTTATAGTTTGAAACACAAATGCTACTTTCATTAAAATTCAGTTGCCTTTATATTACATTTTTACTCTTTTTTTGTTTGGATAAGTAATACATTCACGTGTTTAAACTTCAAAAGGCAGTAGTACAAGGTGAATACGTAGTGCAGAGTCAGTCTCTTAACCACTCAGTTCTATTCAAAGTTGGAAATTAAAGAATGTAACAAAAAAATCCATAACGAATTGTACATTTAATAATGACCTCTTGATATAATCAAATTAGTTTTTAATTTTAGTGATTTGAATAAAAAAATGAGATTATGGGAAAAACAGTTTTAAAGCATGGTCTTGGAGTCTCCTCTCTCTTTCCATTTTTATTTGGCTATGTAGCAAGCTGTCCTTCACATTTGAAGATAGGACTGAAGGTGGTATTGCCACTAATGTGTGCGTCAAGGGACGTGTGAAGGATGCAGAAGTACAAACGAACACACTGGTGTCTGGACAGAGCATCTGCTGCCTTCAGACACACTACGTGGCCCCAGCACTATTTGGAAATGCCACTCTTAGGCAAATATTTATGATGACATGCTGCCAATATCAATGGTCATTACTAAACCCACAATCGTGGCAGGACAATATCCATCTGTGTCCACAATACCATGTTATCCGGGAAATGCATGTTCATGTATTATTTCAATTGGGCTCTAACTTCTATCTGTTTAGGAAGCTCAAATGCAGCAGATTACGCCCAAGAGATTCCTCATTCTTATTATGGTACAAGTCCAGGGACAGCAATCCTGAGCCTAAGAATCAGCAAAAATCCGGACCAAAATAAATGAAGCTGTAAAGAAGGCTTGGTGCGAGACTCAGTGATGGCAGTGTAGTCTGCTCAATAACCCTGGGCACTACACTGTCACTCTGATCTTTTGTTTGCCCGCGTACTGCATAAGGCAGTTAAACTAGCAAATCATTAAGGTTTCTTCTAACATTAAGAAATTTTGCTTTCCAAATGCCCATCAACAGATGAATGGATAAACAAAATGTGGTATATACATACAACAATATATTATTTAGTCTTAAAAAAAGAAACTCCAACACATGCTACAACATGGATGAATTGAAGACACAAGGCCAGACACAAAAAGACAAATACTGTATGATTCTACTTATATGAGGTACCTAGAGTAGTCAAATTCATGGAGACAGAAATTAGAATGGTGGTTGCCAGGGGCTGGGGGAAGGGAGAAATGGGCAGTTAGTATTTAATGGGTACAGAGTTTCAGTTTTGGAAGATGAAAAACAGTTCTGGAGACGGATAGCAGTGACGGTTGCACAACAATGTGAATGTACTTAATGTCACTGAACTGTATACTTACAAATGGTTAAAATGGCAAATTTTATGTTATATATATTTTACTACAATTAAAAATAAAGAACTTTCACTTTAAAGTCAATCGACTTGTGTTAAAGTCTTATCTTAGCTCTATGATTCTAGGCTTGTCACTGAAACCACCCATGACATGAGACTAATAACTGTATCTAATCTTATGATGGTGTTGAAAAGATTAAATAAGGTAATATAGGCAAAGTACCTGGCATGCTGCCTGGGTTCGTAAGTGCTCAATAGCTACATGTGACATGATTTTGTCTCTTGAGAGGCTATTTTGAAATTGGGGACCTAGAGCCTGGAAGAGTTGGTAGTTAAGTTACATCAGTGAACATGACCTCACGTGAAGGTCTCTAAATCTAAATCTGCTTTTAAGGTCTCTAAATCTAAATCTGTCTCAATTCCTGACCTTCTTATATAAGGCCTAGTGGTCTAGCTTTTTTGGATTCTATAAGATCTGCTACTCTTTTAATACTCCCTGTTCACATATTTTTTTTTAAGTATCATTTAAATAGGTTTCAATACCTTCCAAGCACCTATTCTCTCACTGAGTCAGATTCTCTAGGTACCAAAACAAAGGCAGATTTTTTTTTTTTCTGGTCATATTTGACTTGTAATTAAAACACCATTTCCTCTCTGCATTTTAAATCCATACTTACTTTTGAGCAAGAGTTACGAGAAATTTGACACACTGGTAGCAGCGACTGCTGTCCACATGGTTACTGTGGTGCATCAAAGCTGAAGGAAAAGAAGAGGACATTTTAACAGTAAAGGACTGAGCTGGAAGTGGGTCCAAGTAATCACAAGGTCTCTTGTTCTGAAAACTGACAAACAATTTTGATAAGCAGACAAGGAACAACTGAACTAAAAAGCATGGTGGTACCTGACTCAACAGACTCCCCCAAATTCTAATGGGTAGAAACACTACTTTAAATAGGACCAAAAACCATACATGGTGGTGAAAGTTTGACTTTCAGAAGAACTGAAAAGGAATTAAAATTTATACTGGCTGATTATTCACCCAGAGACTTTTCTACACACTATACTACTGAGAAGAGTAGTGGTAACACTTTTAGTTTGATAAATGGAAATTTATACTATTTCAGTTCAACAACTATTTCCTGCTCTGTGTTTCAGGGGTTTAAAAACAAATAATACTTGGTCCCTGCTCCTGAAGAGTTTATAGTTTTTAAGTTACAGAGAGCCTGGGTGCTGCTTTGACTAGAGCACACTGTTCCAAATCTCCTTTCTGCAATAAAAGGAGGCCCCAAATTTCCTCTTAGTATATAGCAAAATCTAAAATGACTCAGATTAACTGGAAATGTAAGTGTATGGTGGAAGGTGAATAACACTATTTTGAACTAAGCTTTTTCTAATAAATAGTTTATTAAAGCTGATTTAGCTTTCTGAAAAAGAAAGCCTTGACAGAAAACATCTATGAGTTTAAAAGGGAAATCTGGTTACATTCATGTCATAGGAAAAAAGACAATCACATTTCCCGAGCTTGACAACATCCCGAGTCTGAGGTTTTAGTGTATTCCTCCTCAATGGCTGTGGTGTGGAATGAAAGATTTCCTCCATCAGAGAGGCTTTCAGCTTGTAAGTCATAACACCCTTGACTCTTACCTGAGCTGGGAAAAGGATCTCAAGCCGCACTTTACTGAAGATATGAGAGTGTCTAGGGTGAAAAGACCCTTGGGTTTTAATTCTCCCGAGAATGAGGGAACCCAATGTCCCTGACCGGACATCTAACCTATCACTCACTGATCTAAGCCATGGAGAGCATCAGGAGGCAGAACCAGCCAGAACAACCGGTATCTACATATTTACTGTACACATTTGTTCACAGGCCAGGCATACTTGCCTAGTAATCCATTTTCTGTCTCAAACACAAATTTGACTCGCTCTACTTGTATGGGATCTTCAATGACCTGTGAAAGGAAGGAAATAAAGGTTGGTGAATGAAAGAAGAAGCTTGTGTCATAGCCACTGGTGCCTTCTTTATAAGTATCCTATGATCAATTACATTTCAGTTTCCTGATTTTTAAAAATATTTTTAGTAGTACACATACAATCAATTGTGTCTAAGATTTGATAAACTGTAAAGCCAGCAACTTACCTCTGCAGGTAATCATGAGGTTTAAACATGGTAACATTTGTGCTTAGCACAGTGCCTTACCTGTTGTAAGGCCTCAGTAAGGGTTACCCAGCTCCGCTACTCCCCTTTGCTCTGTGCACTGTAACTGCCATGTACCTGTCCAGCTCCCTCACATAACCATGAATTCCTAAGAGGCAGAGTTTCATAACTGCTCACCTCTAAATCAGTAATGCATGAAGCACATGACTGACATGAATAGGACTTGACAAATGCAGACCAAATGAACGGGAAAAACAATAAAAAGACATACAACTTTTTATTTACAAACACATGCTGACCAATAAATACCTAAATACAAGCGAATCAGAACATTTATGACTTACCAATATCTCATGAAGTAGTTGGAACGTATTCTTCAACTCATGGGGTGGAGCTGTTTCTAATTGGTTCTGAAATGTATTTTAAAAGCATAAAAATCTCAGTGAATGCACAGTGGAGTGGCAATCAACATGCTGGAACCAAGCACTAGTTCTACCACTATCTGGACCTTGGGCAAGTCAATTCCCCTCTCTGGGCCTCAGTTTCCCCAGGTGCTAAATCTGGGAAACTAAAATAAACAACCTCTAAGGTCCTTCCAGCTGTAACACTCTGTGACACTTTACTATTAAATTAGGAAGGAGGAGAGAGGATGAAAGGAAAGGGGAGAATGTAAGTCACTAAACAGACCTGAATTTATGTATGTACATATCCTATTTTGTTTTCCAGAATATGATGGTATAGCTATGAGAATGAGCTAAGCTCAGTATGCTAGGAGCGAAGTATGTAAAAAAGTCAGCTTATGAAAGAGAACAATCTGCCAAGATACACTAAGTGAAGAAAGCAAGGTTTATAAAACGCACACTCCTTTGGACATTTTAATAAATTCATACATTAATGTAAGGTAGAAAAGGCTACTGTGTTATAATACCCTACTCCCAAGGTGTCAGGTGCTCATTAAATCCTCACAACCTGTGCAGTCAGTCACATTTCCTCCCATTTTGCAGAGGAGGAAACTGCCCCAGGTCATATATAATTAGTAAATAGCAAAGACGGGAACTTAATCACCTCTGATAATAGGTCTGTACAAAAAAGGCTGAAGGCAAAACACATCGCAACAAAAGCCGAAAGACATAATCCACTAACCACCTGCTTCTTGTCAACATCACTATTATAAATACTGGTGCAGGCAGAAAGGCATGCAGAAATTCTGTGGACAGAAACTAACATGTGTAGTGTAAATTCACACCAAGAGGCCTGGAAGGAAACATGCCAACGTGATGGTATTGGCTCCTGGGGTAAAGTGGAAGGAGGGGACGAGGACGACTGGTGGTGGTCAAAGGAGACTTTAGCCTCATTTGTATGCTTAAATTTTCACAAAGAGAATGTAGTAACGTATTATCTATGTAATTAAAAACTAATAAAAATAAGCCTACACTGCTTTTATGATTAGAAAAAACAATTTAGGCTACTAAAAGCAGCATACTGCCTGGAGCAAAGGAATGCTCTCCTAGAGCCTCCACTGAAGGCCATCTGGCTACTGCTAGGTTTAACTCAGGTCCTACCTTAATAAAATGCAGCATAGTGAAAGAAAAATGCTCATTGCAGAAGCAGCAGTACACGACCATCTCCATGAGCGCCAGGAGTGAGCCTGTCAGCTCTCGCAGGGCAAACATCACCTGGTGGGAGGAAGTAACAGGGGAGAGCTCTTTTTATATCACAGTTAACAATGAATCTATTGTTCCTGAATTTAACTGAAATTTACTTAGATTTAAGATCATCAACACTGAATCAAAACAGGGTTTCTTAACTACAGATCTATGGATAGATTTCAAGGTGTCCAGGCCTGTCTGAAATTTTATACAACTTTGTGCAAATGTGCACTTTTGTTTGAGAGAGAGTGAGTCACTTTCATCAGATTTTCCAAGACAAATGTTCTCCCCTCCAAAATTAAAATAATCACTGATGGATCCAAAAATAATATTAAGCTAAAAAAAGAAAAAAGAGAGAGAGAGAGAGAGAGAGATGTAGCGCGGCACTGTTGATGTGATTTTAAAAATCAGAATGTATATTGTTCATAGAATCGTATGTATGTACATCAGGTTGTGGAAGGAGGGTTGGAAGATCAAGTCCACACGAGGGGCCGCTCTGGGTGGAAGAGGAGGCTGGGACAGGGCTGCGCCACACAGGGAGAGCTGGGAGCAGCCCAATTCCAAATGCCCGAGGTTCAGAGTTGCAGCATTCCAGGACCAGGGATACGCAGAAGAGATGGGGGAGGAAGCCCTCTCTGACAAACAGTGATTCTGATTGGTGAAGTGCCATCTGCCTCCCTGGGGCATGGGAGGGTAGCTGGCCGGGCTGGGCCTAGAGGTCCAGTTCTTGGCAGAAAAGAGGACTAATCATATTCTCTTCCACTAATTTTTCTTTCTGACTTATACACAGGAAGAAAAATCAACTTGAAAGAATCATTTCTTCTCTTAACAATATCCCTCTTCATCAGAGCAATATGCAAAATATAACTAATAAAAAAGGGCGTTTTTCCTCAAACAGGAGAAGTAACTAAAGTAAAAAGAAAATGGCTTTAGAATAACAAGTACATACCTCTAACAGGTAAGGTTTCCCCTCAGACAGAAACAACAAGGCTTCCACTTCCTCATGCAGGGGCAGCAGAGGGCTCAAGGGAGCAATGCTAACAGGTGGTCGTTGTTTAAATATGCCAGGAGCTTTAGGAGACCAAAGAAGCAAAGCACAAAACAAAATCTGTCTCACTTGGTGTTATTCCACAAAATAGACCGATGTAAGGAGACGTGACTCTCTAGAGATTCACACACAATTGCTGAGAACTTACAAGCTAGTCCCTCACGGTCTAGCGGGGAAGCCAGTCATGCAGATGAGAGACAATGTTTGCCCACTTCCTTCAGTGTATGCCTACAGTGTAGCTGCAGACTCCCAGTACCTCCGCTCAAGTTCATTTTTCAAAGAGGTAAAATATAGATAGTACACGGGAAAGTGCCCAAGGCTGCCACTGAGGATACAGTGGACAAGACACTTTTGCTCCTCAAACAACTGTCCTCAAATAATGGCCAACACCACCTGTGCTAAGCAGAATCAGCCCGTATGGAAGGGGTTACCTAATTTGCTAGAAAAACAAGAATGCATACTTTAATTTTCTTTTACAAAATAGTCTGAACTCAAGAAATTAGGTAGCTTTGTCTTTTTAGATAAATGAGTTAGAGTTTAGTAAGCAAACTCTACTTACAACCATATCCTTGTGTTCCCCCAGCATCCCTTTAGAGAATCAATAAGCGTTTCTCTCTTAGAATCATGGCCTGTGATATTTATCCCATGTCCCGCCTTTAGATCTTCCTAGCCAGGGGACACTAAAGCGCCAGCTACTGCAACCCCAGGGGTCAGAGCTCGCATTCATATCCTGGCTGCTCTGCCACCAACTAGCCTGGAGACCTGTGAAGTGACTAAACCTCTCTGTATCTTAGTTTCCTCACCTATACAAGGGGATAATACCCTCGCAGGTTTGCTGTGGGGATTAAACACAGTACATTTAAAGCACCAAGTAAGGCACAGCACACAGAAAACGCTGAATACATTTCAGCTGCTTTGCTGTATTATTGCTATTGTTGCTACTGTCATGACAAGGCCTAGAAACAGTATAAAAACATAGCACACACATAGGTTAGGATTTTGGATAATCATATAGGACAACTTGTGCCTTTGTTATATTAAATGATGACTGTGCTATTGGTTCTGGGTGACAAAATAGGAAATGCTATCAACTATACCTTGTATTCAAATATATTTCAATGACATAATTTACATTTGAATCCCCCCCTTTGATTTTATAAAGTACTTTAACATTTATCTCATTAATCCTTATTACACCTGGGGAATTATGTTTTCAATATTTTTATTTTGTACTGAGGATCGGAAAGGTCAGGTGGCTTGGTCAAAGTTCACACAGGTAGGAGACTCCAAGCCACACCTTGGCTGATTTTCCCACTATAGTAATTGCTCAAATTTTGGTGATGAATGAACTCTGAATTAGCCTTTAATCCTAGTGTTCTTTAAAAAAAATACTCATATATCCTCCCACCTCCCCAAATAAATGATTAACTCACTTTCTCTTGTGACAACCTGTAAAATAAGGTGAAGCTTAACATGATTTAAAACAGAAAGTTTAGGCCAGGCGCGGTGGCTCACGCCTGTAATCCTAGCACTCTGGGAGGCCGAGGCGGGTGGATCGCTCGAGGTCAGGAGTTTGAGACCAGCCTGAGCAAGAGCGAGACCCTGTCTCTACTAAAAATAGAAAGAAATTATCTGGCCAACTAAAAATATATATAGAAAAAATTAGCCGGGCATGGTGGCGCATGCCGTTGTCCCAGCTACTCGGGAGGCTGAGGCAGTAGGATCGCTTGAGCCCAGGAGTTTGAGGTTGCTGTGAGCTAGGCTGACACCACGGCACTCCCTCTAGCCCGGGCAACAGAGTGAGACTCTATCTCAAAAAAAATAAATAAAAATAAATAAAAAATAAAACAGAAAGTTTAAGTGCTCCTCAATTATCAAATACCCAAATGAGAAACAGGTAATATCCATTTAATTGCTAACATTATTACTCTCCATGCTCAACAAATTCAGTCTCTTCCTTTTTCTGTTGTATGTAAGCTATGTTAAAGCTTACCAACGTTCCTTTGGGAAGAGACATCTGAATGCAAAACAAGTAATGCCACTGTATTGTGAAGATTCCCAAATTCTCGCGCTTGTGCTGAACTCCATCGACGTATCTGTCATCAGAGAAGATAAAGTGGACATTAGTGTTGTGGTTAGAAATAACACAAAATGAGAAGATTTTCTGGTTCATGATATTCTGGGCCTCAATTATTTGTCAATGCTTGACAGTAGAAGAGGTCAAAGTACAAAAAGGTCAAAGGTTTTAAGCTAGTTCAAAGGGTTTTCCCCCCAGACATATTAACTCATATTCTAAAACCAATCCATTCATGTTTTCACCTTAGGTACTGAGTGCTTAGGATGTGCCCGGGAATCTTCCAGTATACCAGGAGAACCCCTGAGGCTGGAGGTCTGGCCCTGCCGCTGCCATTCACTGGGCTGTACAGCTGTGGGCACACTGGCTACCAGAACACTACCACCTGACCTCTTCATATAATGGCCATGATAAGGCTACCTGTTCTGCCTACTTTGTGATTTTGAGGACCAAATAAAATATTAAAAGTGAAAATGTTTTCAGAAGTGAAAATGTGCTCTATAAATGCAAAATAATATTGACTATATGTGCAGCTGAATTACAGTAAATTTAAATCAATTGCCAGTGTCAGTGGAGTCCCACATAGGAAAGAGCTTATAGAGGAAAAGGGATGTTGTAAATCTCAACATAGTGTCAACACACAGAGCATGTTACGGCATCAGTACTTGATTTTAATAATAAAGCGGAAGCTGAGAGGCCTGGGTGGCAAGTTTGTCTCCCTTAACAAAGACAGGAAAACTGCCTATGCAATGTGTCGCAGACAGGGGAAGGCTCTGGCTTTGAAATCAGCACAGCTGGGTCTGAATCCCAGCTCCACCTATATGTTAGCTTTGTGACCTTTAACAAGTTACTTAACATCCCTGTGTTTTAATTCTTCCCTGAGAATAGGGATGAAAATACCTAATTTTTAGTGAATTGTGACTATCAAAAGCATATCACCATAAAGTGATCAGTTGTATCTGGTACATATAAGTGCTCCATAAACAGTACTTATCATTACCGCATGTTAACATTTTATGTATTTTAAATTTGTCAAACACAAAAAATGTAACAGATGGGAGAGACACATCAATATAGGAACTTCAAACAGAAGAGTCATTTTTGGATATATCCAACCTTATTATTACAAAACAATTTCCCTTTCATTTGAATAAGGGTATTATATGTGCAACATCATTCAGTTTATAGTAGTACAACTTCACATTTGAATTCTGGCTGTTTTATCAGCATCGGACTTAGAACAACCTGTCACTACCAAAATAGCCTTGTTCTCAGCCCCAGAGAGGAAGCAGAGGACCCCAATACCACCTATTCCTTGAAGGCTTGTGAAATCTCCCACCAGAATCCATCTTTCCCTCCTGTGACACTCATAATTCACATTTTGACTGAAATTCTAAGTAGTCATTTCCATGGGTTATTATACTCAATTCTATGAAGAAGTTGTAAAAATAACTGAACTCCAAAGAATTTTAAAGTCTATGTAGCACTAGTACCTGGACTCTTACGAAATTAAAAATATTTATCACCTGCAAAGAGAAGCGAAGCCGCAACAAACACCAGGACCATCCCCCAGGAACATCAAAGTAAGCAGCATCACCTGATTGTTCTGCCGACTGGCCCCCAGGAGAAAGCTGATCATGTGTCGCAGAGCTGAATGCCTCAGAAGAAGGTCCCCAGCCCTGATACCTTGCTGTCACAAAATATTGACAATGACAAATTATATTCCTATCCAGACAAAAACATGTTTTAAAAACGCAGCTAAATGAGATGTTTTAAGGAGTCAACCTATTTTTAAATGCTATAATTTACATATAGAAAGTACTTGTTAAAATCTAACCAAAAAACTCTTGACTCTCACATTGCTTCACAAGGGCTACTGAACAACTAACACTGCTTTTAATGAAAAGTGTTCTACTGCTATCAATGAGTAACTACACCTACCTGTATCAGAATTCTTGCAAGTAATACAATTCACAGATTAAGATTTTTAAGAAGAAACACTCATAAAACCATACCATATAGTCTAAAATTTTTCCATGTATAAAATCTTAGACTATAAATCTGCTGTATTAGGAAAAGATATTAGAAAAACGATAATTACCTTTTGTACAAAAGTGTTGAACAGGAAAAAGTACTGAGCACAGTTTTTACAATTTTCTGGGACATCTTTATCCAACAGAGCAAGTAGTACCTCCAGTAACTGATGAAGGCTTTTTAACTGGTTAGAGAAAAGATAAAATTACATAAAGAAAAAGAATACAAGACAGACATTTGTAACAGGATTAATTTGAAGTAAACCACCGTAAGAACAAAAGGAAAATCTGATTGATACAATCCAGTCTCAAGATTCAGATGGACTTATACTTTGGAGAGCAAAAACAGAATCCTCAGTTTTACCTTCCGGGGAAAGACTGGTGCTGGCAGCAGTAATTACAAGGAAAGTCTAGTTTCCTAGATTTCAGAGTCAAAGGCATGATTCTACTAACAGTCACATTTTCTCCAGAGTCAATTTCTGTCTCTTAAGAAAAGGCGGGGAGTTGGGGGAGACATGTTTCTGAATCCCGCCCTCCACTATGCTGCTTCTTCACATAGTCACAGATGCAAAGAATAAAAAACACAGACACAGGCATAGGTGCTAGAAACCAAGCCGATGGAGCAAATGGAGAGCAACAGCCTGACAGAATGACAACGGTGATATCCACTCAACCGTGAACTTACTTGAGAGCCCGCTGACGCCTCATGGAAAGCTTTGAAAAACATTTTATTTGTTTAGACACCGTTTTGGTTATGACATTGCTTCTTCTTTCCCTCCCACCCCAACTGCTTTTGGATAAGTCCCTAGAAATCCATCTGTGATCTGAAAATTAAGACCAGGCTTACTATTCTGATTAGTTCATTTCCTCTGAAGATGGTATTCATAGACTTTTGAAATATTCCCATCCATCCTGTCACACCCATCATAAATACAGTAAAATCTAGCATTTATATAGCACTTCATTTTCAAAGTACTGTACAATATAGGGGAGTGGCAAGCACCGTTTCCAGTATGGAGGAGAAATAGACATGAAAACACATCAGCTGGGTACCAGGCAGATGCTGAGCAAATGGCTTCCACGCTTACATCCTCCACTGCCTTCCCTCTCTACCCCCGTGTCCTGCCTTTAGAGGCTGGTGGGTGACATGCTACGGCCTGACCCCGGCTGTAGGGGGACTACACTAACGCTGCCTTTATCCTTTGTTTGAGCTGGGTACATGGGAGGAAGGAGGAGAGTGAGATGGTCCTTATGTTAAGGATTCTTGATGCAGCTTAGGAAATTTCTACCGGGGGTGGAGCAATGGTATTTAAACTGTCCTAGGCAACTCCCAGTGACCTATTTTATATATTCTGCATCCAGGTAAGGTTTTGTTTAAAAAATGGTTCTGCTATTTAAGCTGATCAAAAACCACTGTCTTACAGTAAACCTCAACTTCCTAATAATTCCTGGAATTGAGAGAGAGTCTTTTTCTAGGACCTTCCTAAAGGGCATACTTCACCTCCTTGTTCGAGGAAGGAACTAAGTGCTTGGGTGCCAGGCACTGTAGCTGGATCAACATCCTCCTTAAAGGACTTGTTCAAGGTTGCACGGCAAAGTCTACATCCGAATTTGAAGCAGCAACTCCTAAAATTTGCATTTAGTTTATTGAGACACACTGCCTTTAGCCAATGTTTATAAGGAGCCAATTTGTTCTGAAAACAACATTTTTCAAAGTTTTCCATGTAGTGTCAGCTGTTTGAAACAGCAAACTTGGGAAGTAACTGCTGTATTTGCTAGGACTTAATAACAGATTGAATAATCAGATTTATAATGTATGTCATTTATTTTCCTAAGACTTAAAATCTTTGGGGATTGAGGATGGTAATGAACACCGAGGTTTGTTTTACCACGTGTACATGTGTAGTTGTGAACCAGAAAATATGTTGCAGAAAATAAGGCCAGAAGTAATTCAGAGAAACAGGAACAAAGATTAGGAAATAATGGAGACCCATGAAGGGACCATTCACTTTTTGGCCAATGCCCCTGGATGAACGGCACTATTTGGTTTGGTTCCCATCTGCAGGTTTAGATCAGTAAAATAGCTTATGAGGAAAGAGACAAAGCCAGGGGTGGCTCAAGACGTCTGTTGGTCTAGACTAGAGTTGCTAGACCCACGTTAGTCTCAGTTCAGAGAGATCTAACACAAATTCTTGAGAAAGGACTCTGAAAAGGGAGTGTTCTAGAAAGAAAATCCTGAAGCAGACCAAAGCAGACCTCAATTCCTAGCCTATCCTGGTTTCTGGGATATGAGGAGGAAGGCACAAAATGACTTCTACCCTGGTGTGTACCAGAAAGTCAGTTCATAGAAGGTGCACTTCATGTGGCAAAATTACCAGACTCCAGTCCTAGGCTCTCTTTCTTGTGACCTGCAATTTAAAACATTTGGTAAAAACAGAATATATAAATACAATTTTAAACATGAGACCGACCTTATCCTGATAGAACAAGGCACTGTCTAGGGTTTTCTCCAGAATGGTGGCCACAGCGACTCGTACTTCTCTCACGTTGCACTCCAACAAGAAAATCCTAAAAGAGAGAGAAATGTGGTGTGAAGAAGCAAGTCAGACTTCTGTAAACCCAACCTTCCCAGTACAGGTCCCACCTAATATGCAAGAAACAGAATGACTCCACGATGTTAGTTCGAGTCTCCGAGAGCATTAGCGCTTGCTCACGGGCCAAGCAGAGCTGCCTGAGGCACTGTGCTCTTGCTCATTCCACGTAAGCTGTGAATGCTACGTAGCAGCTGCCTATTTTGAAACAGACACGCGGGGCAATGTTCCAAGTCCAATAATGTTCTAAGTGACAACTAGAAAAAAGTTTAAAAAGATAACAAGCACTCCCACAATCTCTAGCTCCAGAGGCTTGATCCGACTCAGGTCCGATTCTTCTGGGAAGAAAACCTACAGGGGAGTGCCGCACGTGCCCTCTCACAGCACGTCAGGGGCACCGAGAGGATGCACGGACCCAGAATGCGGGCAGTCCTACAGGGCAAATGGCCAGTCTCCTCCCAGAATAAATGGCTCGAAAAAAGGGGGGTGATGGGTCAAAGGAACTAGCGAATATTGAAGACTGAAAGAGTCTTAAGAGACATATAAATCAAGGGCCATGTGTGGACCTCGCTGGATCCCAATTTGTACAAATTTAATGGTAAAATGACATTTCTGAGGCATCTGGGGGAAATCTGAACATGGACTAAGTATAAGATTATATGAAGGAATTATTGATTTTGTTTGGAGTGATAATGGTAAAGTGCGTATTTTTTTAAACTTTAATCTGTTAGAGATATATGCTGAAAATTTACAGTGAAATTATATGTTGCCTGCAATTTACTTTAAAACACTTCAGAGGGAAAGAAAGAATACTCACATGCATGTGAGTGTGTGTGTGAGACAGGTAAGACAAGACTGGCAAAATACCGACAACCTGAGCTGGGGAACGCCTACGGGAGAGGGTCCGTTCTGTCTGCTTCTGTGTGTGTTTAGCACTTGCCACAATGAAAGTTCTTAAAAGATGTTAAGTATCCTTCATGTCAGGAGTCTGAATTCTTTGGATCAATTTGTAAGTAATATTAAGAATTTAATTTTTTACAATTATAATTGTATTTTTAAAATTGCCTAAAAAAAGGACTATACTGAGGGGCTGATCTAAAAGACAATACCCTCTCCACATTTACAGTTACTGAAATATTAGTGCAGTATATATATTTTTAGTTGTAACAATGACAATCTAAGATATCTTAAAGGTTCTAAAGAAATAAGTGATTAGAGAAAAAGATTAATTCTTCAAACATGAAATCATAGCAATTTGATAGTGATAAGTGATTGGTCTTCATAAAGAAAGAAACCAACTATAATAAACTCTTACCAGGAAGAATTCAGATGAAGTAATTCACTGGGATTCTTGACCATTAGGAATACTAAGAAATCAAAACATATTCCCAAAGAAATTATAGAATTTCTCTGGAGATATTTAAAAGCAAGCCTCCTTGGATATAGGGAATGAACAAAATATATGCTATGTTCCTTCCAAATGGATGATGACTCTATGAGACTCTAATGTCTAGCATAATACTTGGGAGTCCTATTGGGAAAAGATTTTGGAATTGAACTGGAAAAATGGGTGAAAGGTCATTTGTAATGCAAACTCTAAAGGGACAGGCATACAACACTTCAAAGAAATGTTTATTAGTTCTCTCTTCATGAATACAAAGATAAACGGATATATGCACACGTGTGCAAATCAATATATGAGTGCTTACTATTCGCCAGGCAGGCTCTTTGCAAACAAAAAGGAACCAAAGAGACTTGTCTTCTGCCCTCAAGAGGCTGGAGTTCAGAGGAGGAGATGCACAGGCAAACCTCCTTCGCACTGGGTGATCGGGAACAGCCTCTCAGAATAAGTTACGTTTAAGCTGACATCTGGAGAAGGTGCTCACTAGGAAGTAGGGGAGGGGAGTGTTCCAGATAGAAAGAACAACAGGTGACAGGATCTTTAGGCCGGAAAACAAGCCCAGCACGTTCAAGGAACCAGCAAGCCAGGATGGCTCCAGCCAGGTAAGCAAGCAGGAAGCGACACAGAGTGAGCCTGGAAGGACAAAGGCCAGATCACGTGAGGCATTGTGGGTTATGGTAAAGATTTTGTATTTTATTACGAGTGCAACGGGAATCCACTAAAGAATTTGTAACAGAGAAGTGATGTGACCTAATTTATTTCAGAAAGAACACCTCTGTTGCTGAAAGAGAGACTGGAGGAAAAAGTGGAGACATTATGTAGGCAAGTAAACATCTGGAGCTCGGGCCCAGAGATGAAGGGGACAAGATCAGGGCTTTGCTCAGATCTCTGACGCACCACCGGACTGTGACTGCCTTGTGGGAAGGGACTTGCATTTCCGAATTCCCTGTGTGTTTCAGCTGAAAGATACCAGAGCATATCTGTATGCTGACAGAAGTAACCTGATGGAAAATTCTACAAGGCAATCATGGAGGAATAAGGGTGAGATAATTAAAGGGCCAACTTCCTGGAGAAGGTCTGCATGTGTAGAGAAGTTTGAGAGAAGAGAGGACACTTTCCTCCGTAACAGTATGAGGAAAGGGCAAGATGGGACCAGACTCTGGAGGGTACATGGACCTTGCGCCGGGGGGCCGGGGTACCCATTTGTCAATCTGTACCGTCTCAGGGAAGTCTGAGGCCAGGCCACTCAGCACGAGTGAGGTGAGCTGAGACGGGAAGGCAGAGGGTGAGGAGAAGGGATGGCTGGCGCAGAGTGAAGGAAGAGCCCGCTGGGGAGAGAGGAGCCAAGACACTGAAAATCAAGCCAGTGCTCACGGGGTCTCCCAGAAGAATGCACAACTCCCCAAGGACAAGAGAAGCTGACTTGATGAGGACGACGGGAAGTAAGGCGTGAACATTCACGGGGATTGGGTAATTTGAATTTCTACCAGAAAAGGCAATTTTTTTAATGATAGGTACAGAGGTAAATATACTATCGTAGCTAATATACTATCAGATTTGTGAAAAATAATATTTTAGCCAGAATCCAAACACAGGCGATATTGTGAACTGTGTAGTAACCTCTTGCCACCAGACTGTGAGTCCCTAACGGAAGGGACTTGCATTCCTGACCCCCCTGAGCCACAGCTGGGGTCTAGGACCTGCCTGTGAGCGCTTAGTGGGTGAGCCGCCTCACATGTTCTTGCAACGAACATGTGCCTGAGTGTAGTCTAACACAGATGATTTTCGAGTGACCTGAATAATTTCTTCATAACTTCAGGGAAGAGAGTTTAAAATTGACTCCGATCAGAACAACAGTTACAAGCTGAAATAAAAAGGGTTATAAGAAAATTCTCTAGATCATTGGAAGAAACACAAATTTCTCTTACTTAAAAGAACTTGACACTTACTTTATCAATTCTCGTCCTTCAGAACTAATAAAATATTCAACTAGCCACTGACAAGCGTCGTAACTTTTTGAAAGTAATGCTTCAATAGTAGCAATCCATTCTTCAGTGTCAGCCCTTTAAAAAAAGCAGACAGCAATGTCAGGAGTATGACCCCGGCAAATAACCCCACGGAGCGCCACTGCTATCCGTCTGTCCGTCCACCCATCCATCCATCCAGGGTGCGTGGGGTCGAGGGATAAGAAAAACTCAACGACTGACCACTAACAGGGCTCAGTGTACCCCAGGAGCCAATGCTTTGCATTCTTTGGTTACCTGTGGTATGAATTGTCCTCCCCTCTCCTGACAAAAACGTGAAGAAGCTTAAGTCTTAGACTTTAACTTTTACCTTCTGTATTTGCATCAAACAACTTCAATAAGAAAAAAGGCCTGACCTGTAGCATTTTGTTTTGCTCAATTAATTTACATTCACAAAATGAGCACTTTCAAAATAGCTTACACTGACATTTTTATACTTTACTGCAATAATCATTTATATCCTACTTTACTGAATAAAAATATTCAGGCAGAAAAAAGGTGTAATGACTATAATACCCGTAATGTCACACCATTTCTCTTAAGTCCCCCAGTGCCCAGTATGGTGAGTACAAACAAAATGGAAACTGTGCAGTGTGTAAATAGCATGGGCAAATTTCACAGACAAAGTAACCAACTAAATTTCCTTAGTTAATCCTACTCCAGGATTTTCAGTCAAATATTAAAGACTGAGACCAGTTAATATGTCTTTGATTATCACCCATAAAAATGAAGTCGACATTATATTTTTTTTCTTCTCAAGAGCATCTTGACTGTAAAATCTGTCCCAAAACCTCTCCATACTTGTAGGAGCTCAACTAGTCTCCTCACCCCGAGTCTCCCCTCACTCTAGGTATATCCTACAAACCACTGCTCAACTACCTTCCATCTATCACTCATTTATTCACAGAACAACTACTTACCCAGAACCTATCATGTGTCAGGCACCTTATCAGGTGCTAAGATAAAAACCAATAATCAGGCAGATGTAGTCAGTGTCTGGAGTTTCTAAGGCATCACTCTGAACATACTTTCCTGTTCAAAAATCTTCATTGATCTCCCATGAGAACCCCCAAACTCCCTGCTGTGGCACTCAGGGCACTCAGTGAGTTCCAAACCCAACATCCGGTCTCAGCTCAACTGAGCCCCTTACGTGGACTAGCACAACGTAACAAATGGTTCTTGGTTCCTTAGGCAAGTCTCATCTGTTACTCAGGTTCTTCCCTCAGCCTACGATCATTCCTCTGTGTTTCTCTATTTTTGCCTTTTAGAATCCTCTGAGAACATCAATGTCTTTAAAGCCTACCCTAATTTCTGTACCTGGATACGATTTTCCCCACTTCTCAAAGACATGCAGAATTTATGCCTGCATCACAGGTATTTCTCTATCCTTTCCATTAGAGTAGAAGTTTCTAAAGATAATGTCTTAGTCATCTGAGTAAATTCAGAAGCTACCTTCACAGTATTTTGGAATTATAAATCCAATTTTAATTGAATTAACCAGTGTCTCTTGTCACAACAGACTATCAAAATATATCACTTCTCACCTGAGTTTTTTCTTTGTCCGTAGATAAGTTTGAAAAAGGAATTGAATAGCAAGCTGTAAGCTCACCTTTGCCATGCAGGGATAATACGGGTGCTTTAATTTAGTCTAGGAGAAAGGGAGAAAAAAAGAGGATATTTTTCACAGAAGTTTTATAGATTATTATACATTGTTATGAACTGAATAATGATACATGATAAAGTTAAATATTAAGAAGAAAAATCCAGCCAGTTCATTATGAAAACATTTCCATTTATATTTTTTAAAAGGTTAAGAGAAGACATCCTCTTCATTTCCATTATCAAATCTTCTCAAAATACAGCCTTTAGACCATAGGATGTTAAGAAATCAAGAGACTAAGAACATTTTTTTCCCTTACTGGCAAATTATAATCCAAAATATAAGTACCATTATATAATTATAACAGTACTCAAGTAAAAAAAGTACTTGAAGTCAATCTTGAGTCTAGTGATATCTGACTACAAATTATGAAAAATTAATCTCCACAAAGCCCTGTATCCATTGACATGAACTCATAGCTATTCAACTTCATAGCTACTCTTAGATTCTTCATAAAAATGGAAACAAGGGCACTTAAAGCCAGTATGTGGAAACCCACACCCACTCAGCATCTACGTTACACATTCTGAATGCTGCCTGCAGTTTAATATCACCCAATAAGGGCACATTTATGGGAGACTTTTTTTATATCTAATCTGAAGGCTAACAAGTGAGAGTGAGGATGAGTCACTGAATGCTTTAGCTAAAAGATATTTAACTGTCATGCTTTCTTATTTCTTTACTAACAATCCCACTAGCTACTTACAGCATTTAATGAAGCTAAAGACAAAACAAAACTGAAGTAATCACTACTGTACACATCTCTATTCTTCATAAACTTGAGGTTCTCATCTCTCACCATCTACAAAAGAAAATTAGCAATTAATAAAGAAACAAGGTAAATATTCAATACATGGAGGACATGTTCAGTGATATAAGTAGGTAAAAGGGTTTATAATTCCCTTTTTTAACACATTGCCACACTAGAAAAAAATTTTTTTCCTTGGCGCCATGGTGTTTTATTATAACAACAGAATAAAAACTTTGAAAACAAAATGATCCTTACTAATTTAATGAAAAACAAAATTTATTGACTTCTATTCATTTAATCCATGTTTCTAGAATTAATTTGTCACTACTAATTATAACAATAAGAACATCAACAAGTAAGATTTCACAAACGAACTGCAGGGTTTTGTCCAGGTTTTGCATCACGAGGCTCTGGGCTCAAAACTAGCGTGAGTTAAATACAACTCACAGGGCAGTTACTGTGTTAAACTTTGAACTTTTAAAAAAGGAGAGAGAAAACCTTCCTTTCAAATATAAGATGCTACAAAAAGGATTATTTATTAAACCAAACCATTTTGAGAAACTGAGGAAAATCACCATGTGAAGGACAAGTGAATTCTAACCTGATATTTTGGGCAGAAAGGGAAAACAGGGCTTTCCCAAGTACAACCAACTCCATGCTTCCCTGCATCAGGTGGCTTAATTCTCTTTTCCTTCATGGAAGACTCCATATTCTTCTTAAGTTCTCTGTTTCTAGCTACTTAGCTTTTGATTATTTAGTATATAAAGTTGGGACTGGGTAGACAGTTCTGGATTTTAAACCCTTGCTCTGTGGCACAGGCAGGTCATTTCTCCTTGTCTGAACCTCAGTTTTTCCATCTGAAAAATGGGAATAAAACCTGCTACTCCAAAAGAGTCTTTTGAGAACTAGAGATTTGTTTAAAGCATATAGCACAAAGTAGGTATTCAATAAATAATGGCCATCACTGACATATTAGTCTTAGGTTGTGAGCCTTAATTTGTTTTTCTCTCCAGATAAAGTAAGTTTCTTTACTGCCTATTCCCCTCAACTTGGTTTATTTGTGACATCACACGAGCGCACAGCAGGTCAGTGACAGGGCTGGCCAATCCTGAGTGTGTATTCACATTTACGTTTTTAGCACTCTGGCACTAGCCATATAGCCAGCTCTGTAGCCTGGCATAAGAAATTCATGAGACAGGGTGGGTAAGACGATACGGCACTAGAGGTACGGCTAATCCGGAAGGCCAAGGAGGAGTGCTTCTGGGCCCACAAGATAAATTTTGACATCTACCTTCATTTTCTCCCTTACGACTTTTTACACAGTTCTTACCTGGTATATTCGAACAGGCATTTTCTCCACAAATAGTCCTTTCTTCTCACCTTTTTTAACCAGCTTGGTTAGAATAGAGAGCCGGTCATTGTTAGGTCTATGGGGCCGAGGAGATGACTGAGGTGAAATTTCTGGTGAAGATGGAGCTGACCTGAGAGACAGAATCAGAAAACTTTGTCGAGTATGAAGTGGCTATTGGTTTAGTAGTTATTAAAACTTGCCAAACTCACATAAACAGGATACTAGACTTAAAAAACTGTACCCCATAAATATGTACAATTATAAGGTGTCAATTAAAAATGTAACACCTTCCAATTAGTCTTGACATTACAAAAGATGAAAAATCATAAGGCAATTTTAACACAAATTGTTACTTAATTGGTATATGGGATTTAACACTGAGAACCATAGTTTAACAAGCACAAAAGTGATTGCTTCTTGCATATTACTGTGAGGTATCTTTTCCAGTCAGTATAGCCATTAAAAAGCAGTGAAATAAACTGATCTTAGATCCACACATTCAAAATCTTATAACAAAGTATTGAACTAAGTTCTCAAATTTAATGAACCATATTTAATCACATTTCTTACGTGAAAAAATAAATTGTGTACTTTCCTGATCCAATATATTAAAAGGTGAATTCACTGACAACAGGACCTTTAAAAAACAACTTTCTGAGCACTGGTCTAGTACTATGCTTTGGACATAAAGTGTATTCAATAAATGCTGCCAACATTAAAAAAAAAATCTTAATTCTAAATTGAAAAAAATCTTAATTCTAGAATGAAATAACTTATACGCACGTTTCTAAATACAAAACAACTTCTTGCCAAGGAAATAATAACCAGGGAGAAATAAGAAACAAAAGGTATTTACTTATTTTCTTTTTGGAACTCTTTTTAGAATTTCTGTTTAGCTTAGCTAATCATCTTTAAATCCCAAATAGTATATTCTCAAAAGATCACAATATCACCTACTGAAATCACACAGCAAATTATATGGAAGAAACACTCACAGAGAGAGATCCTCAGCTTCCTGCCGTACAACACTGACTCGACTTTTCTTTGGTAACACTGGGGAGTTCTGATCAGATACCCTTTGGTAGAAGAGCATATAGGCATTCCAGTATCTTCGACGTACATCAGTGTATGGGTTTGCTTTATAATAAGACATTAAGAAAGAAAGAAGTCTTTGTAAATAAAAGTTTTTCTTGTCTTGACAATTGAAAACAAAGGGGCCCATAAATCCAGTAAGTAACTATTACTAAATTTGTTGAATGCAAAGTATAAGTCAAATGTGGGTCTTTTTAGAGTACTGCTTAGAACAGAAGACAGGATACTTCAGTTCTTAAACTAAAATAGATCCTGCACTTAGGAGGTGATACGGGAGCAGGGACATTACATACGGTAATGGAGTAAAGAGGGTAAACATCCTAGGGAAGTCTTAAGTTCAAGCAAAAGTAAAGCAACATTAGAAAGATGTTCTGTAGCACAGGATGGGATCTTAATCGGCCTCACTTAAGCATTTCTGCAAAGATTGGCCAAGTCTAGGTAAATTATGGCAGTGATGTTACATTTAAACGTTACTAGTACCAGGACGAGAGATGCATGATTACAATGGCATGGTATCAAAATCTAATACAGTGAATCTAATGCAGGTAGGTATTTAGACATGTCCTTAGAAGATTTCAAAATGTAGTTTCAGAAATGCTAAGGTCTCTGCAAAATGGCTTTTTTCAGATGGCAGATTCTGATTGGGTTTTGTGACGTGCTTTTCCTCATACTTTTTTTTTTTTCTGGGGGTGGAGGTTGTGGAGAGAAAGATTGCATTGCCACACTGCATAATAAATATGGTTTTAAAAGCACAGGTGCTAGGAATGTCTTCTCTAATTATTCACACCTTTATAAAATTGGAAATGAAATTAAAAAATTTTAATGGACAACTGTTTCTTCTGAAACTATTTTCAAGGTTTAATTTCTTTATTCATTTCTCTTTGATATTCATTTCATCCTCTTATTCCTCCTCTGCCACTTACCCCCCAAGGCTAATGTCAGGGATTTTTTAATTTTTATAGATTTAGGGGGTGCAAATGCATTTTTGTTACCTAATTAGATATATTGTGTGGTGCTGAAGTCTGGGCTTTTACTGTACTAACCACTTGAATAGGGTACATTGTACCCAATAGGTAATTTTTCATCACTCACCTCCCCCCGCCCCCACCTTCTGGAGTCTCCATTGCCTTTTATTCCTGTTGTAAGGAATTGTTTAAAAAAACTTTTTAGGAGTAGCTTGAACACTTTCACTCTGGCTATTTTTATATAAGGAAAACTACTTCCAGTTTTATAGAAAACTATAAACTAAAGTGATAAAATTAATGAAAAATATCCATTTGTAAATACTTACTTTGATCATAAACTTTTGGTCTATATTCTCCTCCAAAGCATTCATACTCCAGGGTCTCATCATTTAGGTCAAATTCTTCTATAATTGTGTCATTAAATTTATACCACTTTCCTTTTCCACACCCCCTAGATCCCAGAGAGCAAACAAACATTGTAAAGTTAAAAAATAAACATCCTCATGCCCAGTATTTGTTTCTATGTATCGTCCACAAATAAAGCAGGTGAGTACTACTTGAAAATCTTTAGAAAAATGTAGCAACAGTTACTTCAGTTTCTAAAACAACTTTTCAAATCGAAGGGGAAAAAACAGTTACACCAAGCTTTAAAACTTCAGAATGAAGTAAGATCAAAGAAGAATGCAAAGTTCCTTTGCACCATAACGATAAGTACGGTGACAAAGGAGGGCAGGAGAGCAGGGCAGAGACACTGGTGGGGCAGAGCGAGCGAGTGCTGCCTCGAGAAACCCTTACCGCCTGTCCTTGATGAAGGAATAGTAGTGGCCCGCGTGTGCCTGCCCACTGTGGACAATGACACCGACAAGTTCGTAGTTTTCTGTGAGGGCAACTTTTTTCCGTGGGGATCCTCCACCTCCCTGATCCATACTTCGCCCATTTTCACCAACTTCCGAAGATGAATCCTGGCGAGCCATTCCTGAAACTGTGTAAGGCTCCATGTTTAGCATCCAAGGAAACTATGTAAAAGCAAAAAGACCATATTAATGCTGGTTAGTAATGTACACAGCAGTGCCCAGTCAAGTCAGGTACAAATAAGAGGATGTGTTTTCCTAACTTAAGCTAGGAACCTCTCCAATTCAAGTACAAAATCTCAGAGAGGCTAAGTCTGGGGAAGTGTAAATAGCCTCTGGTTTGAGCACTAAGGGAAGCATTTTCTTTCAGTGATCACTAGGATGCCTTCTAGAAATGAGGGCTACTGTTTACACGTGGCCGTATTCCTCATAATGCTGAGCTCATACCCTTTCACGTGGTACATGAAATTTGAAAACAGAAGCAGGAAAAAAAGAAGAAGTGAGTGAGGTAATGACTGTGAACAATTTCAAAAAGAAAAAAGTTACCCTTATTTGTTCATCATATTTAATGGAGCGTCCACTCTCCCAGTCAAATCCAAATCTCATCAGGTGAATTACCAAGACACTAGGTAAAGACTTAATACAGGTTCTTTTCACTGTTATTCTCTAAAGAAAAGCAAAAAATCAATTATTTCCATGAGGAAAATAAAACAGCAAAGTAATTAACACAAAGGCCTTTCCCACCCACGTGGAAACAAGTAATGACACAATCTACTGGAAGTCACAACAGGCACCCAATACTGATTTTACATAAAACACGTGAATACCAAATTAATCTTGTTTTTTAAAAAGGGCAAATGTGATACCTTTTCTTTACACTTTTCACAGTAGTATGCATTGCTTCCCTCTAGAACTTCTCCTCTAACAAACTGGTCCAAAGAAATTTCCAAACTCTGACAAGAAGTAACTCCTAGGTTGAGAGCCATGAACGCTTCTTCACGTTCATATCTGATTAGGAGATAACAGAGAACCACTGATCAATGAAAATGTAAAAACTCCTGAAGTTATCACATGACCTGAGCTTGAACACAGAACTACATTCTTAATCACTGAAATGAACACGTCGTCTCTCAACCTTTTAAAAGTACACTCCAAATAAAAACATCAAATTGTGACAATTTAGAATTGCTTAAAATTATAAATCTCAACAAATATTTTCATAAGGCCACAATAAAATTCTGGAAATGGAAAATAGAGAACTTTAATTCATTAAATATTTATAGATCCACTGAGAGACAGATTTATAGGTCTCTCAACAAATGCAAAATTCACAACATACTAGAAAAATCATTTAAAAATGATGATCATTTTTTATGTCAGTGATATCTTCACCAACCTGTGAGGACAGTCTTTACAGATCTTCTGATCAGAATAGATGCCCTGAAAAGTATTCTTAAAAATTTGGTCTCTCCCCATTTTCTGTTGGAATAAAAAGTTAAAATTTTAATTGATGCCCCTAGAACTTACAGGTATATAGAAATTTATTTAGGCCTGAGCTAAAACACAGACTTCTATTTAACCACCAAAATAAAATGAGGCTTTGGTAGTGTCAGCTGGGACAAGTGGGGTTAATGGCCCATTGTCAGACCACTGTCAGAGCAATGCAAACAATCAGAGAGGAGGAGGGAAGGAGGTCAGGCATAGCTGATGGTAGGACAGCTCTCCGTGATGGTCCCTAACTCTTCTCCCTGTGCCATAACCACTATGCCAGTAGCAACTCTCTATAGTCTGCTCTTTCCTCTTGTAGATAGAACACTATAAATTCCTAACTTATTTTAAAAACAGAAGGGGAAAAATTGTGCCTACTGATGAGGCCAGTGCTGACAGTGGTAATAGGACATTAGAAAGTTTGCCACATGTTTTACCAGGTAGAGGTAGAAAGCTTTGGGTTTAAGCATCACCACCGGTAACTTTCTAACCTGGTCCCCTCGTCCCCTCTGCCAGAGGACTCCCTGAGGTCCAGGACTGCTCTGCATGGGGCCATCAGCTCACGGGTGACTGAGGCACTCTTAGCTGCACTGAAGCAGTCCTTCAATGGATACACAGCGAAAGTATGTAGGTACAAACGGTTATTATTGTGTAGTACAGATTAAGAATTACACACTCTATCGAATGTTAGATAAATTTAGAAAAGAAATACACAGTTCTAGTGATCCATGTATGTTTAAACCCAGAAAAAACGAATCATAGTTGTGATGTTAAAGACAATCACTTTCTGATTTGTCAGTTTCACAATAACCCCGAATCCTAAGATACTGTTATTAAAGTCTGAGGGAGTCAGAGAGAAAGTAAAAACTTTTATTACCTTGAGATATTCATCCATCTGATCAATGAGACTAGTAAAGAATTCATACGCATCCTGCTGTTCTCTCACATAAAGTTCTTTGTTCCACATCTTGAAAATCTATATAAAAAAAATTAAATATGTTTTTAAAGGAAAAGTAACAATTTCTGAATGCAGTAGAAAGGGAATGTGGAAGAGTACTTAAATGCTTCTAAAACCAAGTTCACTATTAGGACGTGGAAGTTTTTACTGGAGTGAGACTAGCTTGTATTCAGCCTTCTATGCTTTTCCCTGGTCCCTCTGTAATCATAACAAGTTTCTGAAACCAGAGGTGAGTATGGGGTGAGAGCTAAGGCCAGGAACAGTTAGTTTCTCTCTTAGAAACTAACCAACTCATGGGGGAAAACACAAGGTAATCCTCCAGTACGTTAATCGTAGTAAAGCAATGTTTACAAAATAATGTTTTCTATTTAAAGGCATTAGTGAAGTTGGCACAGATTCAGAGGAATGATTTGAACAAATATTTCAAAGAGCTAAAATAAGAATTATGAAAAATATTCAAAACAATTAAGATTAGAAAATCCTTAGGAGTTATGAATGACTGTTCTCAACATCCTATTCCTATGACCAAGAACTAATTTCAAGAACAATGGCACACCCAATCCTTTCAGAGGCTTTGGTAATGGGATTAGTCTAGAGTTAATAAACATAAGAAACCATATTGCTAGAGAAAAAATGTAGCCAAACTCCAAGAAACTAATATCTTTAAAGAGTTACTGGATGAGATACCTTCCAAAAGTTCTCAGGTACATAATACTGCAGCTTGCTCTCCATCAAATGCCCAAAGAGAGACTGTACTTGGTAAAACACGCTATCGTCTGGGTTGTCTGTGTCGTCATCTACTGAAAGTAATGCCTATAAAGAAAAGAAATATATACAAGTTAGAAACATTAACTGCTTCCCAGGAAACCTTGACACATGTGCAAAGAGTATGCACACTGCTTTTTTCAGAATGCTATTATGTTTGGACGTGGCTATGACTATGCAGATATTTAGCTTCAATACTTGCTAGGTGGTGTAACTATGAACAAACCATGGCTTTAAGCCTCCGTTTGATTATGCAAAACTGGCCTAGTAACACCAAGATCTCTACAAGAAATAAGTGTGACATGGAATACTCTCAAAACTGCTGCCATATCATGTTACTACTATATTATTATAAAATGTTGATGATAGAGCCTGCATATTTCTAAAATACTAAAAATGTCAGTAATTTTATGGAATAGAATTTGAGAATAACTTTGGAGTTCAAAAAATCACAAAGGTCAGGTCCATCTGTAATACAGGCAGCTCATTACAACAGATTGATAAAAATATGTGACTGGGAACAATATAAAGATTTCAGAAGCTACTAAAGAATCCCTAGTTATGTCTAGCTTTAGCAAACCATAAAAGCAACAAAAAAGTATGAGCCAATTTTCAGGCAACACATATATCTTTCACAGCAAACAGGACAGAGGAAGGAAATCACCTCCGGGAGCCCAGGTTGCATATACAGCTGCTGGAAGACTGCATTCATGTAACAAGTCGCACCACCATTCCTCAGCCCCACAAACCCTGAGCTGGACCTGCTATCCACTGGGGGGAGGTACTGGGAAAGAGGAACAGAAACAGTAGAGAAGAGGGTTAGCATCTCTAACACAGGCGCATTTCCACTATAGCTGTGTGGGATGTCTAAGAGGGAAAAGAGATACACTCACAGATTTGTCCATCTAGTGTGTTATGAAAGTCATGCTAGCAAAACCCATGTTCATGAAGTACTTCTGCAGATGCTAATACAATTATAAAATACCACTATCTCAATGTTTCTTTCCCTTCATAAAGTACTTGGCATATAGGAGGTATGTATTTCTTTATGTAGTAACTTGATTATCATTCAACAAATATTTGTTGAGGGCCTACTATGTGCCAGGCACTGTGCCAGGGATATAAGAGAGAACAGAAATGCGCATGGTCCCTGATTTCAAGGAGCTTACAGTCTAAGAGGGTAGACAGGCATTAATGAAATAAATATACTAATAAATACTTACAAATTGAGGGAGTTCTATGAAAAAGAGATGTTTACCATGAAGAAGAACGACCAACCAGTCTGGATGGTCAAGGAAGGCTCATATTCATTCCCTTCCTTTTAGAGAAGGTAACATTCTTTTATTAAACTTCTTCTAATGAACATACAATTAAATAAATAGGCAAATACCCTTCTATTGCACTTACAGATGTTTTGAAATACAGACACCATTACAGTGCTCTTCTGGTTAGAAACAATTCAGAAGAGGCATCTTGGATGAGGTCCAATACGGCACTTCACCAAGTGGAAAAGGATATTGTAACCAGACACTTTGAAATGTTATTACGACAGAATCTTGGTTCCTATGCCATGACTAGAATCATGTTATCTAAACATATCAAGTATCTGTGTCCATTTAATAACCAACTAGCTGACAAAAATCTGTAGGTCTTTTAGACCACGAGGAATTGCTAACTATTATATACTTTTCATGAACATCAGATATACACTTAGAGCAGGATGATTTCTAAGATTTAATTACCACTAAACTTTATTTGTAGTCCAATGAATGGCCTTTTTAAAAAAGAATGGTACAAAATTTTAAAAACTGGTTCATAACAGTGCTAAAAATATAAATATTTATCTAATACAAATATTTTAATCATTATGCTGGTATAATCCCTGACTTAAAAAACATGAAGTGTTCATTTAAATATGATTATTAAATAAATGCATATAAAGCTAAAACACAGCATAAAATGAGCATTATAAACTAAAGCATTATAAGCTACCTGTTTTGGGTAAGTCAAACAGTTCCCAATTTATGTGCTCTCATGTTTCTAGGTGTTTGCAAGTGCCATTTCCTCTATCTAGGACATCTGTCTCCACTTTGTTTCCTGCCTAACCTGTATGTTCCATAATGCTCAAGGCACCCAAAGGGTAAGTCTGACTTTCTCTGATGTTAGAGGAGAACACAAAAGCAGCTTTAAAAGTGTCCTATTCCTGGTCTGGTATTCTAGTGCACCTGCAATTTATTTCCCTCTTGCAGATCCCAACATACATTAAGCTGTTCCATAGCTTTGCTTATATTCTTCTCATTGCGGTAATGAAATGAATTTCCCACCTTGCTTCAATTGGCTCACTCATCTATAGGGCTCTATTTTAAGTTCCATCTTCTCTAGGAAGCCTTCTAAGACACTACTGGGTGGTAGTGAAGTCTCTCCATGTTAGTAGAGCAATCAGGCCATACCTCCATCTTATACTGTATCACATTACATGCAAATTATCTGCTTATGGGTCAGCCCCTTCCACTATACAGTGACCTTCTTGAAGGCTAGATATTTTCATTTTTGAGCTCCAAAAGCCTAACACACCTCTTAGCACATAATTAACTCAATAAATCTGTTGAATTTAACTGAACATAGCCTGTGCTGTGGCAGAGCCAACGTTTATTTGACTTTGTATCTCCAGTGCGTGGCACTATGCCAAGCACACAGTTACTAAAAAAATAGGTTGGAATGCTACTTTTTATTTAGAATAACTGTCAACCAACTTGCAAATGCCTCTCCTCTTTAATTAAAAGGGTACCATTTCATAATATACTATAGTGTATTAGAGTGATACTAGAGTATATAATCGATTTGAGTATGTAAACACAGTATACAAAAAATAATACTGACTCTTTTTACAGAAGAATGCAAACATAGTTTTAAAGTTATATGTTGAAGAGACCATTCTAAAAAAAAATTAAGTGCATCAAGGTTTACAAAACTTACATCAAACTCCTTAGTAAGAGCAGGGTCAGGCTGATGATGCATAGAAAGTAATTCTTTTATAATAATTTGAAGATTTGAAGGTGAACTATCAGCCAACATTACAAGGACTTCGTAGGCTGCCAATCGGCTATTCACTGTACTACACCTAAAAACAAAGACACAAGTCGATTTCAATAATGATCTACTTAAATTGTTCATTAAACTAAATCAACATTTGAAATGAAAGTATAAGAGCTGCAATTCCTCAAACATAATTAAGTCTGGTCTAAACTCAGAGAAATGTAGTAGTCTACAGGTCATGAATATAGAAGAGATGAATACAGCTTAGAGCTAAATATCTTCTTGGCTTGATGATAAAGTAGGAAAATTCTTTCACTTATGACTCCAGAGTATTCCTATCTAAGGAATGGATCAGTAAGAATGGAGAAGAAAGAACTGTGTAATAAACATATAACATGGAATAACTATCTTTCAATTAAAATAGGTAGGAAGAAAGATTTTATGGCTATCATCCTGAAATGTGAATATCTAACTGGCAGAAAAGAAAGGTATGTAAATCAGAATAGATATCCACAAAATCATATGTGCTTGAAGATCAAAAATTCTTCAAGGACACTAATCAACTTTCCACTTTGCTGAAAAAAATGGAGGTAGAAGTAGTTTTCCCAATCAATTCTTTCAAAGTGACATAAAAGGTAACTAGCAAGCATTCTGCAGGAAATCAAAGGCTTCCTATACTGCCTGCCTTTTAGTAGAAATTGCTTTGGGGATGGACAGTAATTTCTCACTGCAACCTAGGCCAACCTTACATTACTGAGGGGATCACAGGTTAGGAAGGATACACAGAAAAGAGGAGATCCAACCTCTGAACCAAGCACTTATGGAGTGTAGGAGGTATTCAAGAGGGGGCTGCAGGGCTCTTGGGTCAGCGCTGCACCAGGCACTGAGGACAATGGCCCTGGAGCTGGCATCATCCTTTGCTTCTTGTCTGGACTTACGGGTTGCAAAGGACAGGTAAGAAATCAATAGGGAGGTACCATACACACAGGCTAAACATTAAGAAGTTGTTTTGTTACTGTGATATAAGAATAGCATTACTTCTGAAATGAGTTTCTGGGTATTTCAAATCTCTTTCTTGTTTAAGGTTTTGGTGGAAAAAGGCTGGGAATCACTGTGATAAATGAGTATCATTTAGTATACTGGGGAGGGATGAAACAAATGTCTTCTATTCAAGGCACTGTATATGATTTTTAAAAGACACTCCTTATTTATGAAGGGATTACCTTTAATAAAAATAAAACTGCTGAAGATTTATTTTTTGTTGTTTGCTGAAAATCAAATTTTCATATATTTCTGCTGCTCTAATAACAGATTCCCATGGACCTAGTACCAAACCATCCAAAATAAGACTAGGGTAGGTATGAGGATGGGAGTCAGAGCCTGAGGGACACCCCAAGGTTCTAATGAAGGTCTTTTTTTTAACCTAAAGCAGATTTTGCTAATAAGGAATCTCTAGGTAGAGAAATATTTATACATGATAAGATACCTCTTAAGGTTCCACAAAACATTGCTTATTATGCCTTGCCCACTTCAACAATCACTGAAATTGTATCTTTTTCACTGTAAATACCAAATCCTCAATTTCTTTAGGATTATTCAATTAACTCTGGTTTTCATGAGAAAAGAACAAAGTAAGTTAGATTCAGAGCAAACGAGATGGCAGCTTGTAGCTGCCTCTTCTTCCTATTTCCAAGAGTATAAACATCACTCAAGTAGGGTCAATGTTATTATACAAAGAGGTCTTTCAAATTTGTACCCATAACAACTGACACAAAATTTGATTCCAAAATTACTACTGTAATAAATCATTAGTGATTGCAGTTACAGAACACAGTCAATACTCAGCAAATGACAAGGTTCATGCACTAAAGTACCTATCCTTTTCTCCTAAGAAACCCTCAAGATTTTACTCACTCAGAGCCTATTTACTTTTCCCTTGTATATAATTCTTATAACCTTCATTTGTTACTGACCAAGTTAGCCACATCATCAATTCTTCTTCCACTTTGATAATAATGGTAACAGCATACTTGCTCCGTGCTTACTATGTGTCAGGCAGCCTTGATGTTAAGCCCCTTTATATGTGTTTCTTTGTGTAGTGGAAAATATCTTACAGGATACAAAGACTCACAGATGGAAGACAAACTCCAAGTTAAGAACATCTTTTTAGACCAAAGTTTCGAATTAGAATTTTTACCAAAACTGAACACAACGTGCATTTTCCATACTTTGGATGAAAGTCCTGTTGACTGATGGCGGCACTGCCAGCTGGAGAATGACTATTTAAAATAATTCTAGAAGCTCGGAAAAGGAAGTCATCTAACAATGGTTTAATGAGTGATGAACCTGGAATAGAGCATAATATTCATATTGAAGATGAACACATATTTTAACTCAAAGATCCTATCATGCACTTCCCTATCAGAGCAGCAAAGGCACCCGAGGCCACCCAACGCAGGGCATTCAGTTTAATGCTTATTCTTTGAGTGCTTACATGGCAAAGCTCTGTGGGCTGGAGGGGTAGGGATGAGTGGGACAGGATACAAAGACAAACAAGTGAGGGTGCCTTCCTTTATGAGCCTGTACTACGGTGAATGGCATCAAGCTTTCACTTAGATACACGAGTGCCAAGAACACCACAAGGCAGAATGGTTTGAATGAATAATTACTTCTTATTCTGGACATAAGGAAGTCTACACTAGGGTTTTTGAAACCTTTAAAACACTGCCTTTTTTAGGTAAAAATGATATGCCTTTCTCTCCTTGGTTAAGAATCCACTCTTTTCTATGTATCCCCAGTAGCCAAAAAGATTTTGTAGAGCTTAGTTTGTGTTATAAAAGTGACAGTTAATTTGAATATGCTTTTACAAATTACATGTGTCCCCTAGGAGAATCTCATATGTACCTCCCACCAGGGGGTGGTGGTTAGGGGCTGCCTCCCCAGAAGAGAATCACCTTTTAAGGAAGTATGATATATAACAGATTATATATAATAAAGCATGTAACAGCTAAAAAGAAAAGCCTACTTTTAATTATAATTTTTACTTAATATTAAGAAGTCACGTGATCTGATCGCTTGGAACACTGTGAAATTCTCTATGTTGTTTAACAACACAGGTAAGATACACCTTAAGTTTGTTAGCCACTGAAATGCCAGACAATTTCCTACTACCTGAAGGGTCGATTTTCCACGGAACACTTAGCACCTATCTTATTTTCACAATTACACACAACGCTATGGCAGTAACTGAGAACTGAGGTCTTCTGCCACATGATACAGTGAAGCAATAATTACCAAGCATTTCCTTTTCTGCCCCACAGAGTGAGAGGAGGGTCTTAATGAGGCGTAAGTGCCCTGCCAATAAGATGTTGTCTGCTTCACTGGTCTCACATTCAGCCGTGCGATTGGGTTCAAAGTTATCCAGCCAAGTAATCTCATCTTCAAGCATGGTAGCTGGGCTGATTCTTAACTGCTCCATTTCTGAAGCTAAGAAAAAAAAAAACCATTACAAAGAAAGGATTTCACTTCATGGAGCCAAAGTCCCGAATTAAAGTAAGCGAAGCCAGGTCCCAATCCTTCACGTCACACATCTCAAAAAGACTGTCATTAATAAATAACAGGCTACGGCTGCAGCGCACAGGGACCATGAAGGCTGCCTCATTCGTAACCGCACACTAATTGGCTGCCTCCTCGGTGCAGGTCACTGTGCTACACGCTGAGGATGTAAGATGAAGGGGACATCCTTGCTCTGAAGAAGCTCCTGGTTTGGTGGATGTTAGCAGCTGTCCCAGGAACAAACTCTCCTTGAGCAGGAAGGGGTAGAAAGGTATGAGGAGAACCACTGCTCCTGCAGTTACATAAACCAAGGCAGGGCTGAGTTCTGCAAGGGAGAAAGAGGTCACAGCAGCCGGAATCCAGGTTTCTAAACAAGGAGCCAAACTCCTGAGAATTACTCTGTTCTTCTGTCTTAAGCATCTCACTTTCCCCTTCAAATAAGGATTTAAAGCTCAATTCCATATTGGAAGCTGCGACTGGGGAGAAGAACAGGAGTGATCATGCTCCTCTTCCACTGCACTGAGGTGAGAAGCAAGCACGGTCCCTGCACGGTGAAGACACTTCAGGGTTGGACAGAGCTGGACTGGCACCAGAAAGGAACCCTGTCTCCACCACTTACTCAAGGTGTGACCCTGTTTCCTTGTTCATGCAATGGGGCCAACACCTACAATGCAGGGAGCTGTGCATGAAGTGCCAAATATAAGCACTAGCTTACGGAAGATACTCAAAAATTGGCAATCATTGTTTCAAGACATACTACCTGAGAATTAATTCCTCTCAGCCCCCAAGATCCTAATGAGACCCTGGATCCCTCATTTATCATGATGTGAGGGATACACATCAATAACTTGTTCATTCATTTGTAAAGCTGCATGTGTGTAGCCAATTCGTGACCCCAGTCCTCAAACAGCACGGCAGAGGGCGGAGCCTGCCGGCTGCCGGCCAGCTTTCACCGGACCCTGGCTGGAGCGCAGTGTTAGGCTGGACTGCTAGGTGAACACGAGTCCATTCACTCTCCAGACCCAACAGAACTCCCTGAATCAGGATGCCCACTCAGACTACATTATTAAATATCTCAGTCTCCACAAAACCAATTTCATTGCATTGCTCAGAGCACTGCATCCTCAGTGTTTGAGAGACACTTCTGAAACCGATGAAGGCATTTTTGCTGCCATAGAGATGTTGCCGAGGATGATTAGTCACTGTATCTTTGTGTATTCATTACATGAAACCCTTTATATAATATTTCTTTTAGATTTAAGTACCAGGAAAAAGATTTGCTTCTTTTGAGAAACTATTCTGTTTCTTCTTACTGGGTATTGAGAACAACTCAATATGCTGTTCCCTTTTTATCTTTGACCTCCAGGAACCTCACAACCAAATTCTGACTGTGTGGGGCTTTAAGCCTGTATATATGCAAGGTATGTTTTTTCCTCCTGGCCATGACATTCTTTTCCAATTAATATTTTTGTTGATCCTGATTTTTATTTAATTAATTTCCTGTAAGCGGAAGCAAATTCTTTGTGTAAAGTGTGGGAAATAAACTGTTAATAACAAACTATTATCTGCAACTAAAATTTACAGAGCGTTCCAACATACATTTGCATTATTTAAGGGTAAGTACAAAGATTAAAATCTCAGCACGCTAACAAGAGAACTTTTAACAATGATACTTAAATCGCCTAACACTAAGTAATCATCTGATTTTTATCACTATCAACATGCCTCAATAGAGAGTCCCTCTTTCCTTCAATGATCAACCTTTAAAAATTGTCAGAATAGAATCTACCAGAGAAGACCCTTTACAACAGTTCTGTATTGGTGTAATTAAAACAGGAGTCTTTGACGATTTTTAAAATCAACAAATCTTCTCAACACATTAACAATTGGGTATATAATAGAAGAAGAGCTCATTGGTACATGGATTTACATGCTATTTTCACGAAAACAAAATTCAACTTCAAACAATAATTACAATTTCATTTACACCTGAGATATGTAAATCAGATTTAGAAATGTCCATTTGGCTTTCTCTTCTACTCCTTCCCAGCCCCTTCTCCCCACAAATCAAATGCTAAACATTACTTACTCGTCAGATCATCTAATAATTGGCACCTCAAATCAAAATACTCCATACACTGAGACAATAGTCTAAAAAACAAAAAAGTTTCAGTTATTAAAAAGTCTGATTTGAGAATAAAAAACATTTTCCCTGTAAGAATAAGTTCATAAAAAAATTAAGCAAGAAAATTTTCTTAAGCATAAAATAGCTACTTAATTAATACAAATTAATACTTAATAACTACTTATTAATTCAAATTCTGTATTTTTGCAAAAAGCACATTAATGATTTTACTAATGCAGATGCAGTACAGGAATAACAGTGTAAAGAGAAGGCAACTTACTAAATCTATCACATTTTAAATAATATATACATTGACTGCATACATAGTACACTTATCACATTCATTCATTTAAATATTAACTAATACCTACTAAGCACCTACCAAATGCCTAGAACTGCTTTAGTGGAACAATGAAAAAAAGAACAAAGGAGACAGGTGACAAATAAAACATATACACATATGTCATGTGGCGATAGGCACTAAGAAGAAAAATAAAGGAGAGTAAAAGAGAAAGAGACAGGGAAATTATTTTATGTAGGATAATCAAGGAAGCTTTTGGGGCAATTGCAGTAGTTAACAGCACAGGTTTTATAATCAGACAGACATTGGTTTTAATCCTGGCTCCACTACATACAGCTGGGTATCCCATAGACAACTTATTTCACTTCTCTCAGTTTTCTAATCTCTAAGATGCTTATTATAGTATTAAGAATAAAAATGCATGCATCTATACAAACATACATAAAAGGCTCAAGCATGGACTAATGATGAGACTATAAAATGAACCAAGAATTATGGTTTTCAAAAATAAAGATAATAAAACTGCCAAACTCATATCCATCTTGAGGATTAAAATGTAAATACATGTAAAGACTTTAGCATGTTATGTGGCACATAGTTAGCCCATGGTAACTGCTGTTATCATCATGATTACTAAGGGAAAATATATACCCAACTTGGGCTTTAAAAAAAGCTGTGAGATATAATTTTCAAAATTATGCAAACATATAATTAAAGATTAAGTCCTACGTGAAATTAAACATCTACATTCATCATATTTTTAAAAGATTCTTTGAGAGTATATGTCAAAAATATCATCTAATACTTTCTGCTTCTTTCTCAAAGTTTAGAGAAACTTAATTATTACATCAAACTCTTAAAATTTAGTTATATTAAATTGACTCTTACAATGACACGCACAACAGTTTTATTAATAACTTCTTAAAAAATGGTTTATACATTTCAATTAAAGACTCATTAGTCTTTCAAATAAAAGGAAACTTTTGGAATTCTAAAGTAAAAAGTGTAAGAGGGCAGAAAAAGAAATTTCTCTAGCTTTTAATTCAGATATTTACTAAGGGAAAACCATTCTCTGAAATTTGGATTTATACCATTAAAGAATTATTTTTCATTACCAGGAATACAGAGCTAATGTCTAATTCAGGTTATGTCTTTTTTTTTTTGAGACAGAGTCTCACTCTCTTGCCCGGGCTAGAGTGAGTGCCGTGGTGTCATCCTAGCTCACAGCAACCTCACACTCCTGGGCTCAAGCGATCCTTCTGCCTCAGCCTCCCGAGTAGCTGGGACTACAGGCATGCGCCACCATGCCCGGCTAATTTTTTCTATATATGTTTTTAGTTGGCCAGATAATTTGTTTCTATTTTTTAGTAGAGACGGGGTCTCGCTCTTGCTCAGGCTGGTCTCGAACTCCTGACCTTGAGCGATCCACCCGCCTCGGCCTCCCAGAGTGCTAGGATTACAGGCGTGTGCCACCGCGCCCGGCTAATTTTTTCTATATATATTTTTAGCTGTCCAGATAATTTCTTTCTATTTTTAGTAGAGATGGGGTCTCACTCTTGCTCAGGCTGGTCTTGAACTCCTGAACTCAAACGATCCGCCTGCCTTGGCCTCCCAGAGTGCTAGGATTACAGGCGTGAGCCACCGCGCCCGGCCCAGGTTATGTCTTGATGGAAAACTGCAACATAATTGTAAGTTTTGACTAAATTTTTAATATTTATAAATCGGTCACCCACAATGATCTTGTCTCAGAAATCAAAATGTTGACTTTTTCCTTAGACATTTGGAATATTAAAACAGAAGATTAAATGCTTCAAAATAATATTTACGCAGAGGCTCAGACTTGTGGGCCAAAGTGCATGAGAATATAACGAATGCTGTACATACATTTAATCCTGTAATGAAGACTTGTAAACAACAGACAAATCATAACTCAAAGAAAATTCTGTCGATTATACATCTTATATCTAGAAAACAAAGGTATTTTTAAAAGTCAAGGATGGATCAAAGAAGAAATTACAAGGGAAATTACAAAGTATCTTGAGAAAAATGAAAACACAACATACTAAAAGTTATAGGACACACCAACAGCAGTGCTGTAAGAGGGAAATTTATAGCTATAAATGCTTATGTTAAAAAGCAAGAAAGACATCAACCTATCATTACACCTTAAGGAACTAGAAAAAGAAGAACAAACTAAACTCAAAGCTAGCAGAAGAAAATAATAAAAATTAGAATGGAAATAAGTAAAAGAGAGAATACAATACCAAAAAAAAAAAAAAACAATGAAAACAATACCAAAAAAAAAAAAAAATCAACAAAACCACAGTTTGGTTCTTTGAAAAGATCAACAAAACTGACAAACCTTTAGCAGACTAAGAAAAAAAGGGGTAAGACTGAAATCATTTCTTTCCTAAATTCAGAAATGAAAGTGGGGACATTACTACCAATTTTACAGAAATAAAAAGGACATAAGAGAGTACCATAAGCAACTGTATATGAACAAATTGAATAATCTGGATATAATGGACAAATTCCTAGAAACACAAAACCTACCAAGACGGAATCAGGAAGAAATAGGAAAGAATAAACATACACTAGCAAGCAGAGGGGACCAGTAATCAAAAACTTCCCAACAAAGCAAAGTCCTGGACCAGGTGGCTTCACTGGTGAATTCAACCAAACATTTAAAGAATTAACACCAATCCTTCTCAAACTCTTCAAAAATATTGAAGAGGAGGTAACACTTCCTAACTCATTCTATGAGGGCAGCATTACCCTAATACCAAAGCCAAAGATACCACAAGAAAACTACATATAAATGCTGATGCAAAAATCTTCTACAAAATACTACAAAATACTGCTACAAATTTAGCAGTACATTTACAGGATTATACACCATGAATGAGTGAGATTGACTCCTGGAATACAAGTATGGTCCAACATATGAAATTCAATGTAATACCACAGTTAACAGAAAGACGGAAAAAAACCAGAAAAAGCATTTGATGAAATTTAACACCATTTCATGATAAAAACACTCAAAAAACTAGGAACAGAAGGAAACTACCTCGACATAGTAAAAGTCATATATGAAAAATCCATAGCTAACATACTCAGTGGTGAATGACTAAAAGCTTTAGAGTAGGAAAAAGACAGCAAGCTAGGATACCCCAGCTACCTCTAGACATGGATCTATGAAATATCTGAGCTGAGAAAGTGATGCATAAGAAGGCAGAATCAGTGTGACCTGGTCAAATAATTCTGGGCTCTCACCAACCAGGTGAGCTCCTCTTTCTGTCTGGGGTAGGTGAACCGGATGGGGTGGAGCTGGAGTTGGGGACAATGGAGAAGAAATCTTGGGAGTGTTTCTTTTAACTTTCCTGTCCTCAATGGGGAGAAAAACACAAACGTCCTCTTTCAGGGTCCAAATGTTAGAAGAAGAAAGGAGAAATTCTTTTATCATCTCAGTAATGTACTGTGGACTTTAGGGGAGCAGTACACAAATTATCATTTTCCTTTCTCTCTGTGTAACCTGAGCGTCCTCATTTTTATGACATACCTCTGATTGACTCCTCTCATAATACTCGTTGGGGACCAGAGAGGCAGCTGAGCTGTGAGAATGACGCCTAGAAGAAACTGATTTGGCTTCTGGACGTCTGGATGTGCTGAGGTGTCCGTCTGACTAAGAGTATACAGTTGATCACAGGCAACCCGGCGAATCTGAAATTACATGATTCGTGGCAAAGGACATATATCAACCAATATTTAGAGCAGCGGTCCCCAATCTTTTTGATACCAGGGACTGGTTTCATGGAAGACAATTTTTCCACGGAGTGGGGGACACGGTCGGGGCGGAGCTCTGTGGCCCGGTCCCTAACAGGCCATGAACTGCAGCCTGGGGTTTGGGGACCATAGATTTAGAACAGCTTAAAAAGTGATTTTCCTCTAACGGCTACATTATTTATTCACTCATGTTACTGAGGGATACTATAAAGTACAAGCATTTCAATTGGTAAGAGTAAAGTTTCCACTGAATAAAACTAGGGCTAATTAAAAACAAGTGTGGTTTGGGAACTGATTTCCCAAATTATTCTACTATTCTACTCTAATCAGTAAGTTTATAACTTGATATAAATGAAAATAAAAAAGTGTTTAAAAATTTAATCCTCAAGGTCATGTAAGGAAGTCAGAATTATAAAATCTATTGAAAGTTCATGGCTTGAAGTTGGTCTTTCCTGATTTGAACATACTGATGCTTAATGCCAGCTGCCCTTGCAAACTACGATGTTGAACATGGGCTGTAACATTTTGTTTGTTATAAACAAACAGAAATTAATTGTAACACCGGTCTCCTAACTTTTGGTGGAATATGGAGGAGGCATTGGAAGGGAAGGGAGTATAGTCCAAATGGTCACTTTTCTTTCATGGTCTGCAGCCCCTTTGTCCGACTCCCTGAGAGGACTAAGTGCCACTCCTGTACTCCCCACAACGTCACAGGTATCCAAGAGAACCCACAACACAACAGGACCAAAGGAGTTTTGTAAGAAATGTAACAAATCCTTACCTCAGCACTTGGTGATCCAAGCAGAATATCAATGATAAAATCAGCAACACAGGGCAAGTTATAGAAAGATGCTAATAATAAGAATAAAGAGAATTGGGGGAGGGGGCAACCAAGTTAGGCAATGCATTTTCAAGATTTTGAAAATTTTGATTAATTTCTTAAGCTCAACCTAAGCAGAAGTTCATCCCTTCTACATGGAATCAGAATTTAGGACCTTCTATAACTACTTCTATTTCTGCCATTCACCCCCTGAAATTTTAAGGAGCTCAAGAGAAAGAACCGTGTGTCTCAGTCATTTTTGTACCTCTTATTTTAGCACAATGCCTTGCACATACCAGTTACAGAATAAATGTCTTGCTTTGGTAAACTATCAATACTTACAAACTATGAAATGTACCCTAAAATAAACTTACAAAAAATAATAGATAAAAGCTTGGAAGGCAGCTATAATTCTTTCATCTTGATTTGAAAATAGCTCTAAAATAAACAATTCTAGTAAAATCAAACTAAATCAATAGCTAAGAATAGGGCTCCTATGTGTTGGTACACTTTTTACAAGTGGAATTGCTAAAACTTTATTTCTGAATATTTACTGGTTGAGGGCCTACTACACATTAGGCAGTGTTTCGGTGCTGGAGATACAGCAGGGAACAAAATGGACAAAAGTTTCTGTTCTCACGGAGCTTACAATCTAGTTGGGGAGGGGATGATGACAATAAAAATTATAAATAAGTAGATTATATTGTATGTTATAAAGTGATAAATGATATAGAAAAAAATAAGGTAAGAGGTTTGGGTAGCGCTGGGGCAAGGGGAGGGTTGTAATTTTTTTAAAAAGGTGGTGAGGGAACATCTCACTAAGAAGATGACATTCGAGCAGAGACTTGCAGGAGATGAGTAAGAGAGATCCATGTGGAGAGATGGAGAAAGAATGTACCAGAAAGAGGGAACAGCCAGTGCAAGGGCCCTGGGGCAGGAATGTGTCTTGGGTGTTGGGGGATTAGCAAGGAGGACAGGTGGCTGAAGCACAGGGAGAGCAGGGGAAGGGGAAGGCACAGGAGTGTCACAGGGTAGACTTTGTCAGCCTTGAAGGCTTAATAAAGATGTGGCTTTTACCTCTGGGTGAACTGAGAAACCACTGGAAGGTTCTGAAGGAAGAGTGACACTATCTGACTTACAATTTAGAAAGTGTCCTCTGGTTACTGTGTGGAGAATAGATTGCAAGGGTGGGCGTGGGGAGATGGGTTAGGATGGGTTAGGATGCGCTACTGCTGCAACCCAGGTCATGGCCATCAGAGGGTACTAACAGTGAAGTGGACACTAAAGGGTGCCATCTAGACAGAGTTTTAAGAAGGATGTGTTAACAGATTAGAAGTAGGGTGTGAAAAAAGATATCAAGGATGAATCCAAGGTTTCTGGCCAGAGCAAATGGAAGAAAGAAACTGTCTTGAAACAGGTTGAGAAAACTCTTAGGTGACATGGGCAAGATTAGGAGTTTAGTTCTGGATATGTGATGTTTGGGGCGTCTATCTGATATCCAAGTAGAGAGGTCAGGCCAAGACCCAAATTTAGGTGTTGTCAGGATATAGACGGAATTTAAGGCTGTGAAACGAGAAGAGATCACCAAAGCCAGCAATAAAGACAAAAGGGCAAATCTTAAGTTTCACAAATTTTTTTTTTTTTTTTTTTTTTTTTGAGACAAGGCCTTGCTCTGTCGCCCAGGCTGGAGTGCAGTGGTGTTATCACAGCTCACTCAAACCTCCAACTCCTGGGCTCAAGGGATCCACCCACCTCAGTCTGCCGAGTAGCTGGGACTACAGGTGCACTATCATGCCTGGCTAATTTTTTTATTTTTTGTAGAGACGGCGTCTCACTCTTGCTCAGGCTGTTCTCAGACCCCTGGGCTCAAGTGACCATCCCGCCTTGGCCTTCCACAGTGCTAGAATTACAGGTGTGAGCCACTGTGGCTGGCCAAATTTCACAATTTTTAAGACTGGAGTCTTTATCAGGAATTGATAGATAATTCTAATTCTGTAACTTATTTCCCCAACTAGACAGAAAGCTCCTGGAGTGCAAACATATTGCCTTGGCAGCATCTACTGAGGAACCTTGTATACAGAAGGTGCTCAATGAACACTTCTTCAGAAGGAACTACTCCAGCATTATTCTTACCCACTCCACATGCCAACTTTCATCCTTTTTCATTTCTATAAATAGGACCTTATCTAGAAGAAACATAAATAATTCCTAACAGAAAGCTGGCCTTCCCTAAAGAGATTAATCACAAACAAGCCTCCTGCGTACCCAGCTGCTGGCTCCGAAGCTGCAGGCACGTAACAAGAAGAGACAGAGCCTCTCCAGCAATCAGCGAGTCTTTGGTGGATACAGACTGCTGTCGAACACAGATTCCTGCGTGCAGGGCTACTGGTTCTCCTTCACTCCCCGAGCTGCAATTGCTTCCTGAAAAGAGGCAAGCAGAACTTTACTGTGGATCCTACAGAACTGTGCACTAGTTTAATATCCTGTTCATATGTGTTCTAGGATCCTCACGTGACATTAAATACCTCAATAAAACAGTTCATTCTAAGAAACAAGAGAAATTTAATCACTGTATTTGAAATACCCTGTTTTGTCCTTAGAACATATTTGTAGGCACTCAAAATGTGTTCACAAGGCAAAACTAATTTCAAGTGATAGAAATAAGAATAGTACAATTTTAGGAGCATCAGGAAGCCTTCCTGGGATATTAGAAATATTCCATATCTTGTAACCTGATCTAGATGGGTGACATGCATACAACAATCCTAAAAATCCCATATACTTTTACTGTCTGCACTTTACTGTATACCATGATTTTAAAAACATTATTATTGAGGTATTTATAAACACATTGACTGAGCAGGAAAACCAAACAAAGCTGAGAAACACAGGTCTATAAAAAAGGCCTAATTGAAAATAACCTGCCAAACCAAGAAAAGAACTGTTTTCCAGGTCAGTATTCTAGATGAGTTTGTATTACAGCCACAATTATCAGCTTCATGACACTCTTACACTCAGCTAAGCTAAAAACTGCTTGATTAGGTTTCCCCATTTGCTCTATGTGTTTGCAAACGCTTTTTTTCTTAAATGAAGTATGACACACATACAGTAATGTGCACAAATATTAAGTGTGTAGCTTGAAGAATTTTTATTCATCCTCAAAAGCACAAGAAAGGGCTCTCTCCCTTTGTGACTCTGATAAACCTACACACAGATAATTCTTAGTTATTTCTTGCCCAATGTTCTAATTACAGTCCCTTTTTAATCAGTACCTGAACTGCTGAGTCTGTTTCGAATTCCAGCAGGAAACAGGGAATTACTTTCTTTAATTGGTTGGCTACTCCCAACGAGGTCAAGCCGTCCTGCAGCCGCAGCCCAGGACAATCTCATGAAACAAGCCACAGTAGAAGTGAAATCACTTACTTCCATTGTCTAAAGAAGTATGGAGATTGTGATGAGAAAAAGTACTACTTAAACCCATCCCACTGACCTCTGTAAGCTCCTTACTGATCCCAACTTTGTGAGCCTCTTTTCCCTCCAAGACCATTCAGAAGGACAGCCTGTTTCATGTTACCCTACTGTACAAAGACTTTCAATATCTCTCTCTTATCTGTAAAACACAGACTCTGATCTCCATGTCGTGGCTTCAAATTAATCCTTTACCAATTTTGTTTTTACCTTCCCTCTTTCCCATATACTATATTTTGGTCTACATAAACTACCTCGTGACCTCCCATATAAGCTCTGGTTTTGTCTCTAACTCTGCACATGCTCTCCTTTTTGCTTGAACAAATTTCTTCTCTCCTACTTTCTAAGTACTTATCTCTATATATCTAATCCCTACCTATTCCTCAAGGCCTAGCTCAAATGCCACCTCCAATGTAACATCATCTATGATAGCCATAGGTGAAGGGAATTATTCTACCTACTTTGAAGGCCCACAGAAGGTTTTGCCTTTGTAGTTGTATAGCCCTTGATATTTTCTACCTAGAATTATAGTTATTTCTGCAGTAGCGGTCTCTTTCTTAGTTACCATAAATTTCTTGAAGGCAACATTCATGCCTTAATCATTTTTATACCCACATAGTCCCCCTACCCAAGAGAGGTACTTAAATAAGAGGTACTTAACATTTTTTGAATACACAAATCACTTACTTGTATTGCAACCCGAGCAGCAGGGATAATTTCCTCAACCCTAATAGAAGACCTATCAGACACTGACAACTGTCGGTAGGATGACTTTTCTGGGGTACCACATAACGACATCTGTCTGCTTGTTTGCCGGCTAACATTTCGGAACGGGCGAGAAGAAAGTGCTTCAATTCCATCTTTGGTGAGGTCTTCATCTAATAATGTGGGCATTGTTTGTCCAACAAGTAAAAATCTTAAAAAGAAAAAGCTAGACTTATTCCAGATCATTTCACACTATTTAAAATTATATGATTTTGGGAAAAAAACAAAGTCAAGTATCGCCTTATAAGACTAAGGCAATATATTCACATACCTTGCAAGTTGTAGGCAGATAGAATAAACACCCTGCCTTGTTTCATAGTCTACTTCTGATGGGATGGAATCCCTCTGCATGACATTCACAACCAAACTTCAAAGAAAAGAAAAGAAAAGTAAAAAGGCAGGATATTACAGACTTCTATTTCTTTCATAGGAATTTTTCTGTAAGTACAGTAATGTGATTGCTCATAAATGTTATTAATTACATATAGTTTCTACAAGATTCTTACATATAAATGGACCATGCATATTTCTATCCCAATGATTTCCTATGATACCTATCACTCTCCGGGTCCATGTGAATGAGACTACTGGCTTAGCCAAAAAGGTACGCAAGACAGAGTTTAGATAGTTCCCCTTCTCACTAACTCTGGCTTTAGTTCACAGAACAATTGCAATCTTGGCACTAGTAGAACCAGCAATTCAAAAATACACCCAGAACTGATGCAGTCAATCAAGCCTTTTTTTCACACCCATGACACGCTGTATTACTACAAAACCTTCCTAACTGTTCTCCCTGCTTCTACTTTTGACCTTCTACCCCCCAAATCTGTTCTCAGAAGATCAGAGTGATCCTCTAAAGATACAGGTCAGATCATGGCACTCCTCTGCACAAACTCCTTCAGTGGCTTCCCACTTCCTACACAGAAAATGGCAGTCTTCATGTAGCCTCTGAGATCCTACCTAACCCCATCCCTGCCTCACTCACTCTGCCCCAAACACACTGGCCTCCCGGGGTCTCCGCAGGCACCACGCAGGTGCCCCCTGGGGTCTCTGCTGGCTGTTCCTCTGGAAAGCTTCCCCCAGGTTCGCTTCCTCATCTCCCTCAGGTCTTTGTTAAATGCACCCCCACCAGAGAAGCTTTTCCCCATCACCCGACTGAAAATCACAACCCTCTCCATCCCCGCTTTCCCCCTTTTATTTTTCTTACAGCTCCCATCACCATCTGACATACACTTCTACTTATTTACTGTTGTCTCCCACTCTAGCCTGTAAGCTTCATGGGGATGCAGACTTTGGTCTAATCCATGCACTGCTCTGTTCCCAGTGCTTACAGCAATGACTGGTACGTGAATTAACTGACATGAGCAAACAAGCCAAAAGTAAATGGCTTTCTTATCACAGCCCTATAAATGGCTGAGTGATCTGAAAGGAGTTTTGAGAGGAACGCCTCTCCGGTGTTGAGCAAAGAATGAAACTACGTGTGTACCAGACCTTCCACATGGTGTGGGAGCCCTTCCGCCCTCACTCCCCGTTTCCCATCCCCTAGATCTCTCCTCTCCCTGCCAGTCCCCAGGAACTGCTTCCGGCTTCGTGTCGGTCCCCACTCCTTCCTTGCCCAGGGCAAGTGGCATCCTTCTTCCAGCTACAGCACACCTCCTTTCAACTGCAGTACAACTTAGCCTCATTGACTATCCCTTTTTTCTTTTATCTTTATTCTTTTCTCCTTCATTGACCCCTTCCCGTCAGCCTACAGAGAGAACCAAGTCTTCCACAAGCTAAAATCGAAACGGAAAAGCAACCTTCCCCTCACAGTTATTCTTCCCTCTACCTCCTGTCCCTCCTTTTTTCCTCACTCTTCTGAAAGCAGAGACTTCTGCGTACTGACTCTGCCTTCCTGCTTGACACTCGGCACTCAACTCCGTGACAGCTGGATGCTGCCCCGATGGCTCCCCTACACTCCCAAATCTCTGAGCCATTCTCCACCTTTCCCATGAGCACCACATCCAAACCACCCACTTCACAGGACTCACCTTCCTCTACCTCCTCCTCCCTCTGTGTTTACTTCCCATATTGACTGACCTGTCACCATTCAGCCACTCTCCCAAGTAGAAATCACAGGCCATTTTATAAATGTCCCTACCGTCTATCTAACTCGTCATAAAGACTTGCCTATTTTGCCTTATAAATGCCATTCTGCCACTGAGGTGCCATCCCTTCTGTGGACCACTGCTGCAGCTCTTAGCACTTCTCCCTCCCTCCTCCAGTCTCTCCCACTCACGTTCATCTTCTCCGCTGCTGCCAGTGTAACTGTTCTAGGTAAGTCTTAGCTTAGAAACTGCCTGTTTTTCCGTGGACTACAAGATAATGTTCAAATTCCTCGGTGTGACCTTTTTCTTTACATATTTCTCTCTTTCACCCTTTGCTCTAGCCTCCCCAGGCAGCGGTAGGTCCCAAGACAGGGCTAAACGTTCACACTTTCACTCACCCCTGCCCCTCCACCCCGGCTCGCAGTGTCCTTTCCCTCCTTTTGTAACTAGAGGATTTCTACTCCTCAATTCCCAGCTCAAAGGTCATTTTCTGTGAAGTACTTCCTAACCTATGACCCCAAGCAAATTTAACTAGTTTAACCACTACTTTCTTGCCCTTCCCAAGCACTTTTTATATGCCTGTTTTAATATTTATAATATGGTTACCTGGCTGTTTGTTATTCTTGGTTAGACCACAGCCTATCAAGGGCAGGATAATATCTAACTCACTTGTGCATCCCAGCACTAATGCCTTATGCAATATGGATTTATAGGGAATCAAATTCACCTTATTTCTAACTGATGCAGGACTCAAAAGAAACAGATACACCTCCTCACCTCTACTCTTTTTGAGAATTTCTCCCAATACCAGACGGAAAAGAGATGTACTTCTGCAAGTTTTTCAAATAATGAAAAGTTACAAAATGAATTAAAATATTCTAAAGGTCATTTCTTCTTATCATAACCTGCATAACATTTCAATACCTTGTAAGAACAAGCAAGGCTTTGAAAGAGAAATTAACTAAAATATCTATCTTCATTTTCTTCAACTAACATTATATTGAAACTCTAACCTCAAACCTCCTGCTTTGAGGAAGTTCTCACAGAAGGATTTGGCACAGCTTCTTGCCATGTCATCGTCAGCTGTTGGCATGAGTTTGGAGCTTAGAACCTAGGAAACAGATAAGCACAATTAATCATCCCAACATTTTCAGCAGAAATTACTCCTTTACTAAATAAGACATTCAGACAAATCGAGTTAGAATCTCTTTAAATGTTGTATGCTGATTCTCCTCCCACAAGTATACGAAGACTGATGTTTCACAACTAAAATAATCAAATTTTCCATATTCTATTTACTTAGAAAGAAAAATCTTTCTATTCTAAGGAAAGCTGGTGTGTTCTTTTCATGAAACTGGCAAATGTGAAAGTCTCAGGCCAGCAGGCTTAGATAAGAACAGCTAACTTTATGTGACATGCTAGATATGTTCTTTTTAAAGTATATAAACCAAAGCTTTATGAAATTGCCCATATACTAAAAATGTTAGAAGAGCTCCCCAATTATGGATTCTAACTCCTATTTATTGAGCATGTACAAAGTATGGCATATGTATTTTACTTTATAGGTGAGGGGACTGACACTTGGGAGATTAAGTGACCTCCACTCAAGGTCACATGGTTAGTACTCAAATCCAGCTATGTCTCACTCAAATATCTATGCCCCTTCTATGACACTGCACTACCTATCTAAAGAAGAGTTTAACCGAATATTTTGGTTGGACAGAATTTCACATAAACACACTATAGTATGAGATTATAAATCTAGCTCACACTCTAGTTTTACCACCTAATAGCTGAGAGTCTTTAGGCATGTAATTCCCATCACCCCACCCCATTTTCTTTGTAGAGACGGGGTCTTGCTATGTTGCCCAGGCTGGTCTTGAACTTCTGGCCTCAAGCAATCCCCTCACCTTGGCCTCCCAAAGTGCTGGGACTATAGGCATGAGCCACCTCACCCAGCCCTAATTTTCCCTTTGCCTCAGTTTTCTCAGCTAAAGGAGGCTTGTATTACCTTTACCAGGGAGTTTACTGGATTAAGTGAGATAATACAAGCTTAGAGTACTTAATGCAAGCACTGGCATAAAACAAGTGCTCAGTAAACAATTGCTTATTTAGTTGTTATGATTTAAAAATTTAAAAAATCTTATTGCCTCAGTTTTAAACTAGAGGTAGCTCAAGATACTCTTTATTCTAAAATCTGCTTCTATGAACCTATGAGCTTTATGGGTTTAGACAGTTAATGTGAGATTTTTGTTAAAGCTGCTTTCTTCCTAGCTTGCTGTTGGGGGACACAGGCTCAGCAACCTTGGGTGCTAAGCATTACACGGGAGATAGGGGAACCCCTGCTCTTCTACGCCTTCTCGGTGTATATAGCTCTTCATCTCCAGGCACACACTCCCATTCTCAACGGACAATTTAGTGAAGATGACAGGTTTCTTCAGAGAAATGGGTATTTGGAATACCCACTTTTAAGTTTCCTAGTGGGCAAACATAAGTTAAGGAGCAAAATGCAAAGAAATTAACCTTTCAGGTGACAGCAAAAATAGGTGCTTTGGGAGGATTAGGTTTTTCAAATATTTTGTGTATCTAAAACACAACCTATCAAAGGAATTCATGGTTACTCAGAAGTCCTAAAATTATACTGGAGATATTTTACTACTATAGTGCTTTGGCTTCAAGATAATGTAACTTAGGTAGTTGATGACAAGCTAGACAAACTGTTGGACCATTCTGTTTTTCTAGGTACTCTCAGACACGGGTGTTAAGAATTACACCTTAACTTTCACGAGATAATCATTCAAGCAAATGACAAATCTGGCAGCAAGTTCAAGAAGCAAATTTTATAAGCTTAAATTAGTGAAAAATTTCTAGGCAATTTTCTGTTTTCAAGTATTGTGCATATTTTTAAATGTCCATATTAAATAAGAACACGCTTTATTTTAAAAATATTGGCTAAATATATTTTCCTTTGAACCCAATATGTCTTTTCACAAGACTGATTGATTACTTTAAAGTAAACATAAAATGTTATCATATCTTGAACATACAAGCAACAAGCAGAATATGAAAATGAGTGAATATAATTATATACTCCAAATTAGATTGTCAGATGAAATAAAACTTGGGAAAAAATGCAGGTACTCTCTTAACAATTATGACCTTTGTGTACTCAAGAAACATGATACAATAATTAAGATACTCAGGCATTGATATCGATTCTTTCATGAATAACTGCCTGGATATACCTTCCTAGGACAAAGCAAAATCACTCAGGGCTTTATTTTCTCCAGACTTAAAGTGGCACAGGGATCTGACCTATCAGTCTCCAAGAGTAGAACTGTTTCCTAGGTCACTTTCTCACAGTGGTTTGTTTATGCTTTGCAGTATATCCAGCATCTCCTAAGTCTCATTCATAACATCTTGGAGTAAACATCTTGTCTTTTCAGATCTGATCCCTTAAGTACCACAATAACTTACAGATAGTAAACAATTTAGTAAGTCTCTTTTGAACTCAATCGATTAGTTTAAAGCTATTTTGGGGGAGGTAGTACAAGGGATTGAATGTTTGTATCCCCCCAAGATTCATATTTTGAAAGTGAGGACACAGTGAGAACATCGCCATCCATGCACCAGGAAGCCAGCCAACACCAGACACTGAATCAGCTGGTGTCTTGATCTTAGACTTCCCTGCTTCCAGAACTCTGAGAAAGAAATGTTTTCTATGATAATTTATTATAGCAGCCTGAATGAATTAATACAATAATCTTTTGCTTTAGTTCTTCCAGTGCCATTTTTTTTAACCTTGAAATAATAATATTAATGTGCTTCCTGATAAACTCCTCATAAAGCTTCATTAATACCAATAAATGACAATAGCTTCAATCAAGAATGGTGAGGATTAATAATTCATTTTTACAGACTTGCAAAACTTCTAAAGGATGGTAAGGACCATTTTAATACATCGTGTTTCCTAACTATTTATTTAGATGCTATTTTGCAAGTGTAACAACGTATATAGGAATAAATTGAAAAAATCAAGCATTTTCAAAGGCAAAAAGTTTCAAATTATGTTCTATTTTTTAAAAACCAATCTTCTAACATATCTTTCCATAATAACAGAATCCTGTTTACTTGTGTCTGGCATCTAAAAGCATGAATCTATACCCCAAAATTGGTCTGTCAAAATGAAATGAAAAGAAATTAGGTTTCTTACTTCTAAGTTGTACAGCACTCTGAAGGTGGACATTCCTGGCGCAAAAGATCGAAACAGACTTTCTAAAATTGAACTGGCACTTGGCTGGTGCTGCTGCTTTGAAGACAGAGATGGAGATTTTGAAGACTGAGAGCTTGATTCAGATAGCAATGTTTTCTAAGTTTAAAAGAATGAAAAAAGAAATACATATCTTCAAAGCAGAAAGTATAGAGAAACAGATCTCAGTACATATTCTAATATTCTTTTCCTCTTCAATACTAAAGAAATGAAATTTTCTAAAAATTAACTTCATAAAAGCACATCACTCTGTGATAATTAACAAAACATCAAACTTCATCATACAAATTCTAAATGTTAAAGGATATTCAAATACTACATGAATACATTTGAGAAGTATTCTAAGCCAGTGGTCCCCAACCTTTTTTGGCACCGGGGACTGGTTTCATGGAAGACAAGTTTTCCACGAACGGGGGGTATGGGGTCGGGGAAGGCGGAGCTCAGGCAGTGATGAGAGTGATGGGAGAGCCGGTAAATACAGATGAAGCTGCACACCCTGACCTGCAGCCCACCTCCTGCTGTGTGGCCTGGTTCCTAATAGGCCACGGACTGGTACTGGTCCATAGCCCAGGGACTGGGGACTGCAGTTCTAAGCAATCCTAGCTAGGTCATTTTAATTTGCTTCTGCATTTAAAAGTTGTACTTCTAACTATTGATAAGGAAATTTTAAGACTGCTGAAGTGGTAATCTTGAAAATTTTTTAAAGCTAATACTACGTGATATATTTTATAATTACATTAGTTCTCTTCTTCCTCAATACATAAGCCGTAAATGATATGACTGAGCTGGTCTAAATTTCAACCACTAAAATATAAAATACAAAACTTAATTCTAAGAACTTTTTCTAAAAGACTTTATTCTGAGAGCATCATTAAACAGTATTATAGATAAAACACAATTTCACTATACAGAAATCTCTTAAGGAGCACCTTCTAAAAATTAAACAAAATGAATGTTGAAAATCATTTGTGAAAAAAAATTAAATGATAATCCATTTATATAAGTAGCTCAGACATATGCAACAATCAGATTCAGAGAAGCATCATGACTGAAGAAAAACATTTTAACTGAAGCAGAACTGGAGTCTGATTCTGAACAAGTAATTTCATCTCTTTAGGCTTAGGCTTCCTAACATGTAACATGGGGGTGGGGAGTGGAGGTAATAGAAGTATATTAAAGGCTTTTCCAGTTCTAACATTTGATGTCATTATTGACTCTCTATAGATACTTTAAAAGGCAACATGAAGTTCTGATCTCCATTTATGTATGGCAACGGTATTTTTCAAAAGAAGAAAATAGACTATGGAAAAGATACATCATAATGCCTTAACGTGATTTCAGGTTGTACTGTCACCGAATTAAATTCCCACACTAGTTAAATAAATATCAAAGATACTCATACCTTTCTTCCTAAAGAATCAAGTTGATCAAGGGCTTCCTGAATGGCCGGATCCGTGGGTATCAAGAGCAGAAGCTTTCGTACTCTGAGAGTTATCCTGAAATTTTTCAAATACACATTTTTTTCACATAAGCCACAGTTGAATAACAAAGTCACTTCGTATGGGATGTAAAGTAAAATGCATTTCAAGAGAAAAGTTGCGCGGTTCCCAAACCTTAATTTTCTTTCAAGCCTCACAAGTATTTATGTTTACCTTGGCTCCTCCAGGTTGGCAAGCTGGTAAAGCATGTCAAACACGTTGCACACAAGAGCCATCACAACGCCGGGGAGGGATTTCTCCTGAGGGAGTGAAGCAAAACACAGATTCAAGTTGACAAAATGAATCTTCTTTTCTAGTCAAACTTACAACCAATAAAAACACTAGTTCTGAAAGGCTGCCCACTACAAAGCTCAAGGGATCACAGTGCTCACCTGCCCTGACGCAGCCCCCGTGGGAGCGAATGAGAGTGAGGGCTCACTGCCTTCCAGCACGTATGACCTGGTCTCCCTTCTCCCGGACACCCGCTGGTGACAGAGCCAGGGAGACAAGCAGGCAGTGGCAGAGAGGTCAAACGAAGGGCACGCACAAGGAACAAAATGAAGAATGGGCAGCAATGGGGGCTAATCATAGCTCATCTGGAGCAAACAAAGTGATGTGAAAGCAACGGTAAAGTAGTGTATTCACAGGTACGCACACTCACACACAACACACAGAAGTATGTAATTTAAGTTGAGAAAAAGAAGTTACCTTGTTTTTTTCTAAAGTTCAGAAAAGACAAAATGGATATAACTGAATAGAAGAGATTCAGATGTGATTAAAGTACTTACTTCTGGTTATAAGGGATAAGAAACCAGATACCATAATACAATGTATTTGTATGGGGGAAGATTTTTAAAAATTTTATTATATTTATATATTATTTTTAAAATAAGATAGGGTCTCGCTCTTGCTCAGGCTGGTCTCTAACTCCTGAGCTCAAGCGATCCTCCTGCCTCAGCCTTCCACAGTGCTGGGACTGCAGTTGTAAGCCTGGCCTACATGGGAAGATTTTCAATAAGTGCAGGATAAACATGAGATAGTTTAAAAATGTTAAACTTGAAGATGCTATGTACTTTGTTTTTGTTGTTAATTAACTGTCATAATACCACTGAGTGGGATTTCTTTTTAAAATCCTTGTTACATATGAATTATGGTTGCCATTAAAAAAACCCCCACAATACTAACATACTAATATAGGTGGCATCCCTAATTTAAAAATCTGAAATCCAAAATGCTCGAGAATCCCAAACTTTGTGAGTGCCAACATGACACCCCATGTGGAAAATTCCATACCTGACCTAAGTCAAAATGAAGTCAAAACTGTTTCATGCATAAAATAATTAAAAAATGCCATATAAAATTGTTTTCAGGCTATGTGTACAGATGTATATAAAACATAAATGAATTCAGTGTTTGGACTTGGGTTCCATCCCCAAGATTTCTCATTATATATATGTAAACATCCCAGAATCCTAAAGGATACTCAACCTGTACTAAACCTGAAGAGTTTCTTTTATATCTACAGCAAGGTTTTACTCTGTAAGTGAAAAAGATACTATCACACAAAGACCTCACATTTGGACTTAAGGGCACAAAATAAACTGATTGATTCATGAAGTCATTCAAATACTAAGTACCTATCGCATTCTAGGTGCCACTTTAGGTGTGGGGATGCAGCAATGAATAAAACAGACAAAAATCTGCTCTCATGGAGCTCACATTTTGTTGGGGGAGACAGATTAACAAGATAAATAAAATATATATTATGTTAAAAAAATAAAGTAGAGAAGGGGAATGAGAAGTAATGTAGGGGTAGGAAAGGGCTGAAAATCTAGACAGAGGGTCAAAAAGGCTCACTGCGAAGGCACCATAGGAGTAACGGCAGAAGAGAGTGAGAGTGGGCCAGCTGCACGTCGGGAAAGGACATTCTAGGCACAGGGAGAGCCAGTGCACGGGCCCTGCTGTGTCGAGGACCAGCACGGACGCCAGTACAAGTGGGGTGTGAGGGAGGGGAGGGTCATAGGAGATGACCTCAGAGAGTTTCCAGAGGGGCACATCAGGTAGGCCCTGAGGGTCCCAGTGAAGAATCTGGCTCTTATCCTGAGTGCAACGGGAGCCACTGGAGGATTTGAGCCTGGGAGTAGCACGATCTGACTTATGATTAGTAAGACACGGGCTGCTGGGTACCCCGCAGGGGAGGGACTGAAGTGGTGTCAGAGCAGAAGCCATGGGGCCAGCTTGGGCAACACTGAAACACTCCAGGTGAGGGACGATGGTTGCCTACACCAGTGTGGAAGCTGCAGAGGTAGAGAAAAGCAGACGGATTCTGGATGTTTATTAAAGGTAGAGACAAGGATTTGCTGACGGATATAGGTGTGAAAGAAGGGACCCAAGGACTTTGGCATAAGCAACCAGAAGTCAGAGCAAGACTGTGGGAAGAAGAGGTCCAGGGTGGGGGTTAGGTGTTAGGAAAAGGGAAAGCAGGAGCTCAGTTTTGGATAAATTAGGATTGGGTGCCCAGTAGACATTTAATAAGAGATGTTGGGTAAGTAGATGGATCCATGTATCTGAACTTCAGGCTAAAGATAAAAATTGGGGAGTTATCAATGCACATATAATATGCAAAGTTTTGAAACTGGACGAGATTGCTAGGGACACGGAGGTAGACTTAGGAGGGTCCAAGAACTGAGCCAGGGAACTGCTCCAGAGAGAGGTCAGAGAGATAAAGAGGAACTGGCAAAGCAAACTAGAAGGGAACAGGCAGAGAGGCAGGGGAAAATCACGTAAGGCCTGAAAGTCAAGCAAAGAAAGTAATGCAAAGGCAAGAGATCACATGTGTCAACGGCACTGAGAGGTCAAGAAGATGAGGATTGAGAGGTGGAGGCACAGACTAACTTGAATAGAGTCTGAGTTTTCAAGAGAGATCAAGAGAGGATAGCACAAGAGAAGTTGCAACAGGCTTAGGCAACTCTTGCAAGGAGTTTTGCTGATTCGGAAGGAGAGAATGGGCTGAAACTAAAGGTGGAACTGGGATGAAGAGGTTTTTTTTATGATGGCAGAAATAACACAACATGCTTGAACGCTAATAGGATGACCTAGTAGAGAGGGAAAAATCAATGAATCCATGAAGAGAGATGTGTCAGAGGACACTGAGTGGCCAGGCAGAATGATTCGGTGATTTGGAAGGTTCTATGACTTAGAAGACTAATAAATTAGACATCTTCTTTTCCCAATTGAAACCGAACATCTCTGTCATACAGTTCTCAACAGTCAGTACTTGTCTAAGAGAAAAAGGACACAATCATCCAAATCTGCAGGGTCTGAAGGCAAAAAGATAATGATTGTTAAATTCTTGTTTTTAAAGTGAAATTTATCACCTCGTACCTGCTCCATGACGTACGAAGAACTAAAAACCCCACTGCTGCTGCTGCTGGAGCTGGTGGAGGAATCTGCGGAGCTCCCAGACGGGGTCCCACTGCCAGAAGTCTTCACCGTAAGCGCCTGCTCATCAGAAAAGCCCAGCTGGTGGAGCAGCTTTTGATCTTTGTTCACTGTCAGCTGCAAAAAGTGATTTCTTAATTATTGAGAGGGAAAGGAAGAGGAAATTATTCATATCAGGCTAAACAGTCAAATCGTATCAGTTTATTATTCATAAAAACTGCTTATTCAAACCTACCAGGCTATCATTTGTAAATATCTGTATGTTATCCACAGGACAGCACAACTGCTTGGCTATCTTCCATCGGACACTCCCTATGGTTTCATTACTGTGAGCCTGTGAAACAAAATTGAACGCTGTTGTGAGAGAACTCATTTCCTTACTGCCAGTGAGCATCTGCTACGTACCAGGCACTGTTCTAGCAGCGGGGAACATACCAGACAGCCCAAAGACAAGAATCCTGCCCTTGTGAGGTTCTCCTCTGCTGTCTCCCTCCCCATATCATGCGTGGAATAAAATCTCAAGTCCGTCTTCCACTCTTCCTCCTCCTCCTCACTGTGCTCGACCCACACCAGCCATCGTACTTGCCTCTGTACCTGCTGCTCCCCTTGCCTGGAATGCGCTTCCAAGCAAACATCACTTACTCTGTCACTTTCCTCGAGTTTGTGCTCAAATGTCACCACCTCAGAGAGACCTTTCCTGTTCATCTTTACCTAAAATACTTCATGCGTAGCCATCACCTTCTACTAGCTGACCTTTTGTTTTTATCTATTCTCTATAACATTTATCACCACCTGACATTATATTATATATTTATTTATATACCTGCTTATACTCTATAGTTTCCTTTCGTTGCAGGTCTTTATTCTAAATTTGTTTACCAAACAGCTTTTAGAATCATCATTCATGCAACTACCTCAATTAAGACTGTTCTTATGGAAATAACAAGACAACAGGACAGTGGCTATAGAGCTTAATGCAAACCTACCTCAACAGTAAAAGTATCTTTGGTAGACTCATAAGTAACATTAAGGGTTAAAAGATGTCCATGAAATGAGGCACCATGAGGTAGAATAGTTCGTGGAACAGAGTAAAAATCCTTGAAAAAAATAAAATAAGTGAAACAAGTCAGATGCATAGTGTCACTATTAAACATATCAAAAATACACAACACATTTCGTCTAGCAATATGATGAATGAAGTTGTTTTAAAAGGAAGAGAGGCTTACCTCTATAGTGATTACATAGCGTTCTGCCAGAAGTAGCAATCTCTCAATTATTACAAGTTTAGTGGATCTATGAATTAAAAAAAATGTTTTCTGAATGTATGTGAAATGAATTGCTGACTTGAGCTCAATTCTACTGTTTCATCAAAACCACAATCATAGTTAGCACACACTGGTAAAAAACTGAAACTTGCTAAGATTAAACTTCCCTTTCACTCAATGGAAGGTGGTTTAACCAGCTCACAGCTGTAGTGCGCAGAAGGAATGGGGAGGAGAAGCCTGCCCCACCCCACGTTCCTTTCCTTTTCTTTCTTCTTCTTTTTCTGTTTTTAAACAGTCACTCCATAAACAGAAGACCTGGGTCTCCAGGCCTACCTGTCCATCAATCCACTAAGGATTCACAATCAGTGAGTTTGACTCTCATAATCTTGTAACTAAAACATGCCACAAAATTCTGTAAACACAAGAAATCTGATGAAGTTCTGAACTGCCTAAAAATTAGAAGACGAATGCAAACCACAAATAAAAGCTGCTGTTTGAAAATGAGAACTGAGGTGTCTTTTGGTAGAAGATTTATGGAATCTTATCATTTGAAATATTAAATAGTAGGACTAATATTCAGCAGCTTATACAGCACATCTCCATCCTTTATTAAAAAGAATACTACATGTATTAATATTAACTTTAAGAAATAAAAATTCAGGTGCCCCATTTAAACATTTGTTATTCCAGATAGTTTAGATATTTCAAATAGGTATATTTTTAAAACTGAAAAGAGGTACTACCATTTCATAACAATTGGTCTGGTATGCTGATTAATAGTACTGAAAATTTCACTTTAAAAACAACTGGTTAAACATATTTTAATAGTTCTACTAAATACATTTAACAGATCTAAATTCTTCCAGTCTATGGATAAGAACTAGAACTTGAAATTCAGATGGAATATCTGTAGGAAATATCTAAGTGCTATAATAAGTAAGTGAATTGTTGAGTGAACCGTTTTAATTATGCCTCAGTAATGAATTAAATTACAGATAGTATTAGAAAACACTGGACAGATGAGAGAAAATCCCTTCCCCCGTAAGTTGGAACAATTATGAATACTGAAAAGTTCTTTCAAAACTAGTGAAATGAGATAAATAACATGTTCTGGTTTAAATTCAACTTCGAAATCACACATTTTTATTAACTCTATTTAGAGTTTTTAAGAAGAATATTTTAAAATTATTATGTGGTTTTTCTCTGGAGTCAGCCAAATATGAAATGATTCAGAATAAAAAGCACTTAGTAAAAAGAAAAAAAAACTAAAACAAAAAACACACTCATTTAAAGAAGTAACAGTTTGGAAATCCCAATCCAACAGCTCATAAATGCACTTCTATTCTGATTCATCAGATAAATGCATTGCTAAAGAACTGAGTCACACATCTTACAAACATGTAATTAGAAACTCTTACTATACATTCTTAATGGAAGTCTATTTGAGACATACTTCCAAGAATGTGGACATGTGAAAGTCATGCTAGTGTTCTTATCATGAGTTGAATCTATAATTACGTCTGCCATTTTTGAGTTTTATTGGCTTCCTTCACATTAATAATATGTATAGTGACACAGTACTCACCTCATTTTAAAAAAGAAGGTAAAAAAAGAAGAATGTGGGCAAGGACCCATTGCCTTTATTCCCCTTTTAAAGGAAGGCTTTAAAAAGCAAAGGAATATCCCCAATTGTAAATACAAATAAGTAAACACATGTCATTCCAGCAGACAAAGACCCTATGAGTACCTACCACTAGAGGGCAGCAGAGTGAAGTACAGAGAGCAAGCCCTTCTCTGAGCACCCACCAAGCTTTCCTGATTAGGGGCTGATTACCGGTAAATAAAGGCTCAAATTTCTATGAGTACAAAAGTAGTTTAGTTACTTCAATCTAATGTTCCAAAATATGCATTGTTTATCTTTACTACAGGAAAAAATTACAGCAAATACTAAACTCAGCTTTCACTGATAATATCTGAAAACTCAAAATAGCAATGTGAATAAGAAACAATGTCAGTTCAAAGTTTTAACACAAATATTTGGGGATAAAATTCTCACTAAAAATTATTTTGAAAAGTAATTTTAGTTAAATAATATTTTAACAGACTCTGACCATATTATAATGCATAATTTTAATTAATTGTTATCTTCCACTGTGTTTTGTTTATCCTATTAATGCCCTGGGTTTGACTACTCAAAGAGAAAAGGTGTATCTGATAAGTTATTAAGTATTTCAAACTTGAAAAAAATTACTCCATGTACAATGAATACATATTTATTTCATCCTAAAGAGTAGGTTACTCATGCTACACAGAATGAAAGTAAAATGAATCAAATGCAAACGAGCACTTGTCCCTAGGTAGAGAGGTGGGGACGGAGTCACACTTGAGTGGTTCTGGCGATTCCCTACATACAGACCTTCAAGAGACACAGATTTAGGGATGTAGGATGGGAAATATATAATCCCCGGGATATTACTACTTACAAAAATTATGATATAAAATGAGGAAATCAATAATTGAGGGGGATCTACAAAGGAAAAAAAGACACCAATCATTTTTTTAAACTGATCTATATTTATGCATTGTGCATTTCTCACTTCTGTAATCACTTACCTATATGGAGACTGAACTGATGTTGCTACAGTTGGCATGGCAGTTGCCGTAAGCATTTTTGTGGCTCTGGTCACAGCATGAGTTAGAGTAGGGCCACCAAGTGCTGAACTGGCTGCCTAAAAAATATGAAATAATCATTCTATATCAGGGTCTCTCAACCTGGACTCTAATGACATTTTGAGCTGGATAATTTTTTGTTGTAGAGGGCGGTAGTGGGCACTGTACGATGTTTAGCAGGATTCCTGACCTCTACCCACTAAGTAACAGTAGGACTTTTCTAGTTGTAACAACCAAAAAGGTCTCCAGACATTACCAAATGACCATTGGGAGGCAAAATAAGCCCCAATTGAGAACTACTGCTCTACATAGGTTTTTTTTTTTTTTTTTTTTTGAGAAAGAGTCTCACTGTCACCTGGGCAAGAGTGCCATGGCATCAGCCTAGCTCACAGCAACCTCAAACTCCTGGGCTCAAGCAATACTTCTGCCTCAGCCTCCTGAGTAGCTGGGACTACAGGCATGTGCCATAATGCCCGGCTAATTGTTTTCCATATATTTTTAGTTGGCCAGATCATTTCTTTCTATTTTTAGTAGAGACAGGGTCTCGCTCTTGCTCAGGCTGCTCTTGAACTCACTCCTGAGCTCAAACGATCCTCCCTCCTCAGACTCCCAGAATGCTAGGATTACAGGCGTGAGCCACCACGCCTGGTCCTACATATGTTAATTTTTTTTTTTTTTTTAAGGCTGGTCAAGTGAAGCCGTGGAAGTGGAGAAGGAACAAAGGAATCTGTAACTGGTTGTGATCAATTAGTTGTAAATACCACTGCACTCGGACCAATGATACACACGTTAATACTTACATGGTACCTCATATAGGGGTACTTGAATACTTGAATGTTTTTTATGATGACGTATTTGGATGGGAGTCACAATCAGGGAAATGCTGTACAGATTCTAGTGCATATTTATCACCAGAAACTTTAATTTATTCACATATGGCGGTAGTAGAGTTTTATGCTTTTAGAAAACTTTTTTTTTCCTTTTTGAGACAGGGTCTCACTCTGTTCCCTGGGCTAGAGTGCAGTGGCATCATCATAGCTCACAGCAACCTCAAACTCCTGGGCTCAAGTGATCCTTTTGCCTCAGCCTCCCAAGTAGGTGGGACTGCAGGTGTGTGCTACCACGCCCAGCTAATTTTTCTATTTTTTGTAGAGACAGCTTCTTGCTCTTGCTCAGGCTGGTTTCAAACTCCTGGCCTTAAGCAGTCATCCTGCCTCGGCCTCCCAGAGTGCTAGGATTACAGGTGTGAGCCAATGTGCCTGGTTGTAATACTTCTGATTAGATATAAAATTTAAACAAACATAAATTTCAACTGAAAATGAATGTTTAATGTTTTAACCATCATGCTGGGAAAAAAGGCATTAGAAATATAATGAGATAGTATCACACAGCAGGCTTTTGATAGACAAAGACAACTAATACCACCTGAGTGTCCTGTTATGGCTTTTAATAGCATTTATGATATAAACTAGAGGAAACATGGAGAACAACAGGAAAAGAAGCAAGTGCTTGCAAAAAATTCTGGGACAGACAAAAGAGAAAAACACTCTATTAGAAACATGGAACGTATAGTAGATCTGTTTTCTGAAGACAGTTCCTATAACCCCTGAGAGGGGGTGGGTGGAGTAGAGAAAATAGGTGGTAGGGGGAAGAAAGAAAGATTTCCTATAAAGTACGCTTCTATACTGGGGCCATCATGGCAAATGTTTGCTTCCTATGCCACAAATGGTACTGTTGACAAATTCTTCAATAGGAATAGCCACAAACATCAACATTATACATTATGTAAAACTATAAAATTATGAAAGAAACAAAGCATTTATTTCAAAGACACGTTAATAAAATTTGCTACTCACTTCTAGTCTTGTATAGCAATCAGCAATGAATTTCTTATGTAAAGATACTGAATCCTGAAAGTAAAAAGCATATGGAAATTAAAATCAGTTTGTGACATTTAGTTGTAATCACTCTTCAGGACAAAACACCAAAATAAAGAAGCCAGTTTTTGGGCATGACAAGGATCACAGCTTATCAATGGAAAATATATAATTTTCTGCTTTTCTGTGTATGAGTAACTTCTTTCCTAAGATACCCACCTTCTTTAACCTAGGATTTAGATTAATGTAACTATAGTTTATGATTAACTGAATAGCTTCATTAGCAATTTCTTCATCAGGTGATTCCATGGCTATTTTCCAAATGAAATCCATTCCTATCAATTCCAGCTTTTCTACATACTGTTCAAAAGAAAAAAAAAAATTATGTATCATACTGGGATCACAGAATTGCAGACAATTATTTTCTGTTACATCATGAGTCCGTATCTCTTCAGTTCAACATGAATTAAGGCTGTAAAAACTCAGCTATATATGAAAACACTATTGTGCTGACATGGAATTTTAAAACAAAAAACAACCAACCACAGAAGCACTGGGCAACCTCCATGGGAACCAGGTAGAGGTATGGAGATATTCCTCCAGATAACCCTAAACCCACACTGAACATATACCCAAACAGGCTACTGAAACAGAAACAGAGGGGTGAGATGGGCACTATCTTCGTGAGCTTTTCTTCAAAAGGAAACAGAGTCAAGTGAGAAGTGGTTAGTAATTCTTGGGTCTCAATCTGGTCTTCACATAGCTCAGTTAGAAATAACAGGACCTGGGACTGAGAGATCTTGTAAAACCTCTTCCCACTCCAGGAAGCCAGGTCCTGAATGAAAAGGACTGGAAAAGAGCTAGTTTTTGCCTTTTCTTTTTAAATATAAACATAAGCTACGTACATTCTACAGATCCTCATTTTCCTGTTTCACTGTCTATTCCTACATTTTTCTCCTCAAATCCCTGCCATTGTTATCCCGGGACTGAAGACTGTGCTTACTTTTTAAGGTACGTGAATTGCTAGATCCGAGGAGTTCAAGGCTTAGATGAACTAACTGTCCCCTCTCTGCATTGGCCTAGCCACAGGAAGCCACTGACTATTGCTAGATTAGCAAGAAGCAAGGAGAGTGACCTAAGAAGTGAGTTGTGCTCTTCCAGGCAGTCAGTGAGGTGTGGCAGTGCTGCAAAGGGAGCCTCCGTGACACCCTAAGAGAAGCTCTGCCGTCAGTGCGGGAGCTGGCAGTCTAGGAGATCCATTCTTTAAAAAGTCCATGTTTTCTCTCAGTTATAACACATTTTTTTTTTGTGCCAAATATCAAGTTGTACTAGATTATCCAAATCATCTAGATTTGGAAATAATGTACTTACCAACTGAGCTCCTTGTCTTTTTAATCGATGGTCACAGAGATTCACATTTTCAAAAAAAGTCTTAAATAAGTTAAAACCTGAAATTAGAGAATGTCAAATAAATTCATGTACTCTAAATAACACAGATAACATCAATGAAAAGACTCAAAATGTATCAAGAGCTAAAACCATAAAACTCTTGGCAATGGTTTCTTAGATGAGGTACCAAAAGCATAAGCAACACAAGAAAAAATAGGTAAACTGGACTTAATCAAAATTAAAAACTTTTATGCTTCAAAGGACATTATCAAGAAAGTGAAAAGACAGCCAACAGAATGGTAGAAAATACTTGCAAATCATGTATCTGATAAAGAGCTAGTATCCAGAAAACATGAAGAACTTCTACAACGGTAAAAAGACTACCCAATTTAAAAATGGACAAAAGATTTGAATAGACATTTCTTTAAAGAATATATATACAAATAGCCAGTAAGTACATATGAATAAATGCTCAAAATCATCAGTCATCAGAGAAATGCAAATCAAACCCAGGAGATACCCCTTCATACCTGCTAGGATGACTAAAAGAAAAAAAGGTACATTATAACAAGTATTGGAGAGCACGTGGAAAAACTAGAAGCCTTACAAATTGCTGGTGGGATTATAAAATGTGCAGCCACTTTGCAAAACAGTTCTTCAAATTGTATGTCTCAGAAATTTGACCCCCTGATATATATCCAAGAGAAATGAAAGCTTATATCCACACAAAAGCTTGTACACAAATATTTATAGTGGCATTATTGTTAACAGCCAAAAAGTGGTAACAACTCAAATGTCCATTCAACCGATAAATGAATTAACAAAATGTGGTATATATCCATACAGTGGAATATTATACAGACATAAGGTGGAATGAAGTACTGATACGTGCTATAATCTGGGTGAACCTTGAAAACATTATGCCTTAGCATAATAAAAGAAGCTAGATATACAAGATCACATATTGTATGATTCCAGTTATATCAAATGACCAGATTAGGCTGATCCATAAGGACAGAGAACAGAGTCAAGGCTGGGGGAAGGGAGGAATGAAAAGGGACTATTAATGGGTAAGGGGTTTCTTTTTGGGGTGATGAAAATGTTCTGGGTTAGAAAGTAGTGAAGGTTGCACAACTTTGTGAATATACTAAAAGCCAATGATTGCATACTTAAAAAAAATGGATTTGATGGTATGTGAATATCTCAATTAAGAAATTTAATTAAAAGAAACACTTGAAACGACTATTTCTATACTTTGATAAACGTTTTCCTTAATGAATCCTTTTGTACTAAGGAATGTCAAAAAGATAATTTGGCAATTTGATCTATTGGGCCATACAATTTAAAAATTCATTATAAGATACCATTTATGTAAACAGGAATTTATTTGTGCATATCTAAATATGTCTTTATATGTATAAGGAAAATTCTAAAAGACTATTCCAAACTGTTTAGTTGCTTCTGAGAAGCAGGATTAGAGGGAAAGGAAAGAGTAAAATTTCTTATTTAAAAGTACTGGGAAAAAAATGATTCTAAGTTTTTTCCTACCATTCATAGTGATTTCATATGATTCCAATTTAAGGATTTTCTCCTTGAAGAGCTGCTGCTGAACATCACTCTCAAGATCATGCTGCCCTTTTGTGAACCATTCAAAACACATCTGTGGATTAAGGACAAATATTTACCCTGTGACTAAGATCCCATTCTGTCAACCATGTATTTCAAATTGAGAAAGTAAAGATAAACTATTTTAATACTTCAAAAATTTATATTGCCAAAATACCACTCAAAAATGAAATGCTTGGAACTTTGGAACTAAATGAAGCATTACTAGCAATCTTTCCCCTAGATAATGAAAATATATATTCATACTTTTCATTGGATTTTATACTTGGGATTTTAGCATCAACATTTATTAAGCCTTGCTACGTGCCAGGTACTGTGCTAGGCAGTCACATACTTAGTCCATTCAACAATCCTATTAAGTAGTTAATATTATTCTGTAAAATGAGTTGACAAAAATGAGTTTCACTATTAGAAAACGTCAAAGTAGGTATTTCATTCCTGGTTTAATCTATTTTTGGCTGTTTAATCACAGTTTTAAAAATCTGTTCAAGCACTAATTCTTCTTTAGTGTTTCTGGGGGAATACATCATTATAGGAACTCAAATTTTTCTGTTGGTAACTTAAAATTAGATTCATGCGAGGGAAAAAAATTAAAATATACCTAGAATTTTTAATCTGTACTCGGTTGAATTTGGTATTTTATCCAGAATGGTATCAAAATTATCAAAAAACTCACACATTTATTTTTACCATGAATATACATATATAAAACATTTTTCAGCACTTATAGTTCCTGGCCCATACTATTTATGCTTATGTAAACTGAGCAAATATTTAGAATTGAAGATGTGAGACACATTAAAAAAAAGTGAAATATTTAAATATTTCTGCCTTAGTTTATCCACAATACCATCTTCTTACCTCTCTATCTAATTCACAAACATCCTGGCCAGTCACAAGACACTCCCATATTTCCTTGGCACGATTCCAACCCAGATACAGAGTAGCTTCTTGCAAGAAAAATGCCAGAAATTTTAGATGTGCCTCTAAATACTGCAAAAAGAAATAATACTAATTAGTTAACGCTGGGCATTCATGACTAAAAGCAACATTAAAACAAAATAAAAGTTTTAAATTTAAAAAATAGTTTAACTTAATGCTTTTTCAGAAAAGTTAGGCTAAAGTAAATGTGAGAAATCTGTTTACAAGTTGACAGTACAATATAACAGAAGCTACTTCAAGTCTATGACAAATTCAGTTGACTTTAGATGTCAATAAAATATAATTTCAGCAATCTCAAAGTAAAACATCACAAACTGACAACTAGTAAATGAAGATTTTTTTCTCATTTTTTAAAAACAATAATATTACTAATTAATTGATTTTTAAAAATCCATTATCCACAGAATTAACAATCATTTCAGATCAAAGATCAAAAAAAAATGTTTTTCCTTCATCACATGAAAGATTAACCCACAAAGGCCGGGCGCGGTGGCTCACGCCTGTAATCCTAGCACTCTGGGAGGCCGAGGCGGGTGGATCGCTCGAGGTCAGGAGTTCGTGACCAGCCTGAGCAAGAGCGAGATCCCGTCTCTACTAAAAATAGAAAGAAATTATCTGGCCAACTAAAATATATACAGAAAAAATTAGCCGGGCATGGTGGCGCATGCCTGTAGTCCCAGCTACCTGGGAGGCTGAGGCAGTAGGATCGCTTAAGCCCAGGAGTTTGAGGTTGCTGTGAGCTAGGCTGACGCCACGGCACTCACTGTAGCCTGGGCAACAAAG
>CM052444.1:70945284-71003581 GCA_028533085.1 Varecia variegata | reverse complement strand
GATTAACCCACAAATATAATGTTTCTAAATTTTATTTTAAAATAATAATAGTCAAGATAACAAAACTGTTCCATCACTATAAACATACTTCCTGCTACCTCTTTATAGTTACCCCCAACAAATATTATTCTTATAGTTAAGTATAAGAAGGTCAAATGACTGCTGTAGATCACAAAGCAAGAACACAATGCCTGATACCTCCCGGTAAGTGTATCGGCCATCCACCAGCGTCAAGCCAGTCAGGCCTCCGGGCCCAGCCACCGCTGCTGCAAGTCGATGACAAGCTATCAAACTTCCCGTTACCAATTTCACTATTTCAAAATTTTTCTTCAAGTCTTGAATAATGCTCTTGGCAAAAACAACAAAAAGAAAAGTGGTATGAGAATTTGCAGTAATTCTGTCGGTTTAACACATGCTGCTATTTTAGGATGTAGTCCTAGGTGAGAGGGAGCAAACATAAGGATTTCCTCATTCGTATTCCCTACATAAAAGTCATAAAATCAGTCTGGTACGTACATTTACTAGAAAATTAGTAAACTTCTCTACTAATTTTTTGCATCTAAAAGAGATTCCATTTTTACAAAAAAGAAAATAAAGAAGTCTTTAAAAAGAACTCTTTCACTTCCTATGTATTTTTCCAGATCTTTCTTCCGGAACCTATCACACTGGGGAAGCTCTAGTTCCATAAGCAAACTAATCTTTTTGCAATGCAAGATAAACAACTGAATTTTTTCAAACCTACTTTTAAAATACCATTATAACTTTTAAGAATTGGCTTATTTCAACAAATTAAGCAAATAAAAAGGAAATGAGTGAGGGAATACATGAAAAAAAAAAAAAAGTTCCACAAAAATGAAAGCAGAATGATGTTTAAACTCAAGATTTTTAAATGATATAATGAATTACTTCAACAGCCATCAAGATGTAAGATAGTGATTATAAACTCAGTAACTTTAGCCATGTTTTGTTATTATAAAAGGTTAAGTAAGTATTATATAATAATCAATTACTCTTACCTTGTCTTGCTTTTGATAGGTTTGTTTTATGAATGAGCGAGTGATTTCATGGAGCTGACGCAAAGCTGGTACCACCCATACAAACTGGGGATTATTAAGTTGAGATGACTAGAGTTAAAAAGAAGTCACATTAATTAAATTTAGAAATAAATGGCAGATTCATTTATTAGCTATAAAAAATTTCCAAGTCAATTAGGTTTATTGTTACACATTCTATTATTTTCCTCTTCATATTGCTCATCTATAGCTTATCTCCATGCACTCATAATTCAGTCTTCAGCTTCTTATTCTGCATGCAATTTCCTAAGGCCAAGAGCTGTAAACAGCAGTGGATGTGAAGTGACAGTAAATGTATAGGGGTGCATCAACAAAAAACAGACAACAGGGAATTAGCAACTTCAGAGGATAGATTAAGTAGCATAGGCTGCTAAGACATGTTGACACGATGAAATAAATTGATGGCAAAAGCTTAACTTGGATAATACTGAACTGGCTGGTAAGTAAAATGGAATAGAATATGGCTTTCTATAATTATGTGATTAAGATACCAATGATAAGATCACGACACTGATCTAAATGTTAAAGAAAATATTCATGATCTGTATTTCCTAGTTAAAACAATTTCGTAAGAGGTAATTCCATTTTTATTATTACAGACACTTTACACTTACACTGTACTGTACATTTTTCAAAACAAATATATTATTTCTGAAACTGACATCACAATCCAGATCTTCACAGTACAGATCTAAAAAGTCTGATGTTCATGTAAGACTCTTTAAAAAGAGAATTGCTTTTTAATAAATAACATCTTTAGAATTTTGAAATTTCATAATAAAATTTGGTAAGAATATCAGATTAAACATTACTCAATTGATCAATTATTAAATCTCTAACCAAAAAGCTTCTAAGTACTTATTTTAAAGGCTAAATTTTTTGTTTTAAAGTCTTCTTGTTTTATTGAGTCTTAGTGTAAGATGAAGACCCCTGTGGGGAGGAAAAATACTTTTGATGTCTTTTGTAGAAAAAGATCTCACTATCGGATGTGTAAATTTGAGCAAGCTACTGCCGAAACAATATTGTTTTCCTTGCCTCATACAGATTAGCCAATCAATCAGCAATTACCATATTTCCTGGATTCTAAGACACAGGTTTTATAAATTTTAACATTTTTGAAATTGACATTTGTTACAATTATGTCAAAAGAAAAAGTTTTGATATAGCTGTCCTTACCGAAGTCTGTATTAACACAAACTTAGCTGACACAAAAGGCAGATGTTCATTTACCTGTCATTTTAGTTGTTACTTGGTATAGGTATCAAACAATGACTTTTGAATTTAAATTTGGATCACGAATGTCTTAGTTAGATGTTTTCAGATGGATTACACTATGATTCAGCACTGACTGCAATTAAAAGCAAAGAAAACCATCAGTGGTCTCAGACTAAGGAATTTTCCAAAGCCAGGAGAAGTTGGCGTAACAGACTCCAACTGTGAAGGGCTGTATCACTCTGCATTAAAGGTCTCTCTGTCCTAAGTCACACCTTCATTCAAGAGAAGCTGTTTAACTTGCAGTATACAAAATTCAATTAAGGAATAAAGCAACGTGAGTTTTACAAAAGAGGATAAGCACACAAAACTCCGTATTCTTCAACATGCCTCAAAGTTATACAGCCAATCTTAAAGATTTCAGAGAGGTCCAAAGCACTACTATAGATACTGCAAGCAGTGTGCCATGGTGAAGCTGTACATACATAACTGGTCAAAAGGAGGCTTTGACTCAGCCTCTGACTGTGAATCTAAACTGATGGTCAGTAAAAGCAAATTGTGCTGCTTCTTTTTATCTTCTCTGAAAACTTACCAAATCTGCAATGCATCTTAGAATCACAGAAATAAGGTATATGTTAAAGGCCAACTGCTTGTGAGACTATTTCTGCCACACTATAATAGTTGCAAAATGACAATAATCAAAACTGTAAGGTTTATGTCTAAACTGATACTTTCTAAAAGGATTACAAAAATTAGAATATAAATATGGACCCTTCAGCAATAAGCAGATATATTTTAAAAAGTGCCATTATAACCAATTAAGTCAATTATGGTTAGAATGGCTTTATTTAACACTGAAAATTATCCTTTGACGGTAACTCATTATATAATGAAATGAAAGAAAAATCATATGAAATTGAAATATAAGAATTATTTCTGATATGGCCTTTCTAAAGTGTAGCAAACAGGAAAGATGTTATTTATTCCATCTTGTCTATGACATTATATTGCTAAGTTACAAGAAAATTTTACATTACTCTTCTTCAATTACAAAAGGGGCAAAAGGCTGGTGAACAATCAAAATGAAGATATATGATAATGTCATGGAGTTGAGGTTTCATAAGCAGGAGTTAATGGGACGTCCAAACTAGACTCTTAAAGTTAGATGAAGCCTTAGAGGTCAACGGGTTTAGCCTGCAAACTTACGCCTAAATTCTCTTTATTCATTTTTTATTGAATGGCTGACTGCTCTCTGTCTTTCCAGTGACGAGGAACTCACTACCTCAGAAGGCAGTGCATTCTGTTTTCAGACTATTCTCGACAGAAAGTTCGCTGACACTAAAACATGCCTCTGCATAACTTCTTAGGAGACATAAAAGGTAAGTTGAATCAAACTTCTCTATAACAATCCTCTAAGGATCTGAAGAAAGCTTTCATGTTCTTTCTTGAGTTCTCTCTTCTCAAAGATGAATATCCCCATTTCTCTCTCTGCCTTGTTTTTCCAGACCTAGCCATTTATCCAAATGAACCAAAGCAAAAATTTTTGCGTGGGAGGAAAATTTTTTAAAGTATTTCCTCCTGTACTAACCACATCACCAGGAGAGTATTTGTACTGAGGACCTCTTGCTACTTTTACTTTCTGTCACATGCTTGGCAAGTAGAGGCGAATCAACTATGTGTAAGTGAGGCTTCTGCACAGGGTCCTCACAAGGTAGGGGGAGGGAGTGAGAGGACAGGAACCAACGTTTACTGAAAGCCTGCCAGGCACTGTGCTAGGAGCCTGAAGATGACGACTCAAGCAATGTGCGGATACTACTAATTGAGTAAAAATGAGGTTTTTTTTGGTTTAGTAATTTTTTTTGGACGAGTACATTTAAACTTTTTAATTGAAGGAAAAAAAGAAGTGAAATAAGAGGGAAAGGGTTGGGGCAGACAGTGGAAGGTATAAAGGAAGCAAAGGAAAGAGGATCGTGGGAGCTGAGGGTAACCTGGCAGAATCTACAGAAATAAAGTTAAGAAATAAAGGCTGGAATTTCTGAACACAACAGTGGAACTTGGGAATTTTAAGAGTGTCAGAAGCAGAGGGAAGGGGAATCAGTTGGGGAACAGAGGTAGCTGAGGGCGGGAGGGGAGTAAGAGGTGGGTGAGCTTGTCTTACCCTTTGCTTAGTTTCTGTGTAGCCTGGCAGGGAGACATAATCCCCAGTCAGCCCACCTTGCTGCCTGGCAGGAAAGGGCATAGCATAGAAAAACACCTTTAGTGGCAGTAAATAATTCACCCCCCTGCCGGAGCCATATCCGGGGGGCTTCGCTCTTCCCACTGCCCCCCTTCAGCAACGTGCACTTTTAAGAGAGTGCCCGTGAAAGCACTCAGTAAACTAAAAAGTGCATATAAAAACGCAAGAGGTTACTGTTTGGAGTGAAATAATGGCACACCAGAATTTCTTTACTGGGAGCAGTGGGGAACTAAAAAAGGGAGCATATTCTTTTCAAGTCTCACAAAATAACTCCAAAAATCGTCCTGTTACTTTTCCGGGTTTTATTATAAAACCACAGACAGGAATGAAGGGACTGCAAGGAGAGGCAATGAAGACACAGTGATGTGCCTGACTAGGGAGCTGCGGGACGCGCAAGGACTCATCAGCGGTCAGGAAGGATTTTCTGGTTTCAAAAGCCATATCCCCGGAGGGAGGGAAAAGTCCCTTCAGCTTTGACCTTCATCTCTTCAAAGAAATGTGTCTGTTGCTGAGAAGAAATGACTATTTTTCTACAGCTACCCTTTTCCTCTTACTATTACAATTGAAGGATCTGAACTTCTGCAGTAACTCTGGATGAATTTCAATAAGGAGAGGTTGCTAGATTATCTGAATTGCTGAGCTCAGAAAACTGGGAAAATTCAAATCGCATCTGAGTAGAAAGAAATTTTGTTGAATTAACAGAATAATTCCTCATAACCTGCGCATTACCAACTCTAGTTTGCGAATGCCTTTTAAAATCTCTAAAGTTAGATTATATGTAGAAAAGTTACTTGATCAAATTTCAGCATCAGAAATATAAGACATAAAGTTCTTAAATGACCCCAACTAAACTTCATGACCAAATACAACTTAAGAGAATAAAAGCCCGTTAAGTCACTAAAGCCTCTTAACAAGAGCTCAGAGTCTCTGAATGTACCAGTGAAAATTACTTAGCAGTATTTTACTTTAAAGATCCGTTAAAGAAATTCTTATCAATGAAAGCCAATTTACCAATGAAATTACTAAGACACTAGCTATTTTACCAAAAAAATTTTTTATGTTAATAATAAAACGAAATGCAGAAAATGAAATCCCTCCAACTGCCAGACTTTAAGTGTGGTCTGGGCAATCTGGTGGCCTGAGTGAGAGGACAGTGTTGCTCGGATCAGGGCTGCTGCAACCACAGAAGCACTTCCACTGAGCTGGCCACCGTGACCCAGAAGAGAGACCTGAGGTGTAAGGAGCAGAGTGACAGGAGAGCTACACTCATTACTGCTTTCTCTGCTAACCACCACTTCCAAGGACAGTCTGTAAGTTCACCGTAACCTGGAGGCCAGAGTCCTGAAGGGAAGCGCCTGCCTTTGCAGCCCGGGTCCCGCCTGCAGTGACTGGCCAACCCTGCCTTCTTAAATCGAGCCCCAGCAACGGGCACTCACGCGACAGCTGTCTGCCTAAGCAATCACTTTAGGAAGATATCTGAATAAAGAATCTGACAACTGTTACGGGCCAGCACTGGATGAAACCCCCTTGCGTCCGTCCCCGTCCTTCTCTTACTCTATGAATGTTCCTCCATTTCTCCCTCAGGGAGAAAAATAGGCACAGTATTTATTTAGAATCCATTGTACTTTTAAAAATTGTGCATATTTTAGATTTAATTTTTAAAAACTAAGGTGAAAGTCTTATAATTTTAAGAAAATTACGTAATAAAACTACTCTTTGAATGTGACTCTGGAATTTTTTCTCCTAAAGAGTAACTACCCAAGCTTTAAATAATGAAGCACAGGATACAAATGAATATAATGAATACTTCAACACCAAGTTTAAATATGAACATTACTCTAAGAAACACTATTAAAATTGTGATGCAGTTTATTAAAGGAAATTATTAAATTAGTATACCTTTTAGTTGGTTCCATCTGCAAATTCTTACCTTGAATCCATCCTTCTTGTTTTTTTCCAGATTTGACCATTCCCCAGGCTGGAAATTCATTTGAAGAGACGTATGAGTGACTTGGTAAAAGCAATACCTATAATTTCCCAATCTTGGACTCTTAAGTTAAGTGCTTCCAGATAGGACGTTTAGCTTAATTTATATAATACGAGAGGAAAATTACTTGGCTCTAATTACTCAGGCTACACTGTTGCTCTGACAACAAAATAAGACCAAAGATAAACTGACCCTTTTAATGTCTTCTATGCACTTAATGATGTAGCTCCGCTTGATTGCCTCTTTCACTGCATACGCGTCACTGAGGATTGTCAGGTGCTCCTCCAAGGCTTGCTGAATAAGGCTACTGGGCAGCGTTGGAAGATGAGCCAGTTCCCAGAGTACATCTAACACCTACAATAATATCACATACGGTAAGCCAGCCAATATGCAAACAAAACTGCTTTGAGCATTTGTAGCTAGAAAAATCCATTTGATTCTCCTGCCTTTCCAGAAGTGGTCTCAAAGCGAGCTTCCCGGCCTATGCGTCCAATCAGGCTCAACAGCTTCTGTCTTACTCTGTCACTCTCAGTCTCCCAGCTCTGTAGGGGGAAAAGACAAGACACAGGAATTGCTTCATAATAAATTGGGAAAATAGGCAACAACTTTATATTTGAGCTAAAAAAATTTAATAAAGCAAAGTACATTTAAACACTGCTATTTGGGGAGGACCTCAAAAGAGCTTACTACAGGAAAATTTAAAAGTAAGCAAGTTTGACTGAACACATACCTTCTGAATGAGAACAAACAAATGATTGAGCTGATCTGAATTAAATTTCACAGCTGCTGCAGCAATAATAGTATGAATGTTCTCGATCACGGTGGATGATTGTCCGGACTAGAAAAGGGGACATTGGAAAAAAGTTAAGTCTTGGAACTTGGTCAAACCTAAATCTTCTGCCTGGCAATTTATACAGGCAAAAGCAAAGATATAACAAAGATAAATTGATTCTAGTCTAATGAGCATTCACTTGCATGATAATATTCACAAGACTACATGAAGCAACCATTATTAATAGTCATCAGCTGGCCTTATTTAAATTCCAAGCAGCACTAATTTTTTAAAAGAAAAATGTAAAAAAAGATGAGAATCAAGTTCTCAATATGACATATTCACTTTAAGAGGAGAACAAAATATTTTCAACTAGCTAAAAAATTCAAACTGATTGAATTATGAGATAAGCATACTCACTTTTGGCATTTTATAAATAATCTTGAGGGCCTCAGCTGACAGTATTATCTGTCTCATTTTTTAATTTTGCTCATAGATATTTTGTGACTTCAATTAGTATTTATTTATCCCATAGGCAGTTAAGTCTCTGCTTCAGAGTTACAGACCCAATTGTCAACCTTATGGTTGAAACTCAATAACCTCACTCATGTCACCATCATGCCTCATTGTTCATTATGTGAGAGACTTGAAAGGCAGGGGGACATTTTTACATTCAATTCTTTAAGAATTTTCTCAGTATCTACTATGTACATAGAGCTGTTCATTGAATGTAGTAGGGATATACAATATATACATCATAGTCTCAAATCTTCAACCTTATATGGCTTCAAAACATATATTCACAAAGCAAAATTATATGAGGATATTCTACTAAGGCCAAGACATATAAAGTAAAATCCATGGGACCTCAGACTGCTTTCTTTTACTCCTGCACTGAACTTTATAGTCTGTTCTGTAATGCTGGGCTGGGAGCCTGCAAACTACATCTCCCACACTTCTCTGCCAGCTGTCTTCCTCCTATGTTCTGCCAATGACAGGCAGTGCTGGGGGACCAGAGACAGGAGGAAGGAAGGTGTGTTTCTGGTTTGGGTTCAGAGGGTGGATGCAGCAAGGGATTCTAGAAGCCTTGGTGCTTACAGCACCAGCACTTGAAGTGAAAGCACCTCCAAAAGCAGCTTCCTTTCCTTGGACTTAATAACCCTTCTTCCTTTTTGTTCCTCCAGCATTCTTTCTTCTCGATTTTTTTTCTTTACTTCTCCATCTCAGCAATACCTTTGTAAACAATCCCCTGTAGTCACTTCCCTCTGTTTGTAAAACCTAGCATAGTTTCTGTTCCCTGACTTTATTTAATAGTATTAAATGGACAAAAACTGTTAATGAAAATTAATAAACAACAGAATGGAAAGAACACCAGATTGATAAACAAAAGACATACATACACCTATTCCTAGCTCTGCCACTAACCTTCAGGAAGGCTTTTCATTTTATAATCAAAGGAGAAGACTGGACTAGATCAGTACTTTGAAACTTCTTGTGGGTAGTGGAACCCTTTTTATACAAGCAATCTTAATAAAAACCCAAAGCTGTAAAATGGATTAGGTATGGCTGCTCTGATTAAAGCAAGATAAAGGTCCCATTTCCCTGCCCACTCACCACCCTCTTCCCTCTCTTGTAGTTTAAAAATGTCAGGAAAAGGCAAAAATAATTCTGATCAACTTACCTGTATCTTCCAAATTTTAGTGAGCTCATCTAAAGACAATTTACTGCCCAGAAGTTCAATAATTCCCTTTATACGATCACAATATTGTGCTTGGTCGATGTTACCTAATAGAAGAAACACCAGAGAGGAAGCCAGATATAGTGAACACTGACTCTCTAAATAGTAATTCAAATTAATTCAGAACAACAGTAACTTGCTATAAGATTATTTAAAGGCCGATACAGTCAAAACTACAATTGTGTACTCTTTTTTATACAAAAATATATTATTTAAATTATGTATTAGGTAATTTTTTGAAAGCAACTTACCTTCTAATGCAATTGATAGAACTGAGTTTTCAACTAGCCAATCTAATAATCTGTCTGTATCTATAGCATTCTTCACAGATTTGGATAAAGTGCTATCTTCTATTAGTTTGGTTACCTAGAAAGACAGGATTATTGTGACTGAATCTAACATACGTCATCGAAATCTTCATATGCAATCTAATTTTTGTGGTGTTACAATGTGGTCTGATAATTAGCACAAATAAATCAAAGTCCAGTTACAGAAATTAACAGACTACTATTTGAGATGTCTCTTTAAAAAGGACACGGAGCCGTTCTTGCCGCTCTCACTCCCTGGACTACTGCTGACTGGCTCAGGGATGAACATCTATCTAACTCAAACCTCAATCAGGGCACTTCCTCCATATTTTATACTGGGGGAGTATACAGAAGGAAAGCGTCAGAAAGACACTTTATATACAGAAAGCAAGCCTCAGTCCCTCTCTGGGGATGGGAACCACAGGATGGGAAACTTGGGGAAATTCTCCATGGCCACAGTCTCTACCATATGACAGATGCCACACTCCATGTAGAGAGAACGAGGCCAACGTGCTCAGAAAAGCAGAGACAAGACTTGGACAGAGTCCTGGCAGTGATCAGGTCTCAAATTCTAGTTGTTCCTGTTGCCTACATGTATCATTGTCCTTTCTTGGTTTGGCTATTCAATCCTTCATTCATGTGAAATAGCCCAGCACCCTTCCAATAAATTCCTCCTTTGGCCTAATACGGTTCAAGATGAGTTTATTTCACTTGTACTCAAGAATCCTCACTATTACAAAACCAAAGGAAAAATACCTGGAATGATAACAACTGTATTGGTTCTGTTTGTCACTCACCAAAACCAACCGTGCTGTTTCTGTGCATACGATACAAATTTAGGAAGCTACAGAAAATTTATTTCCATCATTTTGCTTAGACCAACACAACTGTAGTCATTTTGTTTTTGTCCCAACCCCAGTTAGAAGATTTGTTTTAGGTAAACCCATATCTGAAATAAAAGGAATTGTACTCTTAGAGTAAAAAGTAAATCTCAGACTATTATAAGGGATTACATTCTAGGAAATTTCATAAAAGCACTAAATATTTCAGAAAATGAATTTTGAGAGTAATACATATAAGAAAGTGGTTTTACTAACACAGTTATAAACACATACACCATTTTATATATTTATCTCTTTTTTATAGGACAAGAAATTCTTATTTCTCAACATTTTTATATTAATAACCACAAATTTTGGTAGAACTTAGTGTCTGTGCTTAAGTCTTGTAGAAACAAACGCAAAACTTACTTCTTTGAGGGAATTCATTTTAGCACTAAAATGTGGTGACTTCAGCATGCGCAGTAGGATGTCTAGTCGAAGGTCATCCACAATTGTCACCAGATCCGGTTGGAAGCGCATACAAAGTAACTTAATGGCAGACAAGAGCTCAGGGATGCTAACCAACCTCTTTTATTTAATCAAAACAAAAACACAAAAAAGGAACTGTAAAAACATTTTTATCCCGTTCTTACAAGACACACAAGAACATACGGTAACAATGGTCTGGTGGTATCTGATATTCTACACGGCCAATTAGCTACATTTCACTTCTAAATAAAAGCACGTAAATGCGCAGCAAAGGAAAGGGAAAGGTCCTGTGAGAAATTCAAGGCAAAAAAAAAAAAAAAAGTCATGTTAAATTTAAATGTTAAAATTGCTTCGAATAACTTTGGGTAAGTTTTAATACTGTATTCTTTTAAAGCTTCTATTCTACACCAGTTGCGATACTATCAAAATCATGTTAGTAGAATTCTCAATGGTATCACTTACTGAGGACACTATATTCATTCTATTGACTGAGGTAACACCAACTGCTGGTGCTTCAGAAGTAGCACTTTTTGATTAGGAAATGCAAAACTAATTTGATGTGAACCATATGTGACCAGAATCCAAAGAGCAATGGTACATGAACCTTGCCAAGTTCTGGCTCTGCTTCCACGGACTAACGGGCGCTAGGGCCTGCCTGGTTGGACAGCAATTACCTTGTCTTTGAGGTCCTTCTCTTCCACACTCCGCACATCCTGGATGGTGGTAAGAATGACTGGGTCTAGCATGGGCTGCAGAAATAAAATGCTATAGTTAATAAGAACTCCTGAATGCAGCCCAAAAGTAGAGAAGAGATCTGTCTTCATTTACAATTCACAAAGAAGAGGGTTCCAATGAAACTAGCATCAGAGCCAACGCCAGCTAGTTAACACCGCCGAGTAAACCCTTAACTGACTCTGTGCTTCAGCTTCTGTAATGTAATATGGGTGTAATCTCTGTCATTACCATCTTATAAGGGTAATTTTGAAGAGCAACTCAAGACACATGGACTAACTTTTAAAACATTAAGCATGAGTAGTATTTTTGTAGTAAATATTTTGCATATGATTTTTAAAAATGAACACAAGCACATACCACACAAAATGTTATCACATGAACCACTTTTGCTTGCTGATATGAACGAGGCCTAAACATGACTGTTCCAGAATGGTACCCAGTCAGATAACTAAGTATAAAAAGAATGTGTGAACTAGTAAAATATTAGCTATATCTAAATTACCATTTCAATCTAAGTGAGATAATTTTTATAACCTAGCTGATGAGAAAAGAAGATAAATAATATTTGGCTATCAAAGCCAAGAATACATTAGCAATGAGTTACAATGACATCAGGCAATTACCCAGATAGATTTTCTTCATTTACACTTATGCCATTTGCACAGTAAGGACTGAGGCCATTATGGCTATGAGGCGAGTCACAGTGCTCTTATCAGTATGCGTCAGGCCCTGTTTAATTCTCACTACAACTCTGTGAGATAGGTATTGAATATGATTATGATGATCTTTCTACAGATTAGGAAACTGAGGCACAGAGGTTGAATAAGTCTTCCAAAGTCACACAAGCAGCCAGTGGTGGGGACAATTGTTATGTCAGGTAATATGTATCATGCTATGAATTTATTGCTAAATGAATTTAAGTTTAGATAGTTTGACATAATTAAAGTTATACATGCTTTGGCTGGAAATTCATATATTTCTTACTCTCTTTAGAGTATACTCTGCTTATATACAGAAAATCTGCAATTTCTAAAGACATATTAATTAGCAGCTGGAATTCCTTTCCATGAGCAATGCATGAGTACAGAGTATGTATTTAAAATCCCTAACCCTGATTATTAAAGAGGCAATTATTAAACTATTAATATCAATTAGTCAAATCATTTAGCCTCTTTATGTCTTAGGTGTTTCGGCCACAAAATTAATGGTTTTATTTATATACTCAAGAAACTGAAAGAACGCTAGTTGTTTCTGAAAAGTTTAATGTACAGAATGAATAAATATATAAACAGTCACCCTATTTCACTTAAATATCCGGCATTACCTTGACATTGAAAGAAAGCATTTAACAATTAAAAATAGACATTTCTAGAACCTACTAAAAAAAATCCTGTCTCCCTTATTAAAATGGCCCTAAATAAATTTGACATTAGAAAGAAGGAACAGTACATGTAAAAACATTGCTCCAGAAGGACACTACCTTCAAACCATTTATGGTGATTTTTAAAAAGCTCTGTAAAAGTTAGAGGTCTCACAGACTTATTCATAAAGAAAAAAATAAATAGAGGTATTTTGATATGACATTTTGTTCAGTAAAACTTGTTAATTGAAAAGGAAAGAAAATGAGAAAACATATTAGGCTTTTAGCATTAGAAAACTGAACACTCACATAACCTGTTGACTTAAAATTCTGTGGAATTTTAGGCAGGAAATCAGACAAGATGTGCTGTTAAGCTGTTATTCAAAAGTGAGTGACTGAGCCAGTGAGCCTAGCCAATTGCTCAACACTAATCTACTGTAATACATGATGGCACTGAATGCTTACACAATCCTAGGAAGCAAATAGGGATAAGGAAATGAAAAGTAAATAAAAAGTATACTTGATAAAATGATAATTTGAAAAGGTAAATAACCTTCTAAAATGTTAGACGTCTCCTATACTTCAAATTATTAAACTTTGGTTTATCTTCTGATAATATTTTATTACAAGGATAATTAATCTGAAAAAAAGAAATTACCCTGGATTAGGCACAGCTCTGAACAACCTGATGAAAAGAAAATATCGATTGCTGTTTGCGTGTCTTGGATCACCCTTCTGCAGTAATGTGAAATGGTTTAATCCTACCTGCACCACTGAGGAATTCAGGTACTCTGCACACACTCCTAAGGGTTGCACCAATGCGGAGACGGCCTGGAAAAAAGACAGTGAAGGTTAGAAATAGATGTGAAAGGATTTTTTTCTGTAAAAATGAAACAAATCCCTTTTCATATATCAGAGAAAAGTTTAAATAATGATTTGATCAAGGCATGAATGAAAGACTAGACAAACTAAACTCTTGGATATGAAGAATTAATATGATGATGTCAACCCATTTAAATTATTACAGAAATTTAAAGTAATATAAATCAGAATATGTCCCTAAAACTTCTTTGGAAAACTGCATGAAATGAAGGATAGGATAGTTGGGGAGGGTACGAAATATGCCTTTAAATAAAAAACACAGAAGGCTTATTTGAAGAAAATTATAAAACTTTATTAAAATACATAAAGGCCCAAATAAATAGAGAGATACCATGTTTCAGAATGAAAAGACCAGTACTATAAAAATGTCAATTCTCTATACTCCGAACTATAAATTTAATGACACGAGTGGAACTGTCTGTAGGGGAACCTGATAGGCAGACTATATCTAGAAGAATAAAACTATGAGAAGATTAAAAAAATTTTAGAAAAGAATGACACTGGGCAGAACCAGTGCTACCAATAATTAAAACAGGAGAGCAATAATATGGAAATGAACCAAAGAATGAATGACTAGAATAGACGTTCAGGAACAAGTCCATATATACACATGGGACTTTGATGTATGACGAAGCCAGTAAATGTGAATAATTCAATAGAGGATCTTATAACAACTGGTTACCTATTTGGAAGAAAATAAAACTGAATCTCTATCTTACACAACATATTAAATTCTAAATGAATTCAAGAGCTAAGTTTAAAAACTAAAAATATAAATTTACAAAAAGAAAAAATATATTTTTAGAACTGTGAGGTATGGGAACATTCCCTAAGCAAGTCAGAAAACTTTTAAGCCATTAAGGAAAAATTTGATTATATAAAATCTTGAAACTTCTGTAGAGCAAAAGATACTCTCAATAAAAATGAAAGATTGTTATGTAACTTCTGGTTCCAACATGGTGGCATAGAGGCAAGCTGGCTTCACTCCCCCCAACAGGAAACAAAAAACAAATACCTAGCACCAAAACCTATATCAGCAACAACCCAGAGCTCAAGCATGAGGATGAGACAGTTCCAGGGGCCACAGAGAAATGGAAAAACTTATTTTGAAAGATGTCCATGACATAATGTTAAAGGAAAATATACTGTATAGCTTGATTACAATTTAATTTTTAAGAGAGAGAGAGAGAGAGAGAGAAAGAACATGTCCAGATTTATATAAATTAGGAAAAAGTCAGAAAGGCTATGCACTAAATTGTTAACCCCCACCTAGGAGGTAAGCATGTGTGTCAGATGGCGTGGAAGGACAGGCAACTTTCATTTCTTACTTTGAACAGATATTTTCAACTGGTTGGATGGTGACTGATATTTTCTTCCCAGTATTTTTCAAATTCAAAAATATGTGACTTGTGCTCAAGTTTTATAATATGGCCTAAATTTGTTCTGGGACACAGTCACCTTCTTAACTGGTCTTCTAATCAGGCATTTCTCAGGAATTTTAATTATACTTTGCTAAAAGAGTCTCAGTCTTTGGAATCTCTTTGATGCCTGAGTTTTAACATCTCCTCAATAAAACCTAAATAATACAATTCTACATCAACTGCAGCAACCACCTAAGGGAAAAATCTTGAAAGAATCTTTAACCTCAAGACATGTGATAACAGTGAGGGGTAAGGCCAGATTCCTAAGTATCTGTCCTTGGCCAATTTTCATCTGAGTAGAAATTTCAGGCTGCTCCCTGTTTTTTGTTTTATTTTGTTTTGTTATGTTTAATAAATTGACTCTGCAGGAAATTAGTGGTTCAACATTTTTTAAAAATAAAGGCTATTTCTGATATTGCCCAATGACCAGTTATTGAGAAACAAGTAAGTTAGATAAATAAAACCTTAGATCTGAAGAGGTCTTTCTTTTGTTTTGCTTTTTAAATCACTACATATTATCTCTCAGGTCAATAAAGTCATTTCCAACATACTTAATCTATTCAACAGGGATCAAAAGGACAGTCCAACAACCTAACTAACTTCCAGGGAAAGAAGAAGAGACTTCTGGATCAGTGTCAGTAATCTGACAGACATGTGATCTGTAGGATAAACACTGGGTGGCAAGGAAGGGCCGGTCTATTACTACACCATCAGTCTCTCTGCTTGCCCACTGCTATTTCCTTCATCCAGAGGGACCATGGGAGTCGATGAGTCATGGCCCCATAGAAATAGCTGCTACTGTAAGCACAATTTGCAACACTTAGGTATATTATTATATCACATCATTTTCTGCAGAGATCAAATTACAGTAGTTAGCACAGTGTTTTATACATGCCAAGAACATAATAAATAGTTTTTAATTGAATGATTAATTAACTAGAGAACAGAATAAATTGCTCTCAGCTACAAACAGGTCAGCAGTTGTGTTAAAAATTAAAAACTAGGAGTGGCTCACGCCTGTAATCCTAGCACTTGGGAGGCTGAGGTGGGTGGATCGTTTGAGCTCAGGAGTTCGAGACCAGCCTGAGCAAGAGCGAGACCCCGTCTCTACTAAAAAAATAGAAAGAAATTATCTGGCCAACTAAAAATATATATGTAGAAAAAATTAGCCGGGCATGGTGGCGCATGCCTGTAGTCCCAGCTACTTGGGAGGCTGAGGCAGGAGGATTGCTTAAGCCCAGGAGTTTGAGGTTGCTGTGAGCTAGGCTGATGCCACGGCACTCACTCTAGCCCGGGCAACAAAGCGAGACTCTGTCTCAAAAAAAAAAAAATAAATAAATAAATAAAAAAAAAAAATTAAAAACTAGGTTATTCTCCTTACCACAGGTTAAATTTTTTGAAAAAATTAGGGTGATGTGAAAATGAGGTAGATAAAAAACTGCACTAGAGGAATGATTCTAAGTTCCCAAGTTACAGCCCTTTGTTACTTATAAGTTTCTTAACACCAAAAAGCCTACTAAACAACCTTGTTAAAATATTTTTATTTGTGCCTGATACTATAAAATAAGTTCTAATTTATATAATTGTTTAACTGAGTCATAAAAGTGTTATGTACATATTATTAATAATATATACTTGCCACATACAGCAACTGTCTTTAAAAAGTAAAATAATTTCATGTAACCATCACAAATTAAGAGAAATATAGGCAGAGGAAAAATAGTGAGGTAAAAAAACACCAGTGGGATGTGGTGGTTCACACCTATAATCCCAGCACTTTGGGAGGCCTAGGTGGGAGGATCCCTTGAGGCTAGGAGTTCCAGACCAGCCTGGGCAACATGGTGAGACCCTGTTTATATGAAAAATTTAAAAATTAGCCAGTCTTGGTGGTGCGCACCTGTAGTGCCAGTTACTTGGCAGGCTGAGAAAGGAGGGTCGCTTGAGCCCAGGAGTTTGAGGTTACAGTGAACTATGATGATGCCACTGTACTCCAGCCTGGGCAACAGAGCAAGACCCTATCTCTTAAAAACAAACAAAAAAACCACACAAACATTCTAATGGAAATTTGGTTACGATTAGGAGTAAACATTTCTCTGGCTATCAGAACCATGAAATCTGCTCCTCTAAAGATTAATCTTTAATTTAACATTTAACTTACTATGTCCAGATTGTGTCCCCTGGTTGTATAACAACCCAAATAGAGTGACATTCCACACTGGGCATATATAGTGGTTGAGCTTACCCCAAGTTCTATATCTTCTGAATGGAGCTTGGCTTGGATTGCTGCAAATCCACCTAATTCTCCAAACTGAGAAGAAAAAGGGCACAAATTAATTATAAATTGCTATATATGAATAATTTAAACAAGGAACTAAGGCTAACATTCTAATCTCTCACTGTGCTCTATAATATTGGACTTGAGAGAGCCCCCATGAAATCATTCCAACACTCCTGTAGTACCCAGCAGGAGATGTGCTAAGTCCAAAAGCTTATGTGCATCTGCATACATGGTACATACAAAAAAAGGAACTATGAAACCTATCTCCTTAAAAAAAATTCTGATTATTGTCTGTAGCTTTCATTTGCTTAAAATACCAAACTCTGGGAAATCTCATCAGAAGATGGAAAATATACTATATGACATGACAACATTAATAAAAGTTGTATACCTTATTTACCAAATCCACAACCCATCCGTGAGGTTCCTATGAGGAAAAAAACAAAAAAAAAAACCAAAACTGAGATGGCAATATAAAAGCTTCCCCATTAACCCTTATACTTCTTTTACCTGAAAAGTTAGAAAAAAAAATGTCAAAATTTGAAAACTATTTTGAAAATTTGTTTTCCCAAATGTTTCCTAATATGAGTCTTTGACATTACTATATATAATTTTGGGAGTCTATGAGTCTACATTGTGACAGAATTGCCACACTGTGGAAAACTTATGCATTTTGGGGTAGCTGAGATCAGTTGTTTAAGCTCTCCAAGGTACAGGATAACTTGAGTTAAATTTTCTAAGAAAGTTCTGTTTTAGAAATTATTAGTCCCAGCTGCATCATTAATTAATGCTCTTAACCAAGCTCTTTATTTTCCCCTCCTTTTCTTCCTTTCTTTCCTTTTCTGAGCATTCACTGTTCTAGGGGCTGGATATAGAATAGTGACTAAGAAGAGATGTGATACCTGCTTACACGGAGCTCTTATTTTAGCAGGGTCAACAAAACCAAGTAAATCAGCATATTCGGGGTGGTGGTCATGAAAGACCTCTCTGAAGAGGTAGTTTTTAAGCCAGAACCTAAAGGATGAGATGGATTTAGCCATTTAAAGAACAATCCTGGCAGAGAAGCTGAAATGGCAAAGGTCCTGTTTGGGGAAGGAGAAAAGAGTGTTCTACGTTTAAGAAACAGAGAAAACTCTCCCAGCCAGGACGCGGTGAGCCAGGAATGACACAGATGAGGCTGCAGAGAGAGGCAAAGGCTAGATCATGCAGAAACTTACACACTGATTAGAAGCAAGGAACAGACACATTTGTTTTTTTTTTTTCTTTGTTTTGTTTTTTGAGACAGGGTCTTGCTCTGTGGCCCAAGCTGGAGTGCAGTGGCATCATCACAGCTCACTGAAGCCTTGAATTCCTGGCTCAAGTGAACTCCTGGTTCAGGCAATCCTCCTGCCTCAGCCTCCCAAGTAGCTTGGACTACAGGCACGTGCCATGCCTGGCTAATTTTTTTTATTTTCTGTAGAGATGGGATCTCACTATGTTGCCCAGGCTGGTCTCGAATTCCTAGCCTCAAGTGATACTCCCACCTTGGCCTCCCCAAGTACTGGGATTATAAGTGTGAGCCACCACACCTGGCCAACAGAAATGTTTTAGCAAGAGAGTATTTATGTTTTAAGAAAATCACTCTTGCAGTTCTGTGACAAACGGAACAGAATGGATGAATGGGACAGTGAGAATTAGTTAGACAACCAGTTAAAAGACTAGATAGGACATGGCTGTGTGTGGGTAGGATGGTAGCAAAAAGAGAGAGAGAGAAGTCAACTGGAGACATATCTGAGATTAAATCAAAGGACTTGTTTATGATTTAGATAGGAAGAATAAGAAAAAGGGATGAATCATAGCTGACTCCTATGCTTTTGGCTTGAGCACCTAGGTAGATGATGATGCTATTTATTGAAAAGGAGAACAATGAAGGCTTGGGAGGCAAAATGAAGTTCCGTTTTAGGCACACTAAGTTTGAGAACTCTGTGCGGCAGCCAAGAGGAGACAGTTGACTCTTCAAATCTGGTGTGCTCAGAGAAGAGGTCTGTGCCACAGAGATCTAAGTTGGAGGGCCATCAGTATAAAGATGACATTTAAATCCACGAGAATGGAAGACATTTCTTAGGGTAAGTGTAGTGAATAAAGAGAGGAAAGCCTTGGGTCAAAACTGTGTAGAGGTGAAGGAGTCAACCGAGGAAACATGGCAGAAACGCAAAGCACTGTGGTGTCCTATAAGCCAAGGAGGAAACAGTTCCGCAGAGGGAGCAACTGTGACCAGTGCTGCCAATGGGGTCAGGAGACATTTCCTTCCAATCTGGAACACAGAGGGTATTGGTGCCCCAACGAGAGTGGGACGGTGGAAAAAGAAGGCAGAATGGAATGCTCTGAGGAGTTAGTGGGGACTTCGGTGTAGTTACCCTAAACAGCTTTCTAGCTGAAAATAACTAAAACCATTGGACAAAAACATTAAAAAATAATTTTTTACAACTAAATACAGCTAAGTGGGCAACAAAGCACTCAGAAGTTTAAAACAAAGAGAAAGCAGGAAGCCTATGAGGTAGACAGATTTTGAAGCCAGCTTTCACTTCACAGGCACCTGAGGAATCCTGGTGACCTCAAGCTTCCATTTGCAGGAGAAAAAGGACATAAAGCCAAGGTGGGACAGGGAAACTCAAAGAGACTGTCGTATAAAGTTGGAACCTAAAAGGCCACATCCTCAGTGTAAGGTGAACTGAAATAAATTTACCCGCAGAAAGGGAAAATAAGGAATCCTGCCTACTTTGATTTGGGTACTGGATGGAGGGGAGAAAAGAATTCTCCAAGAATTTGTAACCGCAGAATTGCCTTCATATGGCTTTCCTGCTCAAATTCACACTTTTTATGGTCTGAAAAACCTTACTTAAGCTGAGAATTTATTCCACAGTGGTCCCGGATTTTAGTGCTTCCAGGCACTGGAAGAAGTAAAAGTAAAACCTTTTTGGAGGAAAAAATTTTCAACTTAGGCTTCAAAAAATCCCCCTAGATTAAACTCTAAGAAACATGAATACAGAGAAGAAAAACAAATAAGTATAAATATATTTCTATACACACACACAGACACAAAACGAGTAAAAAGCCAGCAGAATCAGAAGCAGAACCTGTAGACACCAGATACAGAATATAAATTAGCATTAAACAAACCAGGGATTGAAAATATGAGTCAAGAACATGAGACAAAAAAAAAAAAAAATAACTAAACAGAGTCAACAAAGAAGCAAACAATTTATATACTGAAAAATTCACTAACGAAATTAAAGACTCAAATGAATAGGTTAAACAGCAGATTAGATACAAATGGAAAAAAAAACAGTAAACTGTACATTAGATCTGGAAAAAGTTATCACAACGCAGCACAAGGAGACAAGATGGAAAATAGGAAAAAATATGAAAGGGGACATGGAGGACAGAAGGAGAAGTCTAATATGTATCCAAAGTTCCAGAAAAAGACACTAATGGGGAAGGGACAATACTGAAAAACATAATGGTTGAGAAATTTCCAGAATTGATGCATGACATTAATTCTTGGATTCAGAAGCCCAGTGAATCTGAAGCAAAGTAAATAAAAAGAATACCTTGGTTAATTGCATGAGAGTCAAACTGACAAGCACCAAAGAGAAAAAAGAGATCTCAAAATACAGGCATGGAGGGAAGACAGACATCTCTAATGAACGAACAACAGTCAGACCAACAGCCAACTTCTCAAAAGCAATACCCAAATCAGAAGACAGTGAAATGGTATCTTTAATATTCTGATGGGAAACAGTTATCAATCTAGAGTTTCAAACCCAGTGAAAGTATGTATTCTACAAGGAATGGTAAATAGAGGTAAGTTCAGGCCATCCAAAACAAAGACTTAACCACCAATGGGCCTTTATCACAGCACATTTTATACAATGCACTTACCTACTTTATGGTGTAAAAAAACATAGTAGACTACGACAATGCACAATAAAGACACAGAGATAATAAATCAGTCAGGAGGGGAGTGATCAGGTGAAACATTCTAAGGCCTTTATATATTGCTCAGAGGAGGATAAAGATATTGATGAAATTTAGGTTTTGTTTAGTTAGTAAGTTAAAATATTAGAGTAACCACTAAAAGAATAACTGGGAGAGAGGACATGGAATCTTTCAAAAGGCATGGCTGTCAAGGGGAGCAGAGGACCATGCTGAAGCTAGAGAGGGATACGATACTAAAAGTTTATTTAATATTTAAAGATGTGAAATACCAGAGCACCTTGTATACAAGGGTAATGATCTGATGGTAGGGAAAAGATTGAGGATATCAAAGAAAGACTATAAAACCTAAGGAATGATATGCTTGAGTAGGCAAGAGGAGAGGGGATCTAAAGCCTTCGTGCGAGAGAGAACCCTTCTGCGGTAACGAGAGGAAACCTAAAGACCAACCTTTCTGGGTCTCGGTTGTTCCCCACGTAAACTGAAGGGAAAAGAATGACCATCTGCTGTGTATTTACTATAGTGAACCACCATGTTCAGTGTTTGTACATATATTTGTCATTTAATCCTCTCAACAACCGAAAAAGGAGATTTCGACATTTTGGGAAGTAGTACTGCGTATGGTTATTATAGAACACGGACTCTGTGGCTGGACTGCATGGCTTTTTCCTATAACTAGGTATGTGGACTTGGCAAGTACTTAACCTCCATCTGTCTCTGTTTCTCATCTATGAATTGGGGTAAAAATAGTACCCAACTAGAAGACTTGTTGTAAGGATTAAATTCCACAGAACATATACACTGGCATTTCCACTCAGCTCTTATCCCTTCTCTGGAGTATTGCCTGACCCAACAAGGTGGCAATATCCCTGCCTCCTCTGAACTCTATGCATAGTACATATTATTATAATTGCACCTAATGTTTATTATGTTGTAATTTTTTGTATTCATATTTTCTCCACTATACTGTTAAGCTAGGAATCACGTCTTATTACTTTTTATATTAAAGACAAGGGCAGTTTAGTTATATCTCAAAAACCTGGAATAATGCCAGACACATAGTAAATGTTAAATAAATGATGGTTGACCTAAACCTCTGCTTCTATGAAAGCAATGGACAAGTTTTCTTTCCACTAAATTTGACTTCTTTCAACTATTTCTCAAAAGCCAGTGTTTGAACTAAATGATTATTCAGATTATATACTCCTTGTGGGCAAAATGTTATTGACATATGGTAGAACTCTGAATATAAAATAAAATATTGGTTCTGGGCCTGAGAAAGCAAAAATTTTAATGCATAGGGAATCTAAAAGAAAATTATATAGGAGACTAAGTACTAGATTATTTTCTTCTAGGTACAATTATTCATCTTAAGTCATTTCAAATGCTCTAGTCTCTTAAATATCCCTACGAAACTGGGACACCAATCAAACTGCAGTTCTGATAATCCAATATATGGGGCACTAAAGTCATTTCTCATTTCACTAGATATCATTTCAATCTATAAAATTCTTCATGATACTAGTTAACAGCTATGGAAAAAAATCTGCAATGTCTGAAAAAAACTTCAGGCAATTTTATGAGCCATATGGGATATTTGTCACAGATTGTTTTACTCTTTCCGAGTAAATTGTCATCTCTATAGCACAGAAAATCTTTTTCAATACATTTCTCTATAAAAAGATGAAACAAAACTATACTATGTTTACCTTTTGGAAAGTAGATACAGGTGAAACAGCAAACATATTTCCCTCTCCAAACACTTCTGCCCAATTCCTTTGAGACACTTTCATTCTGTTTTTAAAATGGTATTCATTATCAGGATTGAAAGCCTAGATTCAAAGACAACAGAGAAACATTATTATCTATTTCTATAGCAACACATAATAGCATTAGAAAGGAAGATAAAAATATAGCCCTGGACTCTTTCATTAATGGAATCTTCCAAGAACACCAACACAAAGCAGCACATGCCGTAGCTAGTGCAGAGGAGCAAAGGACTAATGTGGTGCTCTCCTGTCCTGTTCAATGTTTGCTGCGAGACAAGAGTAGGAGGTAACAGGATGAGAGGTCCGACTGAAGGCAAAGTGATACCAATGCTCCAGATGTGCTAGGACGGCCACAGGTAGAACTGGGCCACAGGTAGAGCTGGGCTACAGAGACCGTGAAGACAGAAGTTAGGAGGGGAAAACAGGAGGGGCTCTCCTTCATGCAGCTACTGTTGCCTGTTGGGGAAAAAGGCCAGAAATCTAACACATGAACACCCCATATGAAAGTATTTAGGATACAAAAAATTGGGGAGAGATAAGAGAAAGGCATTTCATCATTTTACAAGCTTTAAAATATATTAACATTATTATAGAAAGGTACTTCTTCCAAACTAAAACACATGATGGTTGCTCTGCTTTTTAAAAATAAAAACCAAGGACCCTAACAGCTAAGTTATTATCTTTAGTGATAAAATCATTATCACTCATCATTAACTAGAAGTCAGGGAATAACAAGTATTTATTTTAAATAAAATCAAAACACAAAACACTTCATTTTAGAGATACTATACCATTGTAAGCACGCCCAGGAGCCCAATGGGAATTGGATCTTGTTTTATTCTCTCTGCAACCAGTTCTATTAATAGCATCAACATGTTGTAGATTCCTTCATGAATTTCAGTACCCCACTTGTGAACAGCACTTGATGTCAGGAGCTACAAAAACATAAAGGGCAAACTAGAGTCTAACTTGAAAAAAGAAAATAAATCTATAGTTTATCAGGTCAATCTCAAATAATCAAGAGATTATGACCAAAATACTCTTTTTATGCAGATGACTTGCTGTTAAAAGACCCTTAACTGTAGTCCATGTACTTGTTCATTTATTTCAAAGTCAACACAGAGTTTTGTTTTTGAATTTTAATTCGCTTGCATTAAAGCAGTTTCTTTAAAAGAAAATTTTTATTTGCTCCTCTACTTGTCATTATTACCAGGGGAGGTCAAGTGGTGTAGAACAGGTAAAAACCCGAGATCAATTCCTGGTACTATCGTTTTCTAGCTATGTGGCCTTGGACAAATTTACCTAACTTCTCAGAGGCTCAGTGTTCTCATCTCTAAAGAGGCATAATTCCTATCCCCTTCACACAGATGTTACGAGGATCAAAAGAATAAACGTGAAAGCATTTTATAAATGATAAGGCAGTATTAATATATCTTGATGGTTGCCTGTCCTTATTAATCAGTATTTCAAGAACCTGAGAAATGGATGTTATATTTCATGGATCCTAATACACATATTCTTTTCACATTTTTTAACATCTCAGAAATAGAATGGCATCTTTCCACATGTTGACCAGATGATGGCAGGGTTCTGACTGTGAAAAAATTTTAGAAACATCTTACCAATTTATTTTACTTATACTTTCCTTTTCAGTAAGTACAAAAGTAATACTTAATTTGTTAAATATTTAAGAAAATCTAAAATAGCTCTCAGTGAAAAGACATTGTAACACTGTTTACTTAGCAGCTATTTTTCTTAAATATAAACATCAAATATAAAGTAGTGGTACATCTTATAATCAGATAGCTTCTTAGATTCATTAAAGAGTGGAGAAACTGGATTCCCCTGATCCTCAGCCTTGTAGTCCTTGAGGAAGTCTAATTTAGGAACAACTGTCAGAACAGGCAATGAGAAATCAAAAGATTTCACTTAAATTTGTATGGCGGTTTCATGTTTTTGTAAGTTTTCCCTCCAAAGGGAAAATACCAGGCAATTAAAAATTTCTTCTTGGCCACATTGAAAACCCCTTAAAAAGAGCAGTCTGAAGGAGCCCAAACTGCAATGGTTGCAGAGAAAAGACTCAGTTCCAGATTTTCTAAGTACCAATTAGCGGCACTATTTGCTCAAATGAGCACAGATCATAAGACTGATTTTATATAAACCAATGAGTTACCATTTTTTACAAGAATTCTTTTCCCTGACTATATATTTCTCCTATACCATAACAAAGCAAAACAACGCAGAGATCGACATTTAAGAAGCTTCGTACGACTGCAAAATAAAAATATATGTGGATTAAGCAGCACTTCCTCTGGTGCCATTCTCATTTGTTCATTTTTCACTTTGAAAAGGTAATTCTGTCTACCTTCTAGAATTCTGAGATGGGGAAAGACAGGCAATACCTTGTGGGGAAGATGCGCAGCTGGTTCAAACTCACCCATATACTACAGACAAACCTAAACTATTTTCCCTGCCTGAACATACTAGGAAAGAATACGAGGCTGGCCTGAAGGTGGAAGGTGAAGAATGCAGAAATGACAACAAAGCTCCTTTTGTGCACCTTATTCATGCAATCACTTATTATTCATACCCTTACTTCTCAAGAAATGTTAGAGGGCAGCTTGTGAGAAAAGCCTGGGGAAGGGGGGTGGGGGACGGTCCTTGTCCCAGGAAACGCAGCGAGGAAAGTAGTACCAATTATGTCAAATCCTACTGAGTGTTCTGGCAGCCAAGCCTAAAGGCACACAGAATTCTGTAGCTCTTCTGATTTAATAAAAGAAAGTATGCCTAATTGATGGGGAGGAGAATCTTTTTAATAGCTCTAAACTGTAGGAGAATTTAACATTTTTACATTAACAAAATTGAATAACATAACACAGGGTACCTTTGAGCTCGTAGTTTTACAAAAAAAAAAAAAAAAACAACCAACCAATCAACATGTGGCCATTTATTATGAGGGTATAATATAAAACAGTTCTCTGAAACATCTCTGCATAGAGTTAGAGTATTATACTCTAAATATGCAACTTGCTGGTGAACTTACTTGATACAGGGCTTTCTGGGTCTGGAGCTCCTTAACCTAAAGGTCTTTTCCTTTCCTTAGACTAATAAGTCCTTTTCCATGACTCTGAATAAACTTGTATTTCCCTTCTCTGTAAATTTGTGCATATATTATATGTCACAGTATGTTACATTATAAAAATTTTGCTATTTTTTTAAAAAGCTACTATAATTCTTAAAAGTTTAAAATCATTTTAAACTACAAATTGGTAGATGAATTAATCTAAAATGAAGATAAATCTTGATTTCATATAATCTCTGCCTAAATGACAATTTAAAAAGATTTCTTTTTTGAAAAAAGAAAGAAAACTTCTGTTTCTAAAATTAATTTTGTTAGTTTTTAAGCCTTGAATCAAAGGAGATTCTGTCTACCAAAATGCAGCTGGGAATAACTGTTTACAAATGAACAGTTTGTTTCACTGGGTTTTAAGATAAATATAAACTTTACCCATTTGTAGTTCTAGTGACTTACTTGCATATAGGACAAAAATGGGTGTCAAAATCCAGAAGTTAAGACAGCAGGAGACTCACTCATTCATTCAACATTTACTGAGCTCTTTCTATGAGCTAGGCGCTTGGTTGTATGCTGGGGGAGACAGTAGTGTCTATGACAGACACAGTTCCTGCTCTTGTGAGGATTCAAGGCTCATGTGGTGAAAAGGGAATCATGCTGAGTCAGTCTGCTTTCAGAAACACAACTTCTGTGATCTCCTATTCCCATTGTTAAGAAAAATTGCTTTCTAAGAGATGAGACCAGAATGGGAGCATATCATTCTGGCTCTGACAGAGATGCTGCCATATGCATGCCATTTTGCCAGTAAGAACATCTAATCTAATCTAACCTAGCTTTCAGTAGCTTACAATGTCTGCTTCTGCCTCAGTAAAAAAGTAAGTACAAAGAGGCTCACATTTTGATAAATAAATACTATACTACCTTTCTAAGTGCCACAATTCTTACTTTACTAAAGTGTGCAATTTCCTAGTATAATTAAGCCTTAACCTATTCTTTAGCAATTAAATAGTAGGAAGTAAAAGTTATATTCGACCAAAGATGCATGCAAACAATTAAAGTAGTAAATCTTTATAAGCCCCAAATTCAGAACTACTTTTTTTCATATTAGAGGATTCCTCAGCTGACCAAGATTCATAAACTGGTCTTACACATGAAAAAACTCAAACTAAAACAAGAAGCTTGTCTACTTCACCACCACCGAAAAAAAAAAAAAAAAAAATCAGATCAGCACATTTTTCTTACCTTTTTAAATGCTTCAGGCATACACCTATCCATAAATCTTTTACAATTCTCATCAGATTCAGAAAGACCTTAGTAAAATAAATGAAAGAATATACCTTATTTAGATCTTAGGTAGTTTGTAGAATCATATATAACATTCTAAATTCACACTAAATACATATGGAACTATCTATTATAAAAATCTTGATTCTTAAGGGGTTATTAAAAGTAACTTCTGATAAGAGAACAGTCTGAGAATCACAGTATTAGAGTAAATAAATACTAATTAGAACTGAAATGGTTGAACTTATGTTTTCCTGTCAGAGTAAATTCAAGGATCTGATTAAATAGCTAGTAAAAGATCAACAGCAGCTACTTCCTAGCCATTACTGTTTTTCTAAACAGTTCCATAAAAACACAAATATTTCAATAAATGCCAAAATCACTCTTCTCCCCTAAAACAAACTGATAAAATCTGTGTAATAAAATATACAGAATTGTGTCTGGCACAATTTACACAGCAAGTGATAAATACTCGCTAAGTGAATGAATGAATCTACTATAAAATCACCCTTTGGAAGAAATGCATTTCCTTCTTAAACTCAATCATGGGTTTTGCTCATCATTGGGAATACTGCGGAACAAATTTTCTATTTTTCAGATCTACTGTCTAGCATAGTACACAGATCCTTCCTTACAGGTGCTCAATAAATGCTGCTGTTGAGAAGCCAGTCATAAATGTACCACAAGAGCCTATCAGGATTAAATCAAATCCTAGTCAAAATATTTCCTTTTGATGTGTCTCATATTTAAACATGGTCAGTAAACTATACATAGTTTTAATAAGGAAAAAAACTCCACAAAACCGTGGTCCTATTCATTTTATTTTATAACTGAATTCAATATGAAAAATAAATTATTTTCTCTTTTATAGATTTTTAGTGTAGATGTTTCCTTGTATTGACATCCATTCTTCCAACCTAGTGATATTTTATTACTCTATTAGCTTGATATTTGTAAAGCACTAAAGACAGTACCAGGCACTTACAATAATAAGCACAAAAAGTATGTTATATAAATATTACTTTCTTTTCTTAAAAAGAATAGCTGCTGAATTGAGCCTTAATTTAAAGTACTCCAAGCTTCTGTGGAAAGTTTATTTCAATTTCCATAAAGCTTTCAACTGTATTTTAAATAATCTTTCTCTTGAAGCTAGAAGAACAGTTGATTTAGTCAAGGACTAAGAGAATAAACAATCTGTCCAAGATCACACAGCCAGGCAATAAGAGCTAAGATCAAACTTAGGCCTCCTATGAAAAAAATGTCCTCAGGTGTTCTGAGGTCTGGAAACTTACCAAGTCTTGCCAGGTAGGTAGAGGCCAATAGGCATTTGCCTAGTGATTCTTCTCGCTTATAAGGGATGGACCAATGATCCGTTAAAACACGGCTTTCCAGTTCATATAAATTTGTTGTAGGGAATTCAATTCCTTCCCCAGAGCAGTTTCCATTTTCATCATTCTTCTGACAAAAAGGGATTAAGACAAAAAGCAAATATACTAATTAGTGATTATTTGAAAAATTTAGAATTGAACACAGAGCACATGCTTAACCAATGGTTGCATTAATACCGCCAGTGTGGATCCACCTTTCTTTCTCCTAATCACACCTTTCACCAAGAGTACCTCAAATATTCTCATCTTTCATCATTCTGGCATTCCTATTCTCTCAGAAGGTAACTTCATTTCTTTCTTCAAAAATGAACTTCATTTCTCATAGTAAAATATCAAACCTGCCTTCAATGACAGCCATCCTGTCCTCACCTCTCTTTTCTCACTGAGAGAATAAATTTTTTCAAAGAGGTACCTCTATTTGCCATCTCTTTCTCACACTGACTGAATCCTGACACCACCCCAATCTGGATTCCAGAGTCCCTACTCTCCAGAGTGGCTATTGTTAAGGTCACCATTGAACTCTGTATCATTAAATCCAATAACATGTTTCAGTCCTTATCTTACTTCTCAGGAGTACCTGACCTTCTGCTCACTCTCTCCTTTTGAAATGCTAGCTTCTCCCCCCTACTTCCCAGGTTAGCACACTCCCTTTTTCCTCCCATGGGTCTGGTTGTTCCTAGTGTGTCTGGTACAACCTGCTCTCCCTGTCATCAAATATTTGAGCTCCTCAAACTTCAGTGTGAGGCCCTCTTCTCTTCTCATTTCAGTCTATCTCCCTGGGTGACCTCATCTACACTCCAACTCTCAATTACCTCCTATCTGCAGATGATTCATAAATTTGTATCACCAGCTTAGACCTTTGCTCTGAGCTTCAGACACACAAATGCAACTGCCTACTTGACATTTTCTCTCATTAAATGTGTGCCCTAAAACAAATTCATGATCCTTCCCCCTCAATCCTGGTCCACTTCTTGTGTTCCCCATCCCAGTGACTGGCACAAGATTCATCTGGTAGCACCGCCAAAAACCAGGGAATCATTCTTAACACACTCCCATCCCCACCCCCAACACCTGGGGATCAGACCTCCTAAATTTCTCTCAAATCCCTCTACTTCCGTCCATCTCCACAGCCACCTCCTGGCCCAAGCTGCTGTGGCTTATGCCTAGATTATTTCGCCAGCTTCCAAACTGGTCTCCCTCTACCTCATTCACACATTTGCTTTCCACTCTGATCTTTATAAAGCACAAATCTGATGCTAAGTCTAAAAACACTTTCATGGCTTGCCTTAGTTCTTAAGATAACCCAAATCATTTTTTAAATGTTCTAGAAGGCCTTGAAAAGCCTATCCCCTACCTCTTCCTCTCCAGTTTTCTACACTCTGGGTGGTTTCTCTGGGATTTAGCTTCTTGACAAGCACAATGCTCACTGTATCCAACTAAGTTCCCAAAAGGCCTTAGCAATGTTTCTGATCCTACATGCTCTTCCAGAACCTGGCCACTCTCCATCAAAAGGTAGCATTTACTCCCCGTGTCTCTGAACCAGAGTAGGACTGTGTGTGTGCCTGCCTCAATGAACAGAATACGGCAGAAGAGACACTGCATGATGTCCAAGCCTCAGTCATGAAAGGCAATACAACTTCCTCCTGGCTTGTCCTCTCTCGGGACACTCACTCCTGGAACCCAAACACCACATCATAAGGGAACCCACACTAAATGGAGAAGTCACATGCAGCTGTTCTGTCCAACAGTCTGATTAAGGACTCAGTGGACAGCCAGGAGCCTTCAGATGGCCTCTGGCCATCAAGTCATTCCCAGCCTTAGTCTTTCGGCTGAGGCCCTAGGCATCATGCAGCAGAGATAAACTGCTGTCTGAATCCCTCCCCACAGAATCAATGAGCATAATAAATGGTTGTTTTATGTCACTATTCCTGAACTCATCTTTCTGTCCTCTTTAACGTACTTAACTCCCATACATCCTTGACTCTTCCAGGGAAACACATCTTTTTGTTTCAGCCTCTTTGTAATTTGAATCTAAAGTGTGTCTATTGTAGACAGCATAAACTTGTATCATATTTTAAAAAATCCATTCTGCCAACTAAACGTAAACCTTTCTAGAACTTCTAAACTAGGTCAAATTCCTCCAGTTGTTATGAATTATTATATACTCTTACCATCCTGAACCTCTCCTTTATAGCACTATTCACAGATATAATTTTGTATTTACTTGTGATTTATTTTATGTTTGCCCTCCACTAGACCAAGCTCCATAAGGGCATGGACACTGTCCACTTTTGACCAACTCTGTATTTCCAGAACCTGGTCCCTAACACAAAGTTGGTATTTAGTAAATACTGTTAAATGGAAAAATAATCCACACAAACAAAGTTTCAATTAATAATGAGGTAACTGCCAGACTTTCCCTCAGTTCTCACGAAAATAATTACTAAATAACTGATAAATGAGTTCAGCAAGGTTGAAGAATACAATATCAATATACAAAATTCAACTGTATTTCTATACACTAACAATGAACAATCCTAAAATAAAATTAAGAAAATAATTTTATTTATTATAACATCAAAAAGAATAAACTACTTAGGAAGTATGAAACTTGTACATTGAAAACCATAAAACATCACTGAAAGAAATTAAAAGAAGAATTAAAAAAACAGAAAGACATCCATGTTCATGGATTGGAACTTAATATTGTTCAGATGGCAATACTTCCCAAATCGGTCTACAGATTCAACACAATCAGCATCAAAATTGCAGGTTCTTTGCAAAAATTGACAATCTGATCCTAAAATTCACACAAAAATGCAAGGAACCCTGAATAGCCAAAACAGTAAGATAAAAGAAAAACAAAGTTCAAGAATTCACATTTCTTGAACTACAAAAATCTATTATAATCAAGAAAATGTAGCACTGGCATAAAGATAAATATTTAGGTCAATAGAATATAACAGAGATTCCATAAATGAAACGTTTTATTTATGGTCAATTGATTTTTTCAACAAGGATGACAAGACAACTTAGTTAATCTTTGACAAAGGCATAAAAGCAATTCAATAAAGGAAGGACAGTCTTTTCAACAAATGGTGCTGAGACAATTGAATATACACAACCAAATGAATGAAACTGGACCCCACCTCACACCGTAAACAAAATTAACTCAAAATGTAACACAAGAATAAATCCTCATGAGCCTGTATTAGGTAATTATTTCTTACAAAAGCACAACAAAAGAAAAAATAGGTAAACTGAACTTCATCTAAATTAAAAACTTTTGTGTATCGAAGGGCACCAATAAGTAAAAAAGAATCTACAGATGGTCGTGATGGTTGCACAACTCTGTAAATGCACACTTTAAAAGGGTAAACTTTACAGTGTGTGAATTATATCTCAATAAAGCTGTCATTAAAAAGAGTTGATTAGCAAAAATGAGTTCAATGATTATAGTCACTAAACGTGAGTATATAAATATATCTAAGAATTCCAAAACACAGAGCTGTACCTAAGGATCTATAATAAAAATATAATATATATGGCCATTAAACAGTTTTAAAACAGCAATTTTTAAAATAACATATTTAGGACTTAACAGGTAAACAGTATCATGCTGCCTCATAAGTAGTTAACATTCTTGGTCTTAAAGAAGGAGGGAACAGACATGTTATACACAAGGGTTAAGGAATGATACTGAGCAGCATTACATTTTGAGGAGGGTGCTGCTAACACAAAGAGATAAGTAATCACAGGGGGGGAAAATGGTGACATGAACCCATATTTAGGTTGATTTAATATTTTGAGTCATCACTGTGAGTAGAGCCTGTCCTTGGCAAAAATTACATATTGAGCAAGAGAACACACCCAAAGCAGCTCAGTCCTATTGCAAAATAGCTCCCAACAGACATAATGGATTGGGCTTTTCATAAGAACTCTGGAATGTAACATACTATTTTCTCATTAGATGCCAAATCCAAATGATACAAAAGTAACCATTAACAATCACTGATTCTAAATTGATTAGAAACATATTTATCAAAAGTGTGCTATGCTCTAGACAAGGTGCTTAGTGCTGGGGACAGAGACAAAGATACAATTTTTATCTGTAAAGAACAGGACAATGAGATAGTAAAGAAAGGGGGAGAAGGGGGGCCAAGCCAGCCTGTGGGTGCCCCTGCATATGTTCGGCAAGAACAAATATGTATATGTACAGTAGTTGAACAAGTTTAAGGGAAATAGTGTTCCAGGCAGAAAGTTACAGATCACGTTATTTTAAAACCAGTACTAATTTATTTTTAAAGTGTATTAAGTAATAAAATCTCAACATTTTTAGACTTTTGACTACTTCAGGCAATGTCTTTACTGCTTTTTATTATGATATTCTACCAATTTCATTTAAAATTAATTTTTATAAAATATTTTATAATATTAATGTAAGTCAGGCATTTGTTAGAGATGTATAATTCTGGCACTAAGGCAGAAGAGAAATGAGCTTGCCAACAATTCTTGAATGTCACTTTTAACCTGAAAAATTTCTAGTAACACTAAGTCTTGTGTATTTCAGTTGTCCAAGGAAAAAAATGAGCTAGGTGTTAAATTATGATTTCTGAATTGGCCAATTTATGATTAAAATCAAAACAATTAACATTGTTGAATACATACACTTCTTCAGTATTTTCAGTTATTTCCTAAATATGTAATCTTTTTTTATGCCCATACATATGAAAGAAAGTCGAAACAAGATCTCTATAACTCCCATAATACTTGGTAGCATCATAAATATGCTAGGAATTCAAATAGTTGTGATCATAACTTCATCTATTTGCAAACTGTTCAGACTAGGGCTTATTATTAACCCAGTTATAAGATCAACATATTAATAGTACTTTTAATTGCTGGAACTTAAGTTTTTGATGGAATTGATAAATGCTGTTCCTATATAGTGTGAATCTACCCCCACAGAGTTTAATGAAGATATTTAGATTTAACATATAGTTTATTTTGACAAAAAATATATTCCTGCATACCTTTTATATTATAAATTGTAATTAGACATGTTCATACATATGTTACCACCCATATCCAGAAACTTGCCCCTTTGAAAACTGCAATGAACAGGCAATATCTTAACTGGGGACCGAGTACACAAAAATATTTACCTAACCCTTGCAAATGAGCTTTAAAATATCATCATGCAAGCTTTTGAGTTAATAAGAGTTTATTATTTATTTAGAAAACTACCTTCATTGAGTTTTTAAAAGGGCTTGAACTCAACAAGGATACATTACAAAAATATAAGTTTTCCTTGTTGAAAGAAGCAAAACTACCGGGCCAGGATCTACCACCTGCTAGCGTAGAGATTAAGTGCCTGTCTGCCCACTGACTCAACAAATACAGACAAAGAAAATTATTCAACTTAATGGATAAGAGATTGCCAATGTTGCTGGAAGTTTAATACTAAATTCAATTATTAAACTATCCTATTGGCCAACATGTACTCAAAAGGACTTCTAAATATCTGATCAATGTATAGAAAAATGAAGATAGACTAATTTCTCCATGAGGATTTTAAACAGGCTTGTCTATTACCTAAAATAAATGACAATTAGTACCATATATGCATATTAAGGAAAAACATGCAAATTTGAACAGTTGATTCAACTGTCACTAATTTACAATAACTTTCATTAAATCTTGAGATTGTCAGTCTTATTATTTTTCAAAGCAATTCAGGAACAGTTATATGCAGATGAGATATTTCTTCTGTTATTTCAGATTAAAGAAAATAAATCCTAAAATACTGTTTCCTAGAAAAAGAAGAGATGATGGCAGTCCCCAAGTTACTAATTGAAACACAAATACATTGTGTTTCAAGTGTGTTTGCAAATTGTTTTCCTAGAATGCACTTTCATTCCATGTTATGAGTCGTAAGTAATTTCCTAACTATTCTACAAAAGCTAGCTTTTTTTTGTGGTCCCCTGCATTAACCTTTGCTGATTATTCACGTCAAATCAGCCCTCTGCATCCATGGATTCAACCAACTGCCAATTGAAAATATTTGGGAAACAAAAATGGATGGTTGCATCTGTATTGAACATCTACAGACACTTTTTCTTGTTATTATTCCCTAAACAATACAGTGTAATAACTATTTACACTGTATTAGGCATTATAAGTAATCTAGAGACAATTTAAAGTATGTAGGAGATCTGCATGTCCTGGTTCAGGAAGAAAATTTAAAAAATAAAAAAGAATAAAGTACATAGGAGAATGTGTTTAGGCTATAAGCAAATACTACATCATCTACAAATTTTGGTTTCCAAGGGAGGCCCTGGAACCAGATCCCCATGGATATTGAAGGATGACTGTATTCAGAATATACAGAGACAAGGTTTTCCTGAGAAGGGGTTGTCTTGTAATTCTAAAGTGGTATCTTACACATACGGTGTATACTTTCACTTAGATTTAAGGTTTGGAACTTATAGATTGATCCTAGGATCAAAAAAGTAGGTGGCGGTTCCAGTCCCAATTTCCTTAGGACATCCCCAGTGACTGGAGATATGCTGGACCTTCGGTTTTAACAGACAGCAGGAAGGAGGGGAGATACGGTGAAGGGGATTTAGATAAACGCAGATAAGAGTAAAATGAGCATATGGAAGGGAGAACTAATACATCTACTGAGTACCTAGCTACTATGTGTCAAGAATTGTGCCAGTTATTATGGAAAAGTATATATACATATATATTATCATTTAATTCTTCACAAACCCCATGAGGTAAGAACTGTCATCCTCAGTTTTTAGATGAGCAAACAAACTAAGCCTCAAATAAGACGAAGTTACCCAAAATCACGTTTTTTATGGTCCCTTGCCTAACACCAACAGTCATTCATGTGTTCAGAATGGGATAAAAATTTAAGTCAAGGTTTCTCTAAATCTCATGCTCTAGATTAATTACATGTGGATGTATTCCAATTCCTCCAAGCATCACTGCAGAATGGAAGCAAAATGTTTTTACAAAAACCAAACATTCTTCAATGTTCCGTGGAGGCTATATAAGAGAAAAAAAACAAAAACCCCAAACAGAACTTATATAATGTACCCAAAACTAAGATCTGGGAAGGTAAGAGAGAATTACCAATTAAAATTTCTTTCCTTCCAAAGCACTAGTATTTTTCAATCCATTAAAACTTAATCTAAAGTTCTAGATAAGCAATTATTATTATTATTTTTTTTTTTTTGAGACAGAGTCTCGCTCTGTTACCTGGGCTAGAGTGACTGCCGTGGCGTCAGCCTAGCTCACAGCAACCTCAAACTCCTGGGCTCAAGCAATCCTTCTGCCTTAGCCTCCCAAGTAGCTGGGACTACAGGCATGCGCCACCATGCCCGGCTAATTTTTTTTATCTATATATATTTTTAGTTGGCCAGATAATTTCTTTCTATTTTTAGTAGAGACGGGGTCTCGCTCTTGCTCAGGCTGGTCTCGAACTCCTGACCTTGAGCGATCCACCCACCTCGGCCTCTCAGAGTGCTAGGATTACAGGCGTGAGCCACCGCGCCTGGCCTAGATAAGCAATTATTAATAGCTTTCATTAATGTTGTTGAAATTTCCTTTATTATGTATTCCTGCCCAGCAGATCTAAATGTAGATTCTGTCACCACCACTTGCTACCTGTGTTATCTTGAATAAGTTTCTTAACCCTCTATGTCCCTTAGTTTTCCTCAATGAAAAACAGGATGGTGCTTGGTTTGCAAGATTACTACACAGATGAGAGACAATCCACACAGAGGGCCCACTATGGCAAAAAGCAGCATAAAATACAGTAGGCCAGACCTCTCTTCAAGCTTCAGGTGACTCTGTCTCTCTCTGATGCTCTCTCTCTGCTACACTCTCTAACCCTGGTGCCTTAAATTAGGCACTTCAAATTTACCATATCCGCAAAGAACTCAGTGTTCTGCCTCCAATGTGTTACTTCGCTAGTATTACTAATCTCCAAAACTTTGTCATCTTTTCTACCAGTTGGTCACCACATCACAATGATTCTACTTCAGAAATTTCTCCTCAACAGCCTCTCCTAGCCAAGCAGTGCTGTAGCTGAGGTCCTCATCGTGTGTGGAGTGGGCTGCTGCAACACTCTTATAACAGCTGTCCCTTCTACCATTCTGTATCACCCCAAAGTGCCACCAGAATGATTTTCCTTAAAAAAAAAAACAACCAAAAACCTAACCCCAACCCCCGACCCCGAAAAAGGAACCTGACCCTATCATCCCTCGCTTGGTCAGGAACCTCCATTAGCTCCCAGCTGCCTAGAGGTATCTAGAGAATAAATGCAAGCTTCTTGCCTTGGCAAGGCTCTTCACCATCTGACCACAACCTACAAATAGAACCTGATCTGCCACTTTCCAAACCCCTCTGCTGTAGCTACACTGAACTTCTCAGGCCCCTGTGTACACCCAAGGTCCTCTCATGGAACCATGCATAGCTGTATCCTATTTCCGCTGCTTAGTTTGCCCTAGAATGCCCTTTCTCAGCTTAAATAAATTCCTATTTCTTCTTCACAACCACTTCAAGCAACATCTCTTCAACAAAATGTTCAATATCCCTTCAAGCAAAGTAAAATACTTTTCTTCTTCCTTTTTTTTTTTCGGTAGAGACAGGTTTGCAGAGGCTATGAATATACTGATGAATAAGACAAACATATTCTGCCTCTGAAGCTTGGAAATACCCAGTCCATCAGGGGAAAAGACAGTAAGAAATTACAATTTCTTGTAAAGAGCATGTTATTCTTACAAAGTACTATGAAAGTACATAAGATGGGGGCCCATTCAGCCTTAAAAAGGAAGGAAATCCTGCCACATACTATCACATGAACAAACCTTGAGGGCATTATGCTAAGTGAAATAAGCCAGTCACAAAAAGAAAAATATTGCATGATTCCACTTATATGAGGTATCTAAAGTAGTCAAAGTCACAGGAACACAAAGTAGAATGGCAGCTGCCAAGGGTTGAGGGGTAGAGGAAAAGGGAGAGTTGTTGCTTAATGGTTATGGAGTTTCAGACTTGCAAGATGAAAAATCTCTGGAGATCTGTTCCACAATAATGTGAAATACTTAACACTACCAAACTGTACACTTTAAAAAGGTTAAGATGGTAAATTTTATGTATGTATTTTTTACCACAAGGAAGGGAAAAAAGGGGGACCCACCCTCAGTCAAAAGTATCCTCCTAAATGAAGTAATATTTGAAACCTAAGTAAATATCTAACTTCTTCACCACAACCTCATATATATGGTTAATTCTTATTCCTCATTTTACTTGACCCATCAGCAACATTTAACACAGCTGATCACTTCCTCCTCCTGGAAATACCTCCTTTGTTTGGTTTCCAGGACTGAGCTCTTGCCCAGTTCCTCTCACCTCACTAGCCGCTCCTCAAGCTCCTTTGCTAGTTCATCCTCACCACCCCAGTCTCTAAACACTGCAGAGTACTTCTGAGCTGTCCTCAGTCCACTTCTTTACTTTTCCTATACCCACCCCCTTGCTGACCTCCTTGAGTCAAATCAAATGCAGTGTTTTTCAACCCAGTTTTCATTATCACCCCTCTAAGGAGATGTTTTAGACATTTTTTTCTGAATCACCCCATGCCCCATGAAATTAAATACTAAGGAATAAGATTGTCTTGAGTAGGGTTGAGCTTTGGAGAAATCCATTGTAATATCTAACATTTTTTTTCACCTCTCCCAAGAACCAATTTTTACCTCCTGTTGGAGTGATATTACCCCTGTTGAGAATGCATGCTTTAATGGTTTAAATACCGTCTCTAAGCTGAAGACTCAAACATTTTAGCTCCAGTATAGACCTCTTCTCTGGATGCTAGGCATATATCCAATTCCCTTTCTGATAACTAGAGCATCTAATGAGTGTCTTAAATGAAAATGTTCAAAACAACACCTGATCTTTCCCATAAGATCATGTTATCTCCCTGTTCAAAACCCTCAATGCTTTCCTTCTTCATTCTGACAAAAAGTTATCATTACAGTTGCCTACGAGGCCCTAATAAGGAGCTGACCTCTCTCTTACCCCCTCCTTCACTGAGTTCTAGCCACATTGGCCTCCCTGATACTGCCCAACCTGCCAGCCCTGCTCCTACCCTGGGTTTTTACATTAAGTATTCCTTCCACTTAAAGCAAGAGTTGGCAAAGTACTGCCCACTGCCTGTTTTTGTAAACAAAGTTTTATTGAAACACAGACCTGCACATTTGTTTACCTATAGTCTATGGCTGCTTTCATACTATCGTAGATGAGCTGAGTAGCTGCAGCAGAGACTATATAGCCCATTAAACCTCACACATTTACTCTCTGGCCTTTTATAGAAAAAGTTTTCTGACCCCTTAGAATGCTCTTCCCTCAGATAACCACAGTTTGCTTCCTTACCTTCTTCAGGTCTTTGCTCAAATATGACCTTCTCAGTGAAGCCTTCCCTAAATAATCTACTTAAAAAGCAGCCCTCATCACACCCTGCCCCCAGTCTAGCATGATCTCTCCCCTCGCCTGCTTTATTTTTTTTCCATAGTACTTATAATCATCTCACATTCTACATTTTACTTATTTGTTTGTTGTCTGCCTCACCTCGCTGGGATATAAGCTCCATGAGGGCAGAATTTTTGTTTTATTTGTTCCATAATAACAGCCCCTGAGACAGAGTAGGTGCCCAACAAATACTTGATGAATGAATGAGTGAATACTAAGCACCTAATAAATACTTATGAAAGAGGGAAGGGATCCTAAGCACAGAGAATTGTATGTGTAGACAGGCACTAAAGAGAGTATGGCGTATTTAAAGCACTTTCGTCTATCTCCATAACATCAAATACTGAGTTGTATTAAACTTCATCTATTTTCAGGTTTGGCTCCCCAATAACATTGTGTTACTCTATAAGAGGAGCTGTATCTAATTCTCCATTCTACTTCCAGTGTCTGAAGTTTTATCTGATACCTAAATCCCCTGTACAATGTCTCCAGCAATATCCCAGAACCCCTTTCTAAATACATCTAGTGACCAGGCACCTAGGACGTTTTTAAGATTACCTGTTTCTTTTTTGCAGAAAGGTTCAACTGAAATCTAACTCCAAGTAATTCTGACTAACATCTACCTGACCATAATTAGACAGGATGTTATTTTCTATGAATCTTCATTTCCTCACTTATGAAAGGAGAATGCTATGTGCTTTGCTTATTAACTACAAAAGGGTTTTTGTGAGTACTAAATAAGATAATGTATGTGAAAATGCTTTATAAACTCAAACCTCATATAAACAATAGTAAAGTGCTATTATGGTTATCTAAAGTGCTCTTAAGTGATTATTCTCCACAAATTTTTACTTACAGGAATAAACCTCCACTGAAAACACTTTTATATTTTTCTTTTTAGAAGGATACTCCATGTTCTCTCAAGCAGTAAGTTCTAATTTGTCTTAATCCTTAAAGTCATACAATAATTCATTAGGCTTAAAGTTGAGGACAGCCCTGTATATTGTAAGATGTTTAGCAGCATCCCTGGCCTCTACCCCTAGTTGCCAGTAGTGGTACCCTTCTAGTTGTGACAAAAAGATCGCCAAACTTTGCCAAATGTCCTGGGGGGAGGGGGCAAAATCACCCCTGGTTAAGAACCACTGTCTTAGAAAAGACTTAACATCTCCATATCTCAGTTTCATCTATAAAATGAAAATGTTTGCCTGTAGATCCAAGATCCCTTCTACCTCTAAAAATGTTAAAATTCTATTAAAGATCAAAATAAAGATATTAACAAATGCAATCTTACCAAGGGGGAATAAAGTAGAGAACAAATTATGTCATGAAATAAATATTTTTGTTCAGTTTTCCTTATTACCTTAATAGATAATAAAACCTCTCTGCGTATTCAAAATTATTCAGTCATAAAATCTTTTAAAAATAATGTAAGAGAATTGGATTAGACTTTTCAAAAGCATCAGTATGAAAAGACTAAAAAGATGGAAAGACCATTCTAGAATCCAGATTAAAGGGATATGATAATCAAATGTAATGCATACTCTTTGATTCAATCCTGTATTATTTTTAAAAGCCTAGAGAGAATATTATTAATGTAAGTGGAGGAATCTGAATATGGACTAAATCACATATAATATTATTGCATTAATTTTAAGTTTCTTTTGTGAGATAATGGTATTGCAGTTCTGTAGGAGCATGTCTTTGTCCTTAGGAGATAAACATGAAATATTTAGGAGTCAGGTGTGATGATATTCGCAATTTATTTTCAAAGGTTCAGAAAAAAATGCGTGCTTATGTCTCTTTAGAGAAGAGGAGAGAAAAAGCAAAGGTGACAAAATGTTTGCAGATGTTGAATCAAGGTGAAGGGTATGCAAGTGTTCACTGTATTATTCTTTCAACTTCTGTAGACTGGGAATTATTCAAGATAAAAACTTGGGAAAAATACATCTAGTATGCAAATCAAATTATATCCACTTTGGATTTGTGGCTGACCATTTTCTAACATGTTACTAAGTACTTTTTCTCAATACTTCCCACTCTGTCAGAATCTCCTGGGATAGCTGGAGGGAGGTTCTTACAGTGACAAGCTATTCTGAAAAAGCAATCCAAGTGATTCTGATCTGATGCTAGCTGACCCTACCCACCCTTCAGAAACACAGGCTATGAACTTGAAAGCAGGGGCTGTATCTTAGCTGAAGCCAGAAGTGAGCCAAAGACATTCAATAGATCGTTCAGTGTTGAACAAATGGTTACCATACTATTCTTTTCCCCCTCCTACTCCCTCTCCATGCACATTTTCATTTAATTGGGATGAGAAAGGAGGAGAAAAAATGAAAAGTGTCTCAATAGCTTTACTTCAAAATAAACTCACTTGGATTAATAGTATCATTAATCATTATTATAGAGGAAAAAGAAACAAATGTAACAATCTGAAACAAAACCAACAACACTAAAAATCCTGCTTTAATTATACTGTAGCATGTTTTCTCTTTCCTCTCTAGAAATGACAACCTCTGCAAATAATCTCCTTACTGAAGTAGAGCTCAACTAAGCCATGTAACAAAACTATATAAAAACAGACTGGCAAACAGTCCTTCAAAAGGCTAAAAAAAGGTTTGTTTCTTTTAGCATCCATTATGTTCTTTCCTGTGTACAGTATTTTTCTATGTGAGCTAAAGAAAAAACATAATGCAAATGGAGTGGTACAGAATACCAAACTTCAAATTTAATATGTTATGTTCAAAATTGTATCTATTATAAAGACACTGGCAACAGTTCAAAACAGTTCCTTCTCACAAACTAATACAAGGTAAACACCATGACAGAAATCTGCTAAAAGACTACCAAAAAAGTGTATGTTGCTTTCAAGCTATAAAGTAGGGTATTTTAGGCAAGATTACCTTTAAGAGACTATTCGATACACACGTGAGTTGAAAGAATGTGTTCCAAAATGGTGATGCAAACTAAATATTTTCCAGATAAGATTCTTTAACTTAGCACCTCCTACATCAAAGATTACCCTGGACTTCACAGGAAATACTGAAGACCAGACCCTGCCCTCAAAGGACTCAAAAATCAATATGGGGGACAAAGAACAATGTCAATACAATGGGATAAAAGCTGTAACAGAAGTTTGTAAGGGTTTCTATTCAAACTCAAGAAGGCACTTTTAACTAGTAGGAGAGGAAGAATGAATGGGAAGAAGTGTAATGGCAGGTACCAACCTCTGATAGAAAACCATTAGCAAAAGTGATTAACAGGACTTGTAGCATGTTAACATTTGGAGTCTTTTGGGACTTGCCGGACTGAGATAAGAAGGATGTTCCTACCCTATCTCTGCCAACAGCAAGCCTGTGTTAAATCTAGTTTGTAGAGAAAGGATCAAGTTGATGCCACACAGATAGTGCTATGGATTAACTCTTAGGTCCAACATGGCAAGAGAAGGGGGGAGACACAGAGAGAGAGGAGGGCATGCCAGTGGGAGAAAAAGCATGTGCATAGGCTTTTTCATAAAAGGAACCGGCATTATTTTAAGGCTGATTTTTTTTTAAGTATCCTTGAAGAGTCCATCAGTACACACTGTGTTTTATTTCTGTATTCATTAAAATACATATAATCAAAAGGAAGTATAATATTTTCAGCATATTGACACCTTTCTAAGGTATCATTCAAAATGTTTAATTTCAAATCTACAAGTGTACAATACATCCCAGTTGATACTTGTTATAATCACTGTGTTTGATACACAGAGAACAAAAAGGGTAATTTTAAGGAACAAAATGTCACACATCTGAAACATAATTATTAAATTAGGTGGTATACTGTTTCAAGAGATTTGTACACGGACTCTTAAAGCTTATTTTTAAGTACTCAATACCACGACCAACTGTGGAAAGACTTTGGCAGGGGATCAGGTGTTCAAGGATGCTAAGTCTACAGACTGACACAGCACCTTTCCAAGCCACAGCAATTGCCTTAGCCTTTCCTGTCTCAACTCCCACAATCTTTAAACTCATGAAAAACTGCTGAAGATAAAAAATGCATAATGAGAGAGCAAGATAACCTATTGGAATGTATCCACCACAGATAAGGGGAAACCAACACTACTATATAGCTAACAAAGGAAATGGTGATGATTAAAATATAGAAAGTTTATAAGGCAGGCTACATTAAAGATGACCGACAGTCAAAGACTTGCTCATGCCAGAAAGACAGTATGGTAAAGTAAACAAAATATATCTTAGGAGAGAGAAGGCTGGGTTCTCTTCCTGACTTTGCTAATGAGCCAAGAGTCAAGGTCCTCATCCCTAAACTGACAAGATTTAACACCACCAGATCTCCATGGTCCCTTCCAGCTCTGAAATAAATTTTCACTTTTAATCCTTTAGTTTTATTTGCTGGATTAAGGAGAGGGAAAGGCAGGAAATAGTCTCAGTTCTATAGATAATTTTGCTGTTTTATGAAGTATATCTTGCTAAGTTAGTCTTAGTATTTTTCTCATACTATAATCACTATGAACTGGGTGAATCCAAGAGTAACTACATCATTTCTGATCTTTGATACTTCTTAAGAAATGCTTAAAATTCCTTTACCACAGACATGTTCTATATTTTAACCACATAAAGCTCAAAGTAATGAAAAGCAAACAGGACTTGCTCGTTATTCTCTACAGATGTCAGTGTACTGCACATATATCATGAACCAATTGTATGGTACAAAGTATAGATATTTGGCTGGCTTACTTCCAACACGGAGAGGCTGGCTGCTCAACAGATACCTGACATTTTCTTAAAAATAAGTGTGTGCGTATATGTAGGGGTGTGTGTGTATGTGTGTTTATATATATGAGACACCTTAACTGTTAGTGAAAGATAGGATGATTTGTTGCTACAATAACTCACCATAATATTTCAAAATGAAGCAGACATCATGGGAAGGAAACCTCACAAGAGGAAAATTACTAATATTTTCTAAGCATTATTTTAGCACAGTCCACTCCAATATAAAACTGATCACAAAAACAAAATACTAATAAACTAAGGATCCCTAATTTTACTAACACCAGACAGGTTTTCATTTACAGAGTTATCGCTATTTCCACCAAGTCTTTCTGTTATAAAATTACCAAACATTCCTTTAGCTTTAAAGTAATTTTTTTTTTTTGTATTATCAATAGTCATAATAGATTTTTAGCCACAAGACTAGTTCCTAGAACAATTTTTCTTTCCTGGGAAAAACTTACACATTCATGCTTTTAGGACAAAAAGTAATACCATTTCATTAAAGAAATTAGAACAATTCTTTAAAAAGATAGTGGTTGAAAGAATCATCAAGAAACATCTCACAAGTAAATAAATACAAATTCTGTCCATTCCATGACACTAAAGAAATATTGCTTGAAAAAAATATCACTTGGTTTCTTGGCAACAGATACCACTATAGATCAAATTACATCACAGAAAGTTCCTAAGCACTATCCAAATGCTTTTGATAGATCTGAGCTCTTTCATATTTAACCCACAACTCTTCAAGAACTCTAGTTTCTAAAATAAAATAATTTATTAGACTTAGGGCATAAAAAAATCTACTAGCCTTAAATCCATAATAGAGAAGGGACTATGTCAGGTGTGTTCACCACTGTACTTACTCCCAACATTTAGCTCAGGGACTGGCACACAGTAAATTCTCAATAAAAATTTACTGAATGAATGGCTGTTTTGTTAAGTGGGCCATTAGCTGTTTTGTTGCTCTGACATCTTCAGTATAATGCCTGTTTTTACCATTGGAATTTGATGCAAACCACTATTTAATTTAAATGGAGAGTTTTTTTTTCTGAAAACTCTTTAATTATTCTCCATTTAATAAAAACAACAAAAGTAGCAGTCCCCCCCCTTAAAAATGTGCAAACACACATGAAGAGAGAGTATAGTAAAGTATATCAATGACAGAAAGAGTCAAGTGAGTGGAATCCTTCTTGAAAACAACAGATGAAATTGTGTTTGGAGGCTACCAACAGCCCAACAATTTTGAGTGACACTGCCACAGGTCACAGGAACAGAGGTCACAAGGGAAGGCTGTGTCAGCCAACTGTTTTCATTTGTATAATGTCCTTTTGGAAAAAAAAAAAAAAGTGGTCTAAAGACAACTGTTTTCAAAATAGAGTCACAGACCTTTCAGAGTCTTAAAAAGCTGGCAGGTAATCTAAAGATCAATCAAAACACACAGTGGAATCACATATAACAATGTCCTAAAACCAATTAACAAGGCAAAATGCTGTGAGATACTGAGGTTGGTTGGAGGAACATGAAGAACAGAACAGAAAAGCAGGAAAAGCAACTAAATAGAATCTCCATTAAAGCTTAACCCAGGACTCAATTTGAAAAGTCCTGCTGAATCCCATTTTCCTTGCCACAGTTTTCTTATAGCTAGAAATAACCAGAAACCATATAATAGCTAGATAATCAAATATGTATTCTAGATTAAAGAAAAATCCTCCCAATGATATGCTAAGAAACAGTATACTTTTTTTCCATACTTCAGTCAGATAAAAAGCAAATTAAATCTTTTTTATATTTCATTTTCCTTAGTAATAAAGTTTTCAAATAATTTGGGAGTCAAATTATTTAAGTAATTTGCAATATTTCCTAAGAATTACAAAGTATTTTAGTCTTTTTAACTGTGGTATCTCATCTTAATGGATACCACAGTTTGGTTTGTCTTTATTTATTTTAATAAAGTTTGTATGCTTTTTAAAAGCTCATTAAATAAAATTTTTTAAACTCAGAAAAATAGGGAGAGTATAGCCCTATCACCCCAAAATAATAGTATTAATATTTTAGCACCAACTTATTTTAAAAATTAAGTGTGAATATTTACATGTATACATGAGAGGCCCCATAGCTTCTAATTTCTCAAAGGGGTCAATGAATGAAAAAATTTAACCACAGGTCTAGTCTAAGATGCCCATTTTATAGAGGAGAGAATTGAGGCTCAGAAAGGCAAACTGAACAGAAATGTACAGTCTTCCAAATTCCTGGTTTAATACTCTTTCAAATACCATTTGATTTGTCATTTCATTTAAAATTTTCTTTCCATCCATCCATTTAGTCATCTCCCTATCCAATCAAATATTTTTGTGAGCCAGGAATATTAGGGACACAGAAATAAAAAGAAACAGTCCTAGCTCCTCAAGCTTAATGGGAAAATCGATACATATATGTAAACCCATCATTTTTTAATTGAAATGCCATCATTGCTTTCCTTGGTATACGTGGCAAACGCAGTGGGAGAATGTACTGGTATGAGACAAGTATACCTTAAAGAGTAGTGGCATTTGAGCTGACCTTGGAGAATGACTTAGTGTTAGCCAGGCAGATGAGATACTGGGGAGAAGGGCTAATAGCAGAGAAGTAGATGGCACCTAATCTGCAAAGGAAAGCTCAGAACAGGAAGGTAGGAGATGGGACCAGATAGGTAAGTTTAGAGACCCTGAAAGAAATGGAGTTTAGATTTTACCTATAGGAGATGAGGAACCACCCAAACACTTTTGACCAAGGTTATCCTATGATTAAAATCTGCATTTTAGAGATCATTCTGGTGCCACTGTGAGTGGCACAGAGAAACAGTAATAAAAAGTACATGAAAAAAACCAGAGCAGTAACAATGGAAATACAGCGAAGGGGCAGGAAAGATATTTAGGGCTAGAGTTAATAGGCTATTCAATAAGAGAAGAGAGCAAGAAGTCTAGAGTAACTAAGACAATTGATAGATGGTGTTGCCACTCACAGTACAAAATATCTTCATATTTACTAGGATCAGAGATACATTTTAAATTGCTACCAAAATGCTTCACTGTAGATTTCCAACTGTAGGTTTCAAAAAGCAATTCAATTTTCAACCAAAATTGACGATATGGGAGTAAGAAATGGAAAGAAAAAAAAAAGCAAAAGAAATGTTGGCCTGTTTATGAAAAGCTGAGTTCTAACAGCACACTAAGCAGAAATTGCAAAGTCTTGGCAATACAATGTCTGGCCAACAAGTCTTTGTGAAAAAGACTTTAATGTCAGAAACCATTTTGGAAACCCACTGATAAAGAAGGTAAGTACAGCTGGCCCTCCATGTCCATGGCTCTGTATCTGCGGATTCAAGCAACCATGATAAAAAATATTCGAAAAAAATTAAAAATAATGATAAAAATATAAATATAAAACAATGCAGTATAACAACTATTTACACAGCATTTACACTATATTAGGTATTATGAGTAATCTAGGGATGATTTAGAGTATACTCAAGAATGTGCAAAGGTCATATGCAAACACTACGTCAGGGACTTGAGCATGGCGGAAGGTGTCCTGGAACCAGTCCCCCTCGGCGGGTACCAGTGGGATGACTGTATCACGTTGTTTGTTAAGTTACTGTTTCATAAAATATTCCTAATATAAACTTAAGTGAAAGCATAATAAATAATGCCAAATGAATTTCGCAATACAAATAACTAGCTTGAAAGCAAACTGTGTGCTAGAACAACTACACTTAGCTTCAGAAGTGAGAGAACTTCAGTGGGTACCTGCAATATTACTTATTTCTAAGAGGACAATCTTATCTTCAACTCAGCCCTAGAAAATGGTTTGATAGACTGCTGCATCACAGCTGAAGCATTTTAATTTCTGGAAAGATTATCAGAATAAAATTTTGCCTTAATTGTGTTAGTTCTTTTCTGCAGAATAAAAATAAATCAAATCTATGGTTACATGTTCCATTAACACGCTTAGGGTAATCATCTCTAACACAGGTAGACTCTATTTCCTTCACACACAACACACAAAAACACACACACACACACACAAACACACTGAAATGAAAAATGCAAGGCACCAATGGTGGGAACCAGATTTCTCACTGCTGGACAGACAAGCGAACCCATCAACATAACATAAAAGCAAAATAGTTGCAAAATACCTTGCCAAAAACTCACCAGAGATTATCAACAATAAACAAATAATGTCACCTACTACCAATATGAGTTTAACAAAAAATTGTTATAAATCAGTTGTGACTAAAAAAAAGTGACAATATGAAATAAAAATTCCTATGATAAATGAGAATGAGAAATACAAGCTTAAAAAAGAAACTAAAACTCTAAAAGTGAGAAAAAAAATTTATTCTTTTGAAAATGAAGTACAACTTTCTTAGTATCTCTGCAATCTAGTATCCTCAGGCTGAAGTGTCCTCATATCTGACTTTACTAGGTATCTGAAGCTGACTTTTCTGTGTTCAACTTTCTTTTTCTCCATTTTTTTTTTTAAATGAAAACCTTACCAAAATATCTTATGCATTCCCAACCTTTCTTAAACAGAGCATACGAGAACCTTTCCTTGATGGTGGGTGGCATCATTAAAAATACAGTTATCCTCTCAAAGGTAGGGAATGCATACAGCTGGTTCAAGTCACCTCATACAAACTGCTAGCCTGCTGGGGTTGAGTCTGCTTTTCAGGTTTTCCCATTCCCTCCTTTACCACTGAGCTGCTACTGTCACTTCTCGCTAATGGCAAATGGGCTTGCCTCTAAGAGCTCATCAGCTCATGTTAGGACTTCACAAAACCATTCTAATTTGACAGGAAACATAATATTAAAACTTGTTTGAACTGTGTTTTTTTTTTTTTTAAAAAGCTTAAACACGAACGAAATACATGAGCTATAGTGCATTAAATTTATGGGGATGTTTTGAAATGGTTCAATTGTATGTATTTATGCGTTCACTTATTTCTCTCTGGGGTCCCCAATATGAAAAATATCCTGGAAAACTGAACTCCAGATTTGAAACATTCTGCTAAATCTTTCTTAATACTTTATTAAAAGAGAAAAATTTTCACCTTCACATTCAGATTCAAATAAATGTTATATAACATTTGGGGCAGTAAGTATAAAAATATGTAAGTATACTTGATGTATTTTTGTATTAAAGTTGAAACCTTTTCCTGAAATTGTTAAAACAATACATCTACTTTTCTAACACTGAAATTGGTTTCAAATTTGAAGCTAACAATATTATGTTGTATAAAGCTGTCACAACCTACTGTGATTTCACTAGAACCACACACCCACCGACACACAAAAGGCACTTCCTTAACGCTGGATTATATTCATTCTAAAAATGAATGGTCAGGTAATTACAAGGTGATAATCCAACTGTTAGATGAACTCACAGACCTAACTCCCAAAGGAGATACATATAGATCATAAAGAAATTCTTATTTCAAAAATTAGGCTATGCTGATTCATCTTTAAGATTCCCTATCTTTATTTCATTTACTTTCAACCAATTTTGGTTCTTCTATTTTTCACTCTAAAATCTTTAAATGAATTCTTTCTTTTTTAACTTACTAAATCATGGTAAATCACAAAGTATTGGTTATGTATTCAAATCACTAATAATTAACTAAGATTTACTCATTTGATATTTACTCCACACTCAAATGTACTAAGATTGTTGTCTTTTAGGAAAACATAAACAAGAATTTTAATGTAAACCTTAATATGCACATTGAGGGTATTATAATTTCAATTCATTTATAACTACTGCTTACTACCAAAGGGGGAAAACAGAAGCAGAAATGGGGTAAGTTAAGGAACTACAAATTAACGTGATTTTTATTTTTATGTGATTTAAGATATTATAGCAGGACCAACTTTGGGGCTCCTAACTTAAAAAACAAAAAGCAAGGAAATCTTATAAATACTTCTCACAAAATTCCTCCAGAAGGATATGTTCACATTAAAACAGGAACAAAACAAAGAGTTCACAATATTTGTTAGATCATAATATTAAATATCACTTCTGGGAATATTAATCAACAGAACTAGACAGCTAAGAAAGGTTATTTCCTCAATGAATGTGAAATCTCCTTGCAAAAAACTCCATTTTAGTATTGTCTAAGGACAAAATAAAGAGACTTAATAACAAGGTACATTTCATAGTTGTTAAGTTTTGTAAGATGCACATGATACCTGGTTCTATTGACCAAAGGACCAACTCTCCCCACTCTGTGGAGAACAGAACAGGGAATGAGCACTCGGTAGTGGTCAGTGGGGGTTTATATTAGCCATGTAAAAAACAGCGAAGAATTGGGGGGAGCGGGGGAAATGTTAAAGATCAGGACAAGTTATTTAGAGAGCTGTGCGATCTCACTCTCTTTAATAACAGAACAGACGCTTGTGTGCCATGGAACGGTTTTGAAGTAATGCAAACTCAGAAACCAAGCACTATATCTACATCCAACAATACTAGTGAGAACCAAACACAACTTTTCTGCAAAACATAAAATTGGAAGACATTAAAAAGGTGGTTTTTCTATGCAGTTTTATGGGTTTGCTAGATATCTGGGTCTTTTTTTATCTGCATTCTCCGTTGCTTCTACCAGACCAGAAGTTAACTGCTTGTACTTTCCAAATTGTAATTTTTAAACCAAATCCTAATTACAGCAGGGCCCTAAATTACTAAACTGATTTACCTAACTAGCTACATGACCTTGGGAAGTTACTTCTTGTAAAATGAGAGGCTTGGACAAAGACCCAGGAGGATGTAAACTCTGTGTTCTGTTTACCACTCTACTCCCTGCCCTGGGACCTGGAGGTATTAAAAGAGAACCATTTCTATCTCCAAAACACAAATATAAAATAAACTTAATCATTTTTGCTTTTTAGATCAATTATATTTTATTCTGTGTTTTCCCAAACATTTTTAAGAGAATGCAAACTGAAATTTCAGTGACTCAGTTTTCAGAAATAAAAAGGGTGAATTATACAACAGCTGACAATCTTCACCCAGGTTTTAGTCTTTCCTTTTCTCCTTTAACTCATAACCCTGACCCCTCCCTTTTTTCTTTGAAAAAGAGGCAGCTGATGGGGAGAAGGAGACAGTCTTAAAGCCAGAGGGCCTGAGTTCTAGCCCCACCTGTTCTATTAACTGACTCTGACGGGACAAGCCACTTCCCCTTTGAGGCCTGAAAGGCTGCATTTGTAAAAGAAGGGAGCTTAACTAATTATTAATTTGTAAAGTCTTCTGCTTTAAAAAATCGATGATCCTTCTTTCATTCAAGCCATTATTCTACTCCTAATGTCTCGATTAAGCACTCACCACATCATTCCTAGACTTGCACAGTAGCTTCACAATTTCTCTCTTTCCCTTTATTTTTCCTTGTTATCCATACTGCTACAAATGAATTCAATCCTAAAACCATGTAAGCAGAGTGAAAAGCACACTGGCTTTGAAGTCAAAGAGACCTGCATTCAAATTCAGGCTCCGCCACTAACTACATAATCATATTCCTAAAATGGTAATGCTATAACTTTATCACTGAGGATTAAACTGTATAAAGCCCCAAATACATGGCTTGACACACTGTAGATACTCAATAATAATTAGAACCTTTCCCTATTTCCCAAGATCAAAAGCCTCAGTTTCCCACTGTCTACATCCAGGATGACCAACAAGCTGCACAGGTAGCATGCATGAAGGTTTCTACAAACAGGCAAACTTTGGGTTAAATGGTCTCGCCAGGCTCCTGTGTGTCAGGAAAGTGTCAGCCTTCCAACTTCTGCCAATATGCTTGATGGGTAAAGTAGCATCAGTCACCAGCCTTCCCAAACTCTCAAAAGTAAATTGTGCAACCTCCCCTAGGCCAAATCCACAGGTCAAAGAGAAATAAGGACTTGACACTTTGCTTCAAAAAGATGGACATTCTCTGGATTTTACCTGAAAGCAAACTCCTGGGCCAGCCATTTGTTCGAAAAGAAGCCAATCCCAATTCTTTGTACTTAAATGTACAGGCAGTAAGCTAAGGTTAATGCACCAAGCATTATAATTTATTGATTTCTCAATCACAGGAAATTAAAAGGTATGACAAAAGAAAAAAAAAGAATAAAATTTTTCACATAATGAGGATACACTGAGGTTTGCAGAGTTACACAAACACCATCAAAAAAAGCCAGGGCTTTCTTCCTGATTTCAAAACTGGGTCAAAACTGGAAGGAACAAGGGGAGGAGTGATGGGAACTGACAAGGAGAAGCTCATTTCTTAAAGTGACTTAAGTACAGTTACTTAATTATATGGGATTTTTTTTTTTTAATTCCCAAACTAGGAACAATAACAATCCTTACTTCCATACACTAGTCAATGATACAGTTGAGTTACTGGTAACAGGGCAATCTAGCAAGTGTGTCAAAGCCTGGAAACCAAAGAAATCTTTCTTACAGAGAAACCTGTTTTTTCTGAAGTGCCACCTTCTTTCCTAAGCTACTTTAGCCCAAGCAACTGCTGCAAAAAGCATACAATTAAAAGGATATATACCATTACTCAGGAAGAATTCTTTCAGAAGGCTTAGCTAAGAATTATACAAATTCATATACCTACCTAAAAACACAATCTCATTTATTTGAGATCTGTGCTCTTTCTGTGGTCAGGCCGAGCTGCTCTACTGGCCCCAAGCTGCACTATCCAATGAATCTGACCAAAATTCCTGCCATGAGCTGCCATTTTTCTGCAAAATAATTATTCATAAGCACTACTGCTTCTGGTCGATCTTTTTTTCTTTATTGTATAAAAAGTCGGTTTTCTTCCCCGTTCCTTGCTCACATCCCAAACTGGCCTAATTTTCTCCACCTAGTCTTGAGACCTCCCATCAAAACCATTAGCCTCAACAAACTCCTGCTCCACTCCCATTTATCCCCCACCCTGTTCCCTACCCGTCTGCACAGCACCCTCAGTACTACTGCCATCCCTTTCCCCATCTAGTTTTTCCTCATTTCTGACCTACGACAAGTACTCCCCAGTTACCCAGAGTTGGTCCCAGCTTCATCCTCCAATTCCACTTCCTACCCCTGCCCAGGCTTCTTACCTTTGGCCTCTCTCAGACCAATCTCCGCTGCTTTAAAACCTGACCTTATTAAAGTCCAGCCCCCCACACCAGACCTTACTGCAGGTGAAATCCCCCTGGCCCCCTTTAGATCAATTCCTGTCATTCCTGGTCCATGCCCGGACCCTTCTCATTTAGACCCTGCTCAATGCCCCCGCTTTCTGACCCTTGGCTAAAATCCAAAACCCATTCCTAACCCCAACAGTCCACTGATCCTAGCAAAGACCACTACTCTGGCTGGCCCATCCCACTTTTTCTGAGACTCCGAACCTGGTGCCTCCCCCAATCCTTTACTGAAATCTGGTGCCCAGAGATCTCCGATCTAGCCTAGTCCACTAGTACCTCATTTCTGACCCTCATACACATGTCCTCTCCAACATAGCTCCAGGCTGATGTGTCCGTCTTCCCATCTCCGCTACTAGCCCTGGACCCTTCTCCCGATCCCGGCCCGCCACGTCGGCGTGTTTAGCCGGAACCCTAAGGGACCCCTCCTCACCCTGACCCGCAGCCCAGGTCTGCACCCCTACCTCCCATTCGGACCCCTCCCCTCAGAGTCGCTTTCCCCGCTTAACCCCAGTCCAGGGACCTACGTCCCCGACTGGAGCCTGGTGCTCCATTCTCCCTCTCCATGCCCCCCGCCCCACTATAACCCCCGGCGAATACTCTCTCCCCAGGGCAAGCCCAGTGGGGTGTGTCTCCAGTGGCCTCTCCCGCGGGGTCAGGGGTTGCCGCTCCTCACCTCCGCGTCCACCACCTCGTGGTAGGCGGGCGGGGGGTCGAAGCCACCCCCGCCTCCGGTGCTCCCGCCGCGGGAGGGGCCGCCGCCGCCGCCGTCACCTCCGCCGTCGCCCCGCGGGCCCCCAGCGGGCCCGGGGCTGGGGCCGCCGCCGCTGTCCATGGGCTCGTAGCCGCCGTAGTCGAGGCCCGGCCGCTCGTTGGTGAGCAGCGCCACGGCCTCGTTGATGTCGTTCTTGGCCAGGCGCAGGGCCTTGCGGATGGTGGCTGGGTCCGAGAAGCCCATGCACAGCAGCGTGGTCATGTGCTGCTCCTCCTCCGATTCCATGGCTCGGGCCTCCGGGCTGCGCCGACCGGCGAGCCGCGAAGCTGCAGGTCCCGGGCCTGGCGGGCCGCGCGGCGCTGCCTCCGCGCCGCCCCCGCGCCCAGGCGGGCCCCTGCGCTCCTGCCCCGAGCGCTCCGCGGCCGCAGGGCCAGGGTGGGTGCGGGCGTGGGCGCCGCGAGCCGGGCTAGGGCGGTGGGGCGCTCAGGCGCGGCGGCGGCCCGGCCCTGCCCTGCGCGCCGCCATGTTGGCCTCCCCCCCCTCCTCCTCCTCCTCCTCCTCGGGCCGCGGGGCCGCGCCTCCGCTCCCGGAAGCGGCACGGGAGGCGACCGGGCCGGCCGTACCGAGTGGTGGCGGCGTTTTTTTGTTTATTTTAAGTGAAGGAGCGCAGGGAGCGGCCGCGCCGCAGAGCGTGTCTAGGGTGAAAGGGCTGCCGAGCGGCCCGGCTGAGGCGAGGGAGGGTCCTCCGTTGTCGCCACCGCCCGCCCATTTCTCCGGCAACAGGTTCCCCTGGGACGGGAGGGGCAGCAGCGCGGCGCGGCTCGCCGTGCCGAACGCCGGCGAAGTCCCCGTGCCGGCCGCGCCTCCCCGGCCCCGGCGCGGCTTCTCTCCGCCCGCGCACGCCCGAGCCGCTCGGAGTCCCCCCGGCCTCCCTCTCCCTACCCGCGCACCCCCGCGCGGCCCGAAATGCCCCCCACCGAGATGGGATTCCCTCCGCCGCGGCTGCAGCCCACCTCCAGCCCGGCCTGAAATGCTCCGCAGTCCCGAAGGAAATTCACCCGCACCGCTGCCAGAATACGCCTAGCCGCCCACATAAATTCCTGCCCCAGCCAGGCACGTGGACCACCCGAGCTGAAAGGGACCCGCGCGTACTCTCGACCGGAGTCCCTCCAGCCCTCGCTGAAATCTCCCTAAACCGGTTGAAATTAATTCCCAGCCCTGAGTTTTCCTTCCGACATTGACTGACCACCTGTCCCACCAAACCTGACTGAACTCTACCTATTGGGCTGAAATCCCCTTTTGAGAGTCTAAAATATATTGTTCCAATCCAAAATCTAAATCCTAGTGTTCTGTATGAAAACCTCCAGAAAAGGCAGACTGTGCTTCCTCATTCAAACACCTTGGACATCGCCTGCCCACATTCCTACTGCAGTTTTGGCTAGGGATTCCCTCTTCGTCCCTGCCCTTTGGGGAGCACCCTATCCCCATTCCTTTCTACCTTTGAGCGTTCCTCTTGCCCTTTGAAGGCCTGCTTTCCTTGCTGTCTCTTTCCACCTTTAGCATTGGCACTCTGGGGACATACCCTTAGTCCCCACGACTCCACCATCCAAGCCCTGGCCCTTGCTATTTTCCTCCTTCAATTCGTGCTTCTCCTAGGTTCATTCCCCACCGTCTCCCAAGATTCTGATACCTTTTCCTTCTCTCGCTACATACTTGCTAATTTAGGCTAAGTTAGTTCATCTCCTAAAGTCTTCATCCCTATTTCTTCCTGAACCTGATGTCCCCCAATTAACCTCTCTCATCCCATCAAACCCCTCCTGTTGCCAACCCAGCATGATCTCATGAAGATCTCCATATACGCCAAATCTTAAATAGGTGGCTGTACCCTGCCTGACATGTTGTCTGTACTCTCTGCTGGCATCTCCCCCCGCCCCCCACTACCACCATGAACCCTTCTTGCTTAGTAACTTGCCACATAATTTATAAACACCAGCAATTCAATTTACAGGATGAATTTATCACTTTTGTTTACATTTAAATGAAGTTACTATATTTGTTGTTCCAATTAAAGGCTAGATTATGACTGAAGACTAGGCCGTAAAGTCTCTTAATTTGTGACAAAATAACAAAAGGAATCCTTCTTACATTTCTGAACAACATTGACAAAAAAGAACCTGCTAAGGAAGAATGCTTTTAATTGGATTGGGTCACAAGGTATATATATATTTATCTTGAAATAAAATTTTATGAAGTATTATAATCAACTTCTAGAGATACTAAAGGAAGTTGTAAATATTTATCTGCAACATAAGAACAACAAAGTAATTTAAATTGAGGTAAGCAACCTGCCATAGAGTACATGCCGAGGTATTTAATTTATTCAACAAATATGTTCTATTTACCAGGTGCTAGGTACTGTTCTTGGCACCAGTGATGCAACAGTGAACAAAGCAAGCAAAATTTGATGATGTGAGGGCACTCAGTTCTGCCCTGTGTTTGAAGAGTTAACTCAGTAACTAAGAAATGAATTGCAAGGAGAGAGAAAGTAACAGGTAAAGAAAAATTGGTTTGCCACTAAAATTTGAGATGGAACCTAAGAGGTCATGAGACAGAGCCCACTGATTCAGAAAGCACATACAAAGACTCATCAACAGTGGCAGGTTTATAGAACATGACAGAGGAAGCTGTACTTAGCTGAGAAGAGGAAGCAGAGAAGGAAGCAGAGAAAAACAAAGTCTGTGATAAAAACTGGAAAGGAGCCACAAAAGGCTACAAAAAACAAGGAAGTCCATTTTTCAACTGGATCCTGGAGTGACTGCAAAGCCAGAGTGTCATTTGAGGATGCAAGTAAGTAGTATAATCACACTTTTTTGCATGTAAGAAAGCAAGTGAGCACTTTAAACCCTGTGGAATTGGGAAAGCAGGGGTGGGGCCCATGGTATGAATATTCATATTTTTCATTTACATTTTTATTTTTATTGCAGCAAAATCAAGAAAATGTTAAGAGAATTTTTAAAAATTTGAATTACATTCAATTCACATATATCCTTCTCTAGAAAGCTTCTAAAGAAAAAAAAAAAATACCTAGGTCTAGAAGTGAGGTATGATGGACTATCTTGAAGACAAGTCATGAGGATTTTCTAATGTTAATTAATAAGTAATTTTTAAAATTATTTATGTCTATTTTGAACCAGACTGAGGACTAGGGAGACAATTGTGAGCAAGACATGCACAGTTTCTACCCTTTTGGAACTTTTTGTCTGTAAAGGGAGATATTAATAGACAAATAAGCAGTAATCATAAAGTGTGATAGGTTCTTTGATCAGGGAATTTCAGGATATAAGGGGCAAATTTCTTGCCCTCTGTGGGGGTAAATCACCAAGTCTAGGAAATCTGATAAGTTTCCCAGAGAAAATGACATTTAAAGTATAATCTGACAGAAAGAAGGAAAGCCAGGAAAGGAAATGTGAGATAAGGAGAGAAAGTTCCAAGGAACAGAAACACCATGTGCACAGGCCTTGTAGTGGGTGAGAGTAAAGCAATTTAGAGAAATGAAAAGCCAGTGGAGTACACCTGGCATGTAGAGTTCTAGAGAGGTACAGGTTGAGTATCCCTAATCCAGAAGCCTGAAATCTGAAATGCTCCAAAATCTGAAAAATGTGAGTGCCCACGTGATGCCACACATGGAAAATTCCACACCTGACCTCATGTGATGGGTCACAGCCAAAACGTAGGTGGCCACTGAAAGCCTGCCGCTGTTTGTTTTGCTGTTGTTCAACAGCTTATGCAGGGATTCTGGTGATGCTGCTGTGCTGCCTAGTTACCTGGAACACATTATTTTTTTACTATATTAATGGTATGTCATATTTTCTACTGTTAAGTATTAATACTTATGTATGAATAAGGATAAGAAAATGATAGCTTATTGGTAGTGTCAACTGAAGAAATGATGAGGCTAGTAAATTTGGAAAGGAGAGCTTTATTTCTCATAAAGGGTTACAGCCTACAGGGTGGCCATTCTGACAGGCTGGGAAGCATAGCCTTGGGCAGAAGCTGAAAGCATATACTTTGTGGGAGGGACAACTATACATATTTAACAAGCTAGAGGAGGAGTCATGAATATTTATGAAAGCAGAAACATGCACATGAGCAATGGAGCTTCATGCCCCTTCATAGGTCACATGTACAAAAAGATGGCAGTGTTAGCATAATCTGACAGTGGAGCTTGGCCCTCTGACATCAAAAGGTGAAGCGGAGGACTCAA
>CM052444.1:70900797-70944784 GCA_028533085.1 Varecia variegata | reverse complement strand
CCCTACTCTTTTTCCCATTTCCCTCACTCCCTATTTGGCATTTGATATATAGCTCTAGATAGAATAGTAAAAAATAACTTAGTATCAGACCAAGCTATAAAAACTATTCAAGGCCAGGCGCAGTGGCTCACGCCTGTAATCCTAGCACTCTGGGAGGCCGAGGCGGGAAGATCGCTCAAGGTCAGGAGTTCGAGACCAGCCTGAGCAACAGCGAGACCCCATCTCTACTAAAAATAGAAAGAAATGATCTGGACAGCTAAAAATATATAGAAAAAAAATTAGCCGGGCATGGTGGCACATGCCTGTAGTCCCAGCTACTTGGGAGGCTGAGGCAGTAGGATTGCTTGAGCCCAGGAGTTTGAGGTTGCTGTGAGCTAGGCTGACGCCACAGCACTCTAGCCCGGGCAACAGAGCGAAACTCTATCTCAAAAAAAAAAAACAAAAAAAAAACAAAAAAAAAAAAACTATTCAAAAACCATTTTCTGAACAAAGCTAAACTAAAATGTATTTCTCAGATGTTCCAATTAAAAAAACAACAAATATAATCAGTAGTATTATTGATAAATTTAAATACAATGCATATATTGCCACATGCTGCATTTTAAGAGACTTAATTCAGACATATTAGAGAAATTTTTGGAAATACAAAAAAGAACAACAAATAATGCTAAAGGAGTAATTATGAATCAAGGCAGAAATGATACTATGGAGGCTCAGTACACGAACCAAAGTGGGAAAATGTCTAAAGCACGATAGTAATTGTTTTAGAACTAGGTAAGTCAAAATGACAAATACCAGAAAAAAATGCTTTTCTTTTTCAACTAAAATTTGCTATTAGGTTTTTGTTCAGTTATTCACATTGGTTGACAACATTAAACAAAATAGACTTAAACTGTAATATGAGATATTTAGGTTGTATAAGGTTTGTATCAGTGAAGACCGCTAAACAACAGAATAGAATAGTGATAGAATATAAATGTCTTCTTTGTATGTCTTTATTTTATTGAACAAAGATAAGAAGGTTGATGACCCATCAAATTCTCTCCTCTGCTTTTTAGGGGAAATACTGTGTGACATAGTTAACAGGGTTTTTTTCTCTTTTTATTTATTCAATAATAATTAAAGACTTTACCTACAGAAATAAATCATGTGAAAAAACAAGAGCAAATCTGAACAAAATTGATTCCTTCCAAATGTCATTTTAAATAACGAGCATTCTATCTTATGATGTGTCACAATATATTATGGCAAACAAAGGTAAGATGATAATGCTTTCTTTTCTTTCCTCTTAGATCACAAAAAGTAAGCAAAACCAACAAATAAGAATTGTCAATACAACCCATATTTTCTATATCCTGTCCTGCACCTGGATGCCAAATAACAAAGGAGTGAACGAAAGGGGAATTATATTGATCCAAAGAGCAGGGAATGAATGTTTCATAGAAAACTTAAAATAATTTTAGAGAAAGAGAGAAATCAAGTTTCTATAAAAAGAAAATCTAAAACTAGAATGGCATAAAAGATTACTGGGACAGGTTGATAATATTTCAAGTGATCCCAAATATGTATTTATAGAAACCTTTTACTCTGTAACTCTACAGAGTTGCTTCTACACAGGAGAGCTGAGACAATGAATACCCACATTTACACTTTATATTAAGACAAGGGAAGAATGAAAGTCTGGCTATTTCTTGTACTTCTCTGATGTTTTAAAAATGTTAACAAGGAAATAAAATGGTAAGAATGATTTGGAATGGAAAAAAAATAGGGCGTTGATTGATTGAGGATCATGAAGTTTGGCTCATTTGAGGAAGTGGTTATAAAGACAAGTTCTTTCAGAGCAAACAAGAGGAAGTGTGCTATAAAATAGTACTTCTTAAACTTTTGTGTTCCTATGAAACACTTGGGATTCATAAGATGCAAATTTTGATTGCGTAGGTCCTGGTATTCTGCATTTCTAATGAGCTCCAAGGTGAAGCCTTGCTTGCTGCTAGAACAAGGCCAACACTTTGAGCAGTAAAGCCGTAAAATTAAGGTTAATCTAAGTCATAAGGAAGACAAATGGAAATGCCTGAGAAGTTGGTCCTGGGGAGAAGATCTAAAGTCCTAGAAGTTTCTTTTTGGGGGATAAGAGGGTTGGGTTCTTATGTAGTTTAGAAACTAAAAGGCCCACAGACCAAGAGAGCCCTATCAAGTCACCTGGAGTTCAGGAAGATTTAAGTATAAGTCTGAGGGGCATGAAAGGCTGTTTCAAGCCTTTCAAGCCTAAAATCTAGTTTCTCCTCTGGTTCTGAACTCAACTCAGCAGTAGCAAAATTCTTGGAAAAGCTTAAAAATCAGCTTAGGAATGCATAAGCTAGTAAAAGCTCTGCCTAGAGTGCAGACATAAAAGCATAGCAAGAACACTGGCAATGTATGTCTTTAATTACTCCCAGTTCAAGGGGAGCCTCCGGTTTATATATTGCCCAAACCCAAAGAATAACCAAATTGTCATTAATAAATACTTCTATATTCAGATGAGATACTCTGTTTATTTTTCTATAATGTCTGCATTGATTAAAGGTAGCTAGTGTGTCCTGAGCACATAGTATGCACCTCTTACTGTAAGACTAGTACATGAATTAACTCTTTAAAATTTTCATCCACCCTTTCTACTCCCAACACCCATTTACAATTGAGAAAACTATGAATTGGTACTTATGACTTGCTCAAAGTAACACACATACTAGAACATGGGTCCCCAACCTTTTTGGCACCAGGGACTGGTTTCATGGAAGACAATTTTTCCACTGACAGGTGGTGGGGGAGGCGGTGCTCAGGCAGTGATGTGAGCCATGGGGAGTGGCTCTAAATACAGGTGAAACTTTGCTAGCTCACCTGCCCACCACCACTTACCTCCTTCTGTTCCCCACCGTCTAAGTTTCACGGAAGACAATTTTTCCATTTTCCATTGGGGGGGTGGTGTGTGGTGGGGCGGCGGATCTCTGCGGCCTCGTCCCTAAAGGGGGCTGGAGACCACAGTACTAGAACTTATAGAGCTAAGATGATAACCAAATTAATAGAGTAATTAATAATTAATTGTTAAAAGAGACTTGCTCACAGTTTAACCTTAATCTCTACAGCAAACCTGAGTCTCCTCATTGTGTCATTGTGTTTGTCTGATCAATTTTCTGATTGTAGCAATACTGTGCAGCAGCTACATGAATTACAACTTGTGGTATCAAAAGATCAAATCAAATTTAAGATATAAGCTCTAGACTTGCACTGTCCAATATTGTAGCCTCATCAGCCCCATCTGATTATTTAAATTTAAATAAAAAATTAATTTCCTTAACCACATGAGCCACATTTCAAGTGCTCAGTAGCCATATATGGCTGGCAAATACTCTACTGGACAGCATAGTGTTCCATATGAACATTTCCAGCATTACAAAAAATTCTATTGAAAAATTCAATCCTATTTTAATATTTACAGATCTCCTATGCATCTGTTAATTTTTTAAACAATTTGGTATATTATCTAAGTCTATTCTCACAATCATCCTATGAAAAATACGTGAGTTAATATTACTATATTATAAAGCAGAGTCATACTGGTTTTTTTTTGGTTTTTTTGTTTTTGTTTTTGTTTTTTGAGCTGCAGCTGAGGTTAAAGACCTTGGGGATTTAAAATTTGTGCAACTTGTCTATGCCTCTCTTCTTTCCTGTTCATCTGCTCTCTTTCCCTAGGTGATGTCATCTAATTCCTTGGCTTTAAATACCTCTTCCCTTGGGTCTGGACTTGATATCTAATTGCTTAATTGGCACGTGAGTTCTAATAGGCAGCTCACACTTAATATGTCTGAAACAGTACTCTCGACTTTTGCATCCGTCCCCCTGCCAGCTTTTCCCTCTCTAACCTTCCCCATCTCAAGGAATGGAGTCTCTCCCTTCTCCCTGGTGCTCACCATTCTTGATATTTCCCCAGCCTGCACCAATGCTCTTTCCCACCAAGCCATGGCTAACCCAACAGCAAATTCCATTAACTGTACCTCCACACATATCCTGAATCCAGTGACATCTCCTCTACTGACATATCTATGATCCAAAATGACATCGGGACCACTCTGACTAGCTTTCTCAATGGTTTCCTTGTTGCCATTCTCATTCTTCTGTCTATTTTCTACAAAGAAACCAGGGTGAATTTTTAAAAAGTAAACTAACTAATATTGCTCATGAACTTAGATGCAAAAATATTCAACAAAATATCAGAAACTTGAATTAAGCAGTGTATAAAAAATTGTATACAATGACCAAATGGGGTTTATTCCAGGGATACAGGGATGGTTCAATATTTGAAAATCAAATCATGTTGTTCACCATATTAACAGACTAAAGAGAAAATTCACATGATCATATCAATTGATGCAGAAATAACATCTGAAACAATTCAATACCCATTCATGAAAACTCTCAGAAACATAGAAATAGAAACGAATCAACTTGATAAAGAGCATCTACAAAAAATCTGCAGGCAATATACTCAATGGTGAAAGACTAAATGCTTTTCCCTCAAGACTAAGAAAAAAAGCAAGGATGCCCACTTTCACCACTCTTATTTAACAGTACCAAAAACTCTAGCTAGGACAATAAGGTAAGAAAAAAAATAAAAAACATACAGATTGGAAAATAATTTGCCCTCATTTGCAGATGACATGATTGTTTATGTAGATAACCCCAAAGAATCTGCCAAAAAACCCCAAAACAAAACACTCCTACACCTAATAAGTTGTAGGTGTAAACAGCAAAGTCATATATTATAAGATGAACACAAAAAATTTTATATACTAATAAGGAATATGTAGGAAATGAAATTAAAAACAGAATACCATCTCCAAAGAAAATGAAATACTTCAGTATAAATTTAACAAAACATGTACAGGATTCACATGCTAAAATTACAAAATGCAGATGAAAGAAATCAAAGATCTAAATAAAACAGAGTGATGACACCAAATGCTGGTGAGGATGTCGAAAAACTGGATCATGAATAGTACAATCCCGGTGGGAATGTAAAACAGTACAGCCACTCTGGAGAATAGTTTAGCAGGTTCTTTTAAAACTAAAAATGCACTTACCATAAAATGCAACAAATGTATTCTTAGACATTCTCCCAGAGAAATGAAAACTTATGTTCATGTAGAAACCTGCATATGAATCTTAATGTTATTCCTAATAGCCCCAAACTGGAAACAACCCAGAAGTCCTTCAATGGGTGAATAAACTGTGGTACATCCACGCTGTAGAATACTACTCAGCAATAAAAAAGAATAAACTATTGACACAAGCAGCAAGTTGGATGGACCTCAAATTCTGCTGAATGAAAAAAACCAATCAAAAGGTTATATGCTATATGATTCCATTTATACAACATTTATGAAATGTTCTAACTATAGAGATGGAACAGATTAGTGGTTTCCAGGGGGGAGGATTGGGGAAGAGGGAGTAGGAGGGGCTACAAAGGGGTAACACCTGGAGCCCTGTGTTGATGGAACACTTCTGCATCTTGATTGTGGTGGTAGTTATGGAAAGCTACACATGTTCCAAAGTTGCCAAGAACTATTCACACATACACACGCACACACACACACACACACACACACACACACGTGCACATGTAGTACTAGTGAAATCTGAATAAGCTCTGTGGGTTGTAGCCACGTCGATTTTGTGGTATTGATATTGTACTAAAGTTACATAAGATGCTAACATTGGGGAGGAGGGTGAGGGTTTACAAGACCAGTCTGTACATTTTTTTGCAACTTCCTGTGAATCTATAAATAAAAAATTTTTAAAAATGTAAATCAGGTTGTATCCGTTCTGTTAATCGTTTAACAACTTCCCAATGCAAGGAGAGGAAAACCCAAGTTCTTATCTTCCATCAGCTGCTCCCTGGCTAGCTCTCTCGGATCTCACCTCACTCTTCATCTTACTAATTTGGCAGAAGCACACAAGTCTCCCCTTGCAATCATGGTGCTCTTCGTGCTCTGCTCTTTCCCACCTTGGAGATGTTTCCCTCACTAGTTCCTTCCTGAAAAGCTCTTGGCATATCTCACCCACGTGTCTTGTTATCATTCAGGCTTACCTCAATGTCACCTCCCCAGATAAGCTTCCCCTGACCCCTATTGAAAGCACCCCCTCCATTCTGTTACTCTTTAGGCCATTCCACAGTGCATTTTCTTCCTAGCACCTGCCCTTATCTGAATTTATCTTTCATAGTTGTTTATAAGTTATCTTCTTCTATTAAAATGTACACTCTGTAGGAACTCTGTTTATTCATAGCACTATCTCCAGTGGTTTAGACAGTACCTGGCACTGGATTCCAAGGGACAACCAGCCCGTATGCACACACTAAATAAGACTCTTCTTCCTCCCTTAGGTTCTGAACAATTTCAATAAATATAATAAAAGAGTAAAGATAGAAGTGAAAATATCATCTTTGTTACGGACAGGGGCTAGTTTGGAAGTGTAGCTTTGACAATGCTCATGGTGAATTAGGCAGCCTTACCCACTGGGTTCCAGGCAGCTCTGGACTGGATTAACTCCTCCTTTCCCAACTCCAGGAACATGCGTGCATGCTAAATATTCTGTGAATAAGAGAGGGAAGGAAAAAAAAGGCTGTAATGCATTCCTGAGGCCTCACTCATATGGGGTTCTAGAATAAGGCACAGAAGCAAGTCTGCCGATTTAATGTTCCAGGGCTTAAAGGTAAGGGCTCTGATGGAGAGTATGCTGAGGAAGGCTAGAGGCATAGGCGGGAGGCAGCCTGCTGAGACCCTCAAATGCCAGGACACCAGGACACCAGGACGCTGTGCTGTTTGAGGTGACGTTGGGGAGGGTCATACATCTTTTCATCCACCTCTGTCTCCTCATTTACCTAGGTGCTATTTTCATTGTCTGGGGGAGGTGTAGTGATAGCTCTTCCTATGACTAAGCTCTCTTCAGTACTCAATACAGGTACAGTATTGAGCAATCCATCAGCCTTAATAGAGTTTACACCTTTATCACAACTCTCTTGTCTCAAAAATAATAAAAGCACGCCTAACATGTCTACTTGTCAGCTATTATAAGGTGCCATATTAATCAGAAGTGGAATTTAAAGAAAAAAAAGATAACCCATGAGTTACAAACCACCACCACAGCATTTCTTTTCATGGAAAATGAAAGTTTTGGGGAGCCAAATAGATAGTCTGGAGAAAGTGGCTATAGCTATGAATAAGAGACAAAACAAGGTAACTGCACATCAGAAGAAAAAGTAACTATTCTTGCTTTTTCTTCTGATGTGCAGTTACCTTGTTGTGTTATGGGTTAGGCAGAATATGAGTTATACAAAAGTATGATGAATAAACAATACCTCTAATTCCAGCCACCTTTAAGAAAGATGAAATGCTGCGTCTACTCTGAGCCACCACCACCAAATTATCACACATGTTCAACGCACAGATCCAGTACCTGGAAACAGATGGATATAATATTTATGCATATTTATTATATTTATATACATTTATTGTTTGACTCCTATTGCCATGTAACTTTTGAACTGCTTTTTCCCCTAATAGGTGGGTTGTCAGTCAGGGCGCTGGCAGGAAGCAGGAGGCACATTCAGGTGGAATTCCGAAGAGAAGTGAACAAAGGACTATTTACAGAGTTAAGAGCAGGTTGAAGGAACAACCGGAGCTGAGGACGCACCAGGACTGGCCACAGTGAGATGTCTGCCGCCTGTTGGCCTAAGGGGGCCTTGTGGGAGGTGGAGTCGTGAAGGAGGGGCTGCCTAGTGGGACCCTGCAGGGGTCTCAGAGGGGATGCATTGCCAGAACCGCTGTGCAGAGGCAGGGAGGGACAGGGGAGAGGATATTGACCCACACTCCTCTGGCATCTCCGCCAGTGCCTCTGATTAGCCAAACCCAAGTGGAAACCAGAGGGCAAGGGAGCCCAAGGGATATGGCCCATGGCGGTTCACTCCTTAGGACACATTGCAGGGCACAGAGGGAGGACAGCACACTTGAGCGGTGGCAAAAAGAGTGACGTTTGCCAATTAATATCGGTGCCCTTGATATTCTAAGTGAAAGAAAAATCGGACTCAGGAGATTCCCTCCAGATAGGACCATTCAAGGAGAGAAGGTAAAAGTGGATGGGATACTTTGTGGTTGCTTTTTTTCTCATAATGAGCAATGAAATCACCCAGATTTGGACTATGCAAAGAATGAAAGAGAAAGAGAAGATCACACATTCTTACACTGGTCTCCAGAGGCAGCAGGCAGCCCAATTTGAAGCAGCTGCCCTAGGTCTGCGATAATTTATGGCCCGTTCCTGCCAGAATGTTGCTCTGTTTTGCAAGGAGTTCAGGCGAAGGTTGATTTAAGAGGTCCGGGTTCTCTAAGAAATTGTCTTGGTCAAAGAAGAGCTGACTTAGCTCGCCAGGTCTCCCACCCCCAAGGATGAGCCTTGGTAGCACCGCACCTCATCCTGATGCTCCTGGCAGAGCCTGCTGTGCACATAGTACTCTCACGGTGTATTGACCAGAAGTCATACTGCGCAAGACAGGGCTTATCTTGCCACCAGCTAGTTCACCCACTAGCCTTGTGGGTGGGATGTGGTGGAAGGTGAAAAGTACCTTCCAAACCCCAATGTTCTTTTTCAGGGGCCCTGTTTCTAACTTGTTTGTGTCATTGTTTCCTTGTCCATTAATTTGATAAATATTTATTAAATGCAATGTGTCAGGCAGAGCCACCATATAGCTCAACGCTAGCCCACCCTGACTTGTGTCATGCCATAGCCCTGTTAGGCTCTGTACTTAGCCCAAGGGACATAAAGATGAGTAAAATATGGTCCTTACCCTTTAAGAACATACAATGAGTAGGGAAGACAGGTGAGCAGTCGCAGTACAACACTGGAAGTGCTGCAACAGACACTAACCAACCGTTGGTGCTCAGAGGAAAGAACAATTCACTTTGCCTGGGGCAGTGTGACAATGCCAGAAAGTCCCACATCACTTGGTACTTGGATTAAGTCATCAAATACCCATATAAAAGCAATATTATCTGGGAGGTGGGTGGTGTTAACTCTACCTGTTAATAATTTTCAGATCAATTTTATAGAAAACATTCAACCTCTTTTTTCCTGTGTTTCTTTTCAGCATTTAAGGATTCTCAAGCCTTATACACCCTAAAGAATTCTCCCTGGACCCCACTTCCCCCACTACTCATACCTCCCCTTTTCCCTGCATAGAAAAACTTCTTAAAAGGATTGTCTTCTTCCTGGGAGGTCGTTTTTTCATCTTTCAGCCATAGCTCATCTCCCAGCTCACTTCATCCTGGCTCACGCTACCCTCATGCAATCAAAATGGTTCTCACTAAGGTTAACAGTAGCCACCGTGTTGCTAGAACAATAGGCAACTTTTCGATCCTCAGCTTGTTCAACTTTCAGCAACATTTCATACTAGGAACACCAGGTTCTTCTCAAAACACTTGCTGCCCTTGGCATTTGTGAAACACATTCTCCCAGCTTTTGTCCTCTTTCTTTGGCTTCTTCTTAGTATTGTCTGCTGGATTACTCTCCTCTATGTGATTTTTAACTGTAATTCCTAAAGCCTTTTTCCTAAATCTCTTCCTCTTGTCCCTCTATCCTTTCTTCCCAAGTGAACTCGACCCCACTCATGGCTTCAACGATCATCTGAACAACAATAACGCTCAAATTTATTCCTTTAGACCAGTCTTCTCTTTTGAGACTCAGATTTACATACATATAATTTTTTCTTTTTTCTAGCCACAAGACCACCAGGGAAGATTCATGTATATTGACATTTCCATTGGAATGTCTAAAAGGGATCCCAAACTCAATGTACTTAAAACCAAACTCATGATCTCCCATCTCAAAACTGGCCTTTCTACTGTCAATAATAGAACCACCTATCCAGAAATATAGCTTCATTCTTAACACCTTCTCTCCAATCTCCCCAAACACTGTTTATTTTACCCAAACATCTCTCCAGTCTGAACATATCTCTCCTTCACCTCCATCACCTAAGTCTAAGCTACCATCACCTCTCCCTTGAATTGTGGCAATGTCCTGCTAATTGGTTTGCATATGCTTCCACTTGCCTCTTCTCCAATTAATTCTACATGGAATACTTGCAATGATCATTGCAAAATTCAGTGTAACCATGTCATCCCTTTGCTTAAATCAGGCAGTGGCTTCCTGCTGCCCTGAGAGTCAACAGCAAAATATTTCATGAGGCTCGTAGGCCCTAAGCAATCTAGGCCCTAAGTGATGTAGGCCCTGGTCCCCCACTTTAGTCCCAGCTGTTTTCATTCTTCCCATTGCTCAGCCACAGCCACATTGGCTTTTTGACACCTATTCCTCCTTTTGTGCTCCTCCTGCTTCAGGATCTGGGAAGTGCTAGTCCCTCTACCTAGAAATCTCTCTCCCCTCTTTTCACCAAATTAACTTAGCCGACTCTTAGACCTCAGATTAGTGTTCCATCCTCAGAGAATACTTCTTGAACTCTAGGGTAGATAGGGCCCCACAGCTAAATGCTGTCGTAACAGCCATAGCATTTTTTTTTAATTTTAAAATATTACATGTGTACAAATATTTTGGTTACATGTATTGATTCTGTTATGCTTGAGTCAGGGTTATAAGTGTGCCCATCCCCCAGATAGTGTTCATTGTACCTGTTAGGTAGGTTTTCACCCATCCCTTCCTCTCCACTCCCCCCTGCTTGATTTCCACTGAGTTTTGCTTCCCTCAGTGCCCTTGTGTGCTCATCAGTTAGTTCTAGTTTAATAGCGAGTACACGTGGTGTTTGTTTTTCCATTCTTTAGATATTTCACTTAGGATAATGGTCTCCAGTTCCATCAAAATTGTTGCAAAAGGCCTTAATTCATCCTTTCTGCATGGCTGAGTAGTATTCCATGGTATGCTTATACCACATTTTGTTAATCCATTCATGAATTGTTGGGCACTTGGGTTGATTCCACATCTTTGCAACTGTGACTTGTGCTGCAGTAAACATTTGAGTGCAGGTGTCTTTTTGATAACATGACTTCTTTTCCTTTGGGTAAATACCCAGTAGTGGGATTGCTGGATCGAATGGTAGGTTTACTTTTATATCTTTGAGGAATCGCCACACTGTTTTCCATAGAGGTTGTATTAATGTGCAGTCCCACAGCCCATACTTTTTTCTTAGTTATTTTCAGCTTGTAATTGTACCCTAGTATGATTATTTGGTTAATGTCTGTCTTCCCCTCTATACTATGATATTCATGAGGTCTGAGTCCATTTCTGTTTTCTTCACTATCTCTAGCTCTTAGTGTAGTGCCAGGCACATAGTAGGTATTCAATGGTTTTTGAAAGGAAGGAAGCCTAAAGAGACTTTGTAACCCGGAAGGGCCCAGAGGGAAAGTGACTGAGGGTAGGTAGGTTATGACCTTTGGAATGACTCAGGAAAGATACAGATAATCAGGTGGGTGGGTCATGACAGTGGTGTACCCTGAGAAGGAGAGAAGTGAAAGGGCTTTTCAGGGAAAGAGCACCATGTCTAGGGGCACCTTCTGTGCCTCTGTAAGGCTGCACCATGTGGGACAAGCACACTGTTAGTCCTAAGACCTGCTTTGTAGGTCTGGATTTGATGCTAAGCGGTTGTGTGTTCTTTCCCCCTTGTTCTTAACTTCATCTGTAAAATAACAGGGTTGGATTATTATAGCAGTCAGGGCTTTTAGTTGCAAAGAACAAATATTGCCTCTGGGCAAGTGAAGCAGAAAATGAACTGAAGGAAAGGATATTGGCCAGCTCACAGGATTACCAGGAACCCCAAAGAACAAGACCTAGAGAAAAGGCAAGAAGGAAGACTGCACAGGCAAACTAGGGCCAGAATTTCAGTGAGGGGCCAGACTCTGGCCAGGCCACTGCAGCTGCTATGCTGTAGCATGCTGAGTGTCACAGCCTGCACCTGTGCCAGGAGTGGGCACCAAACACCCCTACTGGTACCATTGGCCGTGTTGCCCTTGGGAACAGGGTATTGCTGCCTTTACTGCTACCCTTGGAAAGAATTTGCCACTCTCCTCCTTTGCATCACTAACTCTTGAATCAAAAGCCTGAGAAGGTGCATCCGACATAGGTCATATATTAGAGCCCTAGCTGCTGGGGAACCGGGAAAACAGAGCTTTCTAGAGAAAGAGCCAGGCTGTGCCCTCCAGCTACACTCCTAAGACAGAGAGTTCTTCAGCAAAGGAATCAGAGGGTTCAGACACTGGGCAGCCATGCACCTCAAGTGTACAGCACTAGGCCATCTCGAAGGCCCCTCCAGTGCCAACAATCCATGTCTCTACCATCACAATGAGAATGGACACAGTCATCACATCAATGTCCTTTCCTTTAACCTCAGCAGCCTATAAAAGCTACAGCATTGTCGCTTTGCCACAGAAAACTGTGTTCTGTATTACAAACCCTTGTTTCTAGGTACTTGGGAGACATACTGTGCGTGTCATTGCAGTCCGTGTTTAATTGAGCCACTGAAGCCAGCCTGTTTTTGCTGGCTCCACAGCCCTAAAAATAGGGCATTATTGAATAGCCCAATAACCTGGTCAGAGCTGTCAGCCTGCAGCGGGCCTGTGTGTTGATTCATATTTTCAGTGGGCAGATGCTCTTTCTATTGGAGTGTCTATTTTTAAACTTGCCAAATGTCAGTTCTCTTTCAAATGTTGATTCCCATTCTCAAAGACATGCTGGTTTGTTTGTTTTCCTGGCAGAATTAACTCTGCAATTTAAAAGACACATTTGTCATTAATGGTTCTTTTTGGACTGAAGTAACATTTTTTATTCTTGCCTATACTCTCTTCTTTTTTATTTGACTGAAAGCTAAGAGAATTGATGCGAAAGGGATTCTGGAAGTACAGGGTCCAAGATGTTGCAGTAATTTATGTACCTCCTTTTAATGCAATTTCCACCATATCTGCTTCCTTTTTTGGCATTCAAAGTAGCCAAGCTGCAGGAGTGAAGCACGCTTTATAAAATCATTCAGTGTGAATAGCTGATTCCGGTTTAATTTGTTACTACTCCAAGGTAACACAGAGGTGTGAATATAAAGTAATGTGACTGATGCTTTAAAAAGCTCCAGAGATCTTAAGTGTCCAAATGAATGCTGAACTCCACAGTCTCCTTTGGAAGGCATTGCATTGATCTAACAATATGTTTTTGCTGAAAGCATTTTTGGGATACTTTTTTCACAATTACCTTCCCAGGTGTGGATCAGGCTCTCGAATGTCTTCAGTGCTTTGGGAGTGTGGGGCATTAGCTCAAGAGAAGGTGCTTCCCCTCTTTGGCGGTGGGTGTGGGAAGGCGTAAATATGGTCACAGTGGAAAAAGTGTGAGCTTTGGAGTCAGATGACTTGGGTTCAAGTTCTCCGGCCCCCCCACCCCCCGTACAAGCTTGGTCATGCTACTGGATGGTGCAGAGCATTAGATTCTTTGTGTGCAAAATGAAGGAAGTGACACTTTCCTTGCAGAGTTGTTGTGAAGGTTAAATGAATTAATGTGGGCAGGGTTCTGGCACCTGGTAAAAATTCAAAAAGGGTTAATACTCTTCTCTCCTCCACTATTCTTCTTACTGCACTTTGTCTCCAGCCAAATCAAGCTGCTTTACTGTCCCCAAAGTTGGCCCCATCTTTAATGCCCCCTTTTCCATCTCTGTATGTCCAAGTCCTATTTCTCCTTTAAGGTCCGGCTCAAATGAAAATAATACTAGTAAACAGAAAGGTTAAGCAACGTACCCAAGGACTTACAACTCTCATGCGAGTGGCAGAGCCCAACTTTGGGCTCAGGCTGCCAGATGCTAGTGTCTACACTCTATAATGTCTACCCTACAACATTAAGCTACATTACCTACTTGTGTAAATGCCTCTACAAATTCTACCTTCTCCATGAAGCTTTCCAGAGCTCTCACTTAGAAACACTTTCTTTTGTCTTTGAATCCCATATGTTCCATTTACAGAGGTCTTCTTTGTAATGAAACATACATCTTTCCATATGATATTACAGTCATTTGGTTACTGATCTTATGTCCTCGCTACACTGAATGCTCAGTAGTGTTATTTTTTTTCCTAGTACTCTTCTTAGTACCTTGTATAACCTGTTGTAGGTTCTTAAGAATAGTTGTTGAGTGAATTACTTAAACATACAAATCTGATGATATCTCTCCTCTGCTTAAAATGTTCCATTTCCTTTAAGATAAAAACTAAAATCCTCAACATGGCTACAAGCTCCTCAGCAATGAGTCTCCCACCGGCTAGCTTCACCTGGTCCCACTGCCCCTAGCTCACAACTGTCCAGCTACCAGTGGCTTCCTGTCCACTCTGTGAGCCACCTTCCCTACTCAGGACCTTCCCACTCTCCTTCCCTCTCCCTGGACTCTAGACCTTGGCTCCTGTCATGACTGTTCTGTGATCTAGCCTTTTTGCATTGCCTCTGGGTGCCTCTGCCTTGTTTGGGAATGGATGTGTTACTTTTGGCCAGGTCTGCCCAGCTCCGTGAGAAGGGACCAACCTGGTGGCCCCTGTTAGAGCCGGTTCCCCTCGGCCCCAGGAACAGAGAGGCGGAGTCGTCGAGGCTGCAAATGGCAAAGGAGTTTATTTTACTAGCTCAAGCCAGGGTCCAAGTCCTAGAGCACCAACGCAGTGGCCTCTCCACGAACTAGGACCCTGCCCTGGGGTAAAATTAAGCTTTTATGCTCTTTTGCAGGTTTCACACGACACCTGCTACAGGTTTCACACGACATGCTGGCTCCACACCACCCCCCTCCCCCCTTAGTTCATTGGCTTCTTTAAAAGTTGCTGATCGGGTGGGCTCCCGATTGGTCCAGTTCCAGGCCATCGTTCCTGCTCTTGATTGGTCTCATTCTGAGCGGTCATTTTCCTATCTTAGGTGTACCATGCCCTGGGCAGTTTGGGCTCTGGGCCTTATCTTGTTTACGCAAACATGGGTGTTGTACTCAGGCATTTCTGTGTTGGGGTAGCAAGCAGGAGCAAGCAGGTTTACAGAAGCAAAATGGCAGATTAAAGCAGAATGGCGGGTTAATGATTTTTGGCATGACATTCATACTATAACACCCTGACTCAGCACTCACTTTCCTGGTGGGAAAGGCAGGCTGGCTGACGTTTGGGGGCCTGGGCCTGGCCTCTGCAGGGGACTCTGGGGCAACAAAGGCCTCTCGTCCTGTCCAGCTTGCCCTGTCGTGGAGGTGAGCCCTGACTCTACACCAGAGATTGATCCTGACAGGGGTGTTTTCTGAAGGGACTTGTACCCTTCATCTCTCCTTGGCTCATACACTCTGACTGCCAACAGGCCTGGCTCAAAGCCGTCTTGGCAAAGAGGAATTTTTACAGCCTGGTTGGTTTAATTTTATTTTCTTCCCACCTAATCCCAGGCAGAAATACCTCCTAACAGCTTTTATATCATGGGAGGTAGGATGGGGGAGTCATGCAGGGAAGGAAAGAGATCAAGGCAAGGACAACTAAATTGGGAATAGGTCATTTTTTTCACTTAATAATAATATGTTAGTTTTATAATAATATGTAACATTTACTAAACATCTAGTAGGTCCTGGGTACTGTACTAATAATTCGTACATATATTAGCTCATTTAATTTTCTTAATTATATCCCTTTGAGTTAGGTCCTATTATTACTCCCACATTATAGATTAGAAAGTTGAGGCTTGGGAGGCTAAGAAATTGCCCAAGGTTAGTAAGCAGCAGAGGTGGGTTTATAGCTGAAGATAAGGGAGCCCTTGCTGAATTTTTTGCCTTGGGAATGAGAATATAAAAAAGTCACATTGTGGCTTCCAGTGCAGGGGTCCATCAAAGAATGATCATCAAAACAGCAGATTCTAGGGAGATCCACGCATGAGCCTTGGTATTCCCCGGCTGTCCACATGTCAATGATTCCTTTTTAGACGATTATTCCAGCTTGCTGGGCAGCGGCTTGGTGGAAAAGAGAGAACGCGAGCTTTGGAGTCACGTAGACCTCAACCTGAAATAGAACTCAGCCTCTCCTACCTGTGCAGCCCAGTACAATTTATGTAATGTCACCAGGACTTAGTTTTCTCATCTTTAAAATGGTGCTGTGATGCATGACTCATAGGGATGTGAAGATTAAGTCAGAAAACACAATAAAGCATCTTGCAGTGTGCCTGTCACATAGGTAGTGACGAATGAATGATAGCTCTTAATATAGTACCAATGTGGAGAGATGCCCCAAATACTCTTATTAGCCTCCCTCCCATATTTTATTATAACTGAGAATTCTATCATTAACATTTGCCCTAAGGTATGCTGTCTCTGGAAGGCCCTATTAAAAAGAAAATACCATCAAGGGAAAACACATTAAACTATGATCAATCTAAATGATTACATCTTAATTCATAATGAAGCTATATATATAGTCTCTGACTTTACGATGGTTCAACTTATGATTTTTTGACTTTACTATGGGGTGAAAGTGATACCCATTCAGCAGAAACTGTACTATTTTGAATTTTAATCTTTTCCTGGGCTAGCGGTCTGCGATTCAATACTGTCTTGTGATGCTGGATGTTAGCCGGGAACCACGGCTCGGCTCCCAGAACCATGCGCCATCATGAGAGGAAACAGACAACACTCTGCAGTGTACTGTGTTGCCAGCGTTGTTTGGGTATTGTGTTTGCACATCCCATTATGTCTACAAACATCTGTGTACTATATTCAACACCTGATTATAAAATAGGCTTTGTGTTAGATTATTTTGCCCAGGTGTAGGCCAATGGAAGTGTTCTGAGCATATGTAAGGTACACCAGGCAAAGCTATGATGTTTGCTAGGTTAGGTGTATTAAATACATTCCGACTTAGGATATTTTCCAACTACAATGGGTTTATTGGGACATAACCCCATTGTACATTGAGGAGCATCTGTGTATTGTGTCAGCTTTCTGGAAGGTAAGACGGTAACTTGCAAAAAAAAAAAAAAAGCCTGAAGTTAGTAATACTAACAGCAGCTGCCTCCATTTAGTTAGGGTCTATTATGGTTCCATGTCTTTTATTTTATTGCTAATCCTTGTAACTGCCCGGTGGGAATGGTATCATTACCATTTGATTTATGAGGCTTACGAAGAGATTAAGCGGCATGTCCAAAGCCGTCTGAGAGTAAGTGGCGGACAGAGGATTTAAATCCAGGCCTCACTCCAGTATCTGAGCTTTCCCCACTAAGCCTTTCCACTCTCGGCCTGGCAGTCCCACATATGGGAAAATATCCTCTGTAAATAATTTAAAAAGAAAAGATCGTTTGTTAAAACAAAACCCCCCAAATATTCATAGCTACGTTATTTTTACCACCCAGCTCTATGGCCCCAGACAGGAAGGGGGAGCGGCCAGCACCCACACGTTCACATCACGTGCAGGCGGCAACGGACACATGCGCGAATGACATCCACAGAGAACATCCGAAACTCTATCTAGTGACAAGGATGAAATTCAAAACAGTACCACAGACAGTAGGTACACACGTCTCAGCATTAGGCAGAACTGATGTCTGTACACTAATTAGGATCAGAAGTATTGATAGGGGTATACAAATGATTAGAGTATGAAGCTTCCTTGCTGCTGTATTTTGGGGCAGAGCGGTTTGAATATTGTATTCAATCAAAAAGAAAAAAGAAACAGAAAGAAAGCATATTTACCCAAGTTTTAAAAAAGGAGATTTTTTTTTTTTAATTCTAGATTTAAGCAGTAAAACCAGCTTCTTGAAAACACTGAAACAAAAAGTAATTACTATCTTAAAGAGGGTTGTATTTATTAGATAGTGTTTCCTTACCTGGAAATTGAGAATTCTTAGGAGTGTACTAAGATAGTGGTAGAGGTGCTCCAAATTTTCACTGTATTTCACAAAACATGGTGGAAATTGTATGCCTTACCTGCATGCTTAATCACCTTGGCAATAGTTTGATATAATGAAAGGACATAAGAGCTTGGGCTTTGTTATCAGATCACCTGGGTTTGAATCCCAGCATTGTTACCTACTTGCTATGTGATCGCAGGCAAGCTAATCTCTCCTGTCGCCTTGTCTGTAAAAGGAGATTAATAGTAATGCCTACCTCAATGGGTTACTACCTGGCACATGGTAAGTTTTCCATAAACATTAGCTGTTACTTAATCATAAAGCTGCTTTGCTTTGATCTGGAATTATATCAATTCAACACAAATTTTATCTCAAGCAAATAAGAAGTGCTGATTGACAATTACACAAGCTTTGTTGCCAGAATGTGGAAAAATAAATTAACTGTGAGTAAATGCATTTTGATCAATAAAATCTTTCAGAAATATGGGTGAGAGGAAGGAGAGAGAGGAGAGGTTCTGGGGATCCTTGGCAACACAATCTAAGGATGAATACACAAGACGGATAAGTTTTGATTAGGGCAAGAGGATCGGGAGGCCTGGGCTGAGAACAGAGGTGAAAGCCGAAGGCACCACAGGCTTTTGCCAGAATCAGAGAGAGGGGGTGAAGTTTTGTTGAGGCCTGACCCTTCTTGAAGATAGATCATTGTCCTCCTCGACTCTCCTCGCTGTGGTTAGATTGCGACACCTGAACCCAAACCAGGACTTGCAGGGGTGCAAATGTGCTTTAGGAAGCAGTTGTGCAACCTAGAGGCCAGCTGGGGCTCCCTGTCCCTGGGAAGTTGGGTTCACCTTGACCTGAACCCAAACACCACAGTCCATGACGTCACAAGTCCTCTGGGCAATTTCTCTCTGGCTCTGATCTCTTCCTCCACCTCTCTGCTTTGTGTTGCCTGCCCTGAGTCAGTTCAGAGGCAAAGCTTCAATCCACATGCACGGATTCTTCCAACAGCTTAGTTATATACTGCAGGTGGGCGGCACATCCCAGCCACCAAGCTTTCTGCCTGCCCCAGTTCCATTTCCTCCATTCTTCTGGCCTCTTTCCTTTTCCTCCCTCTGGCCTTCACACAAATTCCTCCCCTATTTCATTTGGGGGAGACAACCCAACCCAAGTACTTAGCCATGTATTTTGCCAACTGAGATAGTTTACCCATCCTAAGAGGAAGTCTGTTCAAAATGCTTTCTCATTCACATAACAGTTAGGAGTATTAGACCAAAACAACATTGGTGGGACTATATTTTATGCAAAAAAGTGTTAAAAAGCAATATATAATTATAAAAAATATAAAAATGCTTATAAATAAACAGTGGCCTATCAGTGGAGTTTTGATGAACGAGAACCCCAATGGTGGCGGGGACCTAGGACTAAGGGGAAGCCTATGGGTAGCCATTGAAGAATCTCAGTAGATTTATGCCTCTAGACACGTGTCCTTTGGAAGGTCACTCTATACCTGGAGAAGTGACGGAGGGCAGGGGGACGCAAAAGTGGATGCAAGGGAAGCACAGGTGGGAGACAAGAGGGTCTGGGATGAGGCTGTGGGTGGCCATGGAATGGAGGGATGGATTCAGGAGGTTGAGCTTGCCAGTTGTAAAACCGAAAGTCCTACATGCTGTGAAACCAGCACATGGGGTGGTGGCTCTTATCTAAGCTTATGGATTGAGAGAGCAATGACTTGAGGGGTTAGCAACGCCACTCACCATTCACGAGAATGAAGAACACAGAAGGAAGCGGTTAGTGGTGTGACAGGGTGGGAGGGGAGGTGGTGTTTGTTGATAACAGAGTCTTAAATAAAACGTGTCTGTGGTGCCTGTGGGGTATCCAAGTCAACATTGCAGCCTTGTGGTCAGATGAGAGGTCAAGAAGGGTGATAAACGCTTTATGATAATAAACCGATGATCACAACCGCCATGTAAAAAAACCAGCCAAGATTACTGAGTACTTACTGTGAGCCTGGTCCTGGTCTAAATACTTGGTTTCATTTCATTCCCAGAGCAATGCTATGAGGTGGGAATTATTATCTCCATTTTACAGTTGAGGAAACTGAGGCACAGAGATGATAAGGAACTTGTTCAAGGTCAAAAGTCAAAAAGTTAGTCAGTGGAGGAGCTGGGGCACACATCTCTGGCCAAAGATATTCTTTTAGACATGTTTTACAAAAGCAAAACATTAGAAACACCCTAAGTAGGGCGAATAGTTAGCAAATTAGGATGTACCCATCAAGAGAAAGGCGTGTGCTCAGTTTGTCCCCTGCTCCCACCCCAAGAGAAAGAATGCCACCCTCCTCTCTTTCTCTGTCCCCTGCAGAAGCTCTAGCTGCACCAGTTTTGTTTTTTTCTGCCTCTGCGATGTCAGAAAGGGCAAGCAAAGATGAGGGGGAGTATTGACGACACAGGCACTGAAGCAGTTGTGTCGTCTCAGGGCAGTGAAGGAGAGAAAAAGGGAAACTTTAAAAGACATATTCGTATAGCGTCAATCCCCTTCACAGTGTTAGAAAACAAACAAAAGGCTTGAGTTCTTTAGCAATCACTTTCTTGTTGCTAAACTTGGTTTCTGTTACAGTGGCAGCACTTTGGGACAGGGCCGGGTGATGGGTTTACTTATATTGCCATGGCATTGTCACAGCATCAGAGGTGACGCAGCAGCTAGGCAGAGGGGGCTCTAGAAGCCATCTGAACAGGAAGGGCAAGGGTATCACCAGGTGCTGAGAACTTACTGTGTGCCAGGTGCTGGAACCCAATTCAGACAGGGATAAGCCACAGCCCTGGCATGCTGGGAGCTTCGAGCTTAGTGGTGGAGACAGAAAGACGTAAACAGTTTCACTTTAATGCAGAACATGGATAGGGCTGGTCTACACAGCAGGATGCATAGGCAAGGAGGAGCTCCCCTTAGCTTGGCAGTGGAGGGGTGAGGCTGTCAAACAAGGCTTCCTGGAGGAAGCTGAATTAAGTCTTGAGGGAAGAGAGAAGGCAGGAAGGGGAAGATGTTCCAGAAAAAGGGACCTGCATGGGCAAAGATGGTGAGGCAGGAAAGAGCCTAGTGTGTACCAGGAATGACCAGCAAGTCAATGTGACCAGAAGAGCAAGCCTAAGGCAGAGAGAGGAGCCCATGGGGCTGGGGAGGAAGGGCCACACCCAGGACCTTGGCTGGCATCCTCTGGGCCAGCAGAGCCCCAGGAGAGCTTTTAAGCAAGGGTGCAATCAGTCAGATTTGTGCTTTAAATAAACCACCCTGGAGGCCAGCGTGGGGAGGAAGGCGCACCCTGAGAAACCAGCTGGGGAGCCTGTGTGAAGTGCTGGAGAGAAAGTGAGCTCAAATTCTGGCTTGTCCATTGTTTCCTTGGGCAACTCAACATGTCTGAGCTTCCATTTCCTTGTCTCTAAAAAGGAGGTTACAAAACCTATTTTGAAGTGTTTGAAAGGAACAATTGTTAAGTTCTTTGAAAACACGAGTTGATGATAATGCCAAAAATATGTGGTTTAATGGAGATGCAGAAGAGGGGTTAGATTCGAGAGGAACTGTGGAAGAAATCCTGCAGACTTTTCAGTGGGGAGGTGCTGGCACATGGGGTGAGGGACAGGAGGACATCTCATTAGACTCTATTCCTGTTCTTTGGTTATTAGCAAGAGAAAAACAATTTTGGCTAATTTCAACAAAAAGTAAAGTTAGTAGAAACAAATGGCCCAGCTCTCAGAGTCTAAGGAAAAGCTCATTTGCCAGACTTAGAAAGTACAGACAGGGGGGGCTCTGGACTCCAGGTTGCAGGAGGTGATGCACAGTGTCAGGATGAACCTGCACCACCTGTGTCGTGCCCTCATATCCCTTCACCTAAGAGTCTAGTCGGCCTTGACTGGGTTTGTCCACACAATCCACAATGAACTGAACAGCAGAGAGAGAGTGTGCCCCAAAGAAGATCAGGTGCTGTTATTAGGAGAAGAGGGTAGTGGACGCTGGATGGGAAAAGTGATTGGTATCTTGGATGTCATGACATTCCTCACCATCATAGGAATTGCCACTGCCACTCACACAGTTCTAGAGTTGGCACCATTAACCAAGAAAGAGAGATGGATGATGGATTCTGTGGTGAACTTGTCCAGTTGGATTTTCCATATAGACATGTAATGTAGGCTGTTGTAGAGTTTACAAGAGATTTAGGAGGGAGGTATAGAACTGGAAGTTATCAGTTTACAAGGGTTGAGAGTAGATGAGATTGCCCAGGAATAACCCCTAAGGAAAGAACATCAGACTGAGAATCAACCCCTGAAGAAATACCTGCTGAGCAATAATAATGATAATAATAATAAATGTTAGAAACTGAGCAGGAATAGTCTGAGAGACAAGAAGACCCAGCAGAGAGTGGAGGTAGACTTTCAAGAGGCAGGAAGCCAGTTAGGGTGACCAATCACCCTGGTTTGCCGGGACTGTCCCAGTGTGAGCACTGAAAGTTCCACGTCCTGTGAACCCTGTCAGTCCCTGGCAAGCTGGGCTGATTGGTCACCCTAGAGTCAGTAGTGTTGCAGAGTCAAGTGCAATAGCAAGTGTAGTATGAGCACTGAAAACAGCCATCAGAATTGACAATGAGGGAACATTGACAGCTGTGGCCAGAGCTGTTCCAGTGGGCAGTGGAGGCAGAGGCCTGGCTGCAAGAGTTGAAGAATCAGGGCAGAGGAGGAGGCAGAAGTGGAGACTGCTAACAACCCTCTCGAGAGGATTCACCAAGAAGGGAGAGAGACCCAGGGGATGCTGGCTGTTGGGCTAGGAGAGATTTGTTTGGTTTGTTTTTAGGATGGGAGAAACTTGAGCAAATTTATAGGCTTATTTAAGGTAGAAGTGAGACAACAAGGTTGAATACTGCAGAGAAGAGGGTACCCTCTAAGGAGCTGGGCCCCTAGGGAGCTGAGCTTATGGGATAACAATTAGAGGGGCAGAGAAAAGAAGCAGCATCTGGGTACAGATATAAATTCTCTTGCAGGAGGAGAGGATATTTAAGGGGTACAAACATTGTGGTCTCTATTTCCTTAAAGAAGTTGTCCAGAGTGTGTGTGTTATGGAGTGGGCAACATGAAGGGAAGGAGAGGAGAGCCAACCATGAATGAGCAGACAGCTGTCAAAGCCTGGGTCTGGGTCAGGGGAGGAGGAGGCCATGACCATCTGCCCTGTGCCATTTTCTCCAGCAGCACCTGGGGAGCTGGGTGCAGGAACAGACAACCAACTGAGGCAGGCGAAGCAGGAGTGCAGGGTTGGAGAGGAGGGGGAGGAGAGTGTCTCTCAGGCCAACCAACCACTGGGCTGAGCTTGAGTAGCAAAGTGGGGACAGAAAGGCAGCTGCTAGATTGGGAGATAATGGGGGAATTAAAGGCAAAGGAAATTATGGTTAGAACCGTATTTTCCCCCCGTGCCAGAATGGCCTGCAGTGGCAGTACCACTGTGCTGCTTGGCCTTGAATAAGTACTGTTACGTCTCTGGGCCTTGGTTTCCCCATCTGTAAGATTACATAATCACTATGAAGTATTCTTTAGCTCTAACCATGAATGACTGTGCAAACCAGCATATCCAAGCCTCTTGGGCCTCTGGGTGAGGCACTTTTGGAACCTTCTATACTGTAGCTGCTGAGCCACTGGGAATCATTTTCTGCTCAGAAGGAGCCAACCCTAGGGAACAAGATGTGAGATTTCAGTTGATCAGGGCCAGGTGTCAAGCAATAGTTCCAACTGCCATTGGCCAAAAGTTCACATTCAGGTTACTTTGCCTCAGGGGTCTCAGTAAATAGTAACCAACACACTGGATGACCTTGGTCAAGCTACTGATATGATTCACCACTTGGTTTACTCAACCAAGGAAAAGCAAGTGGTTATATGCTGAGTGTAGCCAGGTTTAAGTGTGACTCAGAATGGTTGTAGGAACAAAGGTACAAATAGAAATGTTTATTTCTGGAAAGGCCACTGCCTTAGGTTGGGTTCCCTAGAAGCAGAGCCTGAGATAGGGATTATTCTTCAAGATATTTATTGGGAGAATGTTCCCAGGAGAAGGGGAGACAGGAAAGAAGTATAAGGCAGGGAGAAAAGCTAGGCAAGAGTGTGGTCAGCTTCCATGGGAAACTCTGGAGCACAGACTGTGCAGAGTTGATCTCACCTAGGGTAAGGATGTGGGCCTTTTATACCCACATGTCAATCAGTCATTGGCTGAGGTCTGTGGACAGGTGAAGTTGGGGGTGGGTAGGAAGTGGTGGAACCTTTCTGGTGAGGGTGCTCTTGTTTGGCCCAGGGCAATTCTGTGCAGAGGAGGAAAGCAGAATTTTATCAGCAATATTCACATCTGCTGGTTGGGAGAAAGGCGTACCAAGAGGATCCACTATAGCTATCCTACAAATAATAAACAGAAGCTATATCTTTAGGTCTGTAGTGGATGGGAAATGACATATAGGTAGATGAAAAAAAACAAAACAAGGAAAAAAACCAAAGGAAATGGTGGTCCTGCCATTCATGCAGATTTAAAAGCTATTGGAAGGTCCCATATATAATCAACCCATAAACATCACTCATTATCTCAGTGACAAACAGTGGAACTGCTCTTACCCCTTCTACACATATTTATGAAATTTCACACTGCCAACAAAGAATTAGTATCCTTAATATACAAAGAGTTCCTACAAATTGATAAAAATGAAGATCCCTATAGTTACCTAGGTGATCCACCAAGGAGGACATACGAATAACAAATAAGGAAAATTTAATAAAATCCTCCAACCTTGCTGATGATCAAAGAAACACAAAGGAAGGAACATATACATTGTCAGCTATCATATTACAAATACTTTAAAATGAGAACACACAAAACTGGCAAGGGTGAGGAGAGACGGGTGCTCTCTACATAGTTGCGGGGAATATGGATTGGTCTAACTCTCAGAAAATAATTTTATAGTATGTTCATGAGACTTTAAAGTGTTTAAACTCTCTGATTTATACTTTTAATCCCAAGAATCCATCCTAAGGAAATAATACAAATGTTTTGCTGCCATCATACAATGGCATTGAGAAGTTGCTATGTGCTAGGCATTGTGCTGAGTGGATTAATATGCATTATTTCATTTAATCCGATACAGTTGCCTTATGAAGTCTTTTTTTATATGAGAGAAAACTGAGGCTTACAGAAGTTCAGTAAAGGTTATATTGTGAAGAAGTGAGGAAGCTGGGATTACTGGACTCTAGTGTGTGGGCCTATAACAACTTCGCTTATTCTATGGGCTCATTAATAAATGTGCCCAAGAAGAGGGAGAAAGCTAACCTTTTTACAAAATAATTAAATCAGGCAAACTGTTTCTTGCTCCATTGATCAGAGAGCCTCTGCAGTGTTTGGATTCCTAATTAAGTCAGCCAGATTTAATTAGGGTTCCTAGGGCTTTCACCTAGTCCTTTGGAAAGTTTTGTGATGAGTTTTACATGAAAATATAAAACAGCCCTAGACTCCTCTGTGCACACTTATAAAGTAAGCTACTGTGTTTGGTACCTTTTTGGGCTGGGGTAGCAGTAAACTGATGGGAGTTTATAACAACTCATTAATGAAGCAATCAGTGGTTATACTTGTTTACTTGTCTATCTCTTTCCCAAAGCTGGGAGCTGTATACTCGCAGAGATCATGTCTGTCTCATTTATTAAAATAACCTTAAAAGGTGAGAAATGGATTATGAAAGGTAGGCATTCAGCAGTGTTTTCCAAACTCTCACATGTGACCAAGAAGTCATGTCACAAGAATGGTCATTACAGGGGTATTATTGGTATTCGTAAAAAATTTGGAAGGACGGGGGGGTTGTCTCTAGTTTTTGACTCTTACAAATACAGCTGCTGTAAACATTTGTGTACAGGTTTTTACATGAACTTAAATTTCCATTTCTCTGAAATACATGCTCAGGTATGCTATTTTGCGGGTTTGTATGGCAGCTGCCTGTTTAATTTTTAAAGAAACTGCCAAACTGTTTTCCAGACTGGTTATACTATTTTACATTCTGATCAGCAAATGTGTGAGTGATTCAGTTGCTCTGAACCCTCAGCAGCATTTGGTGTTGTCACTATTTTTTAATTTAGCCATTCGGATAGATGTGTAGGGATACCTCATTGTGGTCTTAATTTGCATCTCCCTACTGGCTAGCAGTGTTAAGCATCTTCTCATGTGCTTATTTACCATCTGTATTGCCTCTTCAGCGAAATGTCTTTACATGTCTTTTTCCCATTTTATACTTGGGCTGTTTGGTTTTTTTTTTTTTTTTAACTGTTAAATTTCAGGTGATGTTTATGTATTTTACCCGTTTGTTTGATATGCGGTTTGCAAGTATTTTTTCCCAGTCTGTAGCTTGTCTTTTCTCCTCTTAACAGGGTTTTTCACAGAGCAAAAGTTTTTATATTGGTCAAGTTCATTTTATCCATTTTTTCTTTTATAGATTTTAAAGATTTTCCCCTAAATGGGTTATAGTTTTACATTAAAGTCCACAATCCATTTTGAGTTAATTTTTGTATAAGATGTGAGACTTAGGTTTAGGTTCACTCCAGCCCCCTCTCAATTATTTCAGCACCATTTGTGGGAAAGGCTATTTTTCCTCCGTGGGATGGCTTTTGCATTTGGGCATGTTTGTGCGTGTATATCTCCAAGTTCTCTACTCTGTTCCATTGATCTATATGTCCGTCCTTCCACTGATGCCACAGTCTTGATTAGTGTAGCTACAGACTGTTTGATTCTGCCCATTTAATTCTTCTTTTTCAAAATTGTTCTATCATAGTTCCTTTGCTTTTCCATATAAATTTTAGAATAAGCTTCTTTATATCAACAAAAGTTTTTCCAGAATTTAGATAAGAATCACATTAAACCTGTAGATCAATTTGGGGAGAATTGATATCTTTATTCTGTTGAGTCTTTCGATCCATGAACACCATATATCTCACACTTATTTAGAGCTTTTTTGATTTCTTTTATTAGCATTTTGTAGTTTTTAAGCATATGTCTTATACATATTTTGTTAAATTTATACCCAAACATTTCATTTTTTTGAGTGATTGTAAATGGTATTTTGTTTTTAATTTGTTAGTTTATACAAATACAATTGATACCTCTTGTATTAACCTGTATGGAGCTGGAGACCATTCTTCTAAGTGAAGTATCACAAGAATGGAAAAACAAACACCACATGTATTCATCATTAAATTGGAACTAATTGATCAACACCTATGTGCACATATGGAAATAACATTTATTGGAAATCAAGCAGGGAGGGAGGAGGAGGGGATGAGTAAAAATCACACCTAATGCATACAATGCACATTATCTGGGGGATGGGCATGGCACAAAAGCAATTTATATAACTAAATCATTTGTACCCCCATAATATTCTGAAATTAAAAAATATAAAATGATGAATTAGCTGGGCATAGTGGCTCATGCCTGTAATTCCAGTGCTTTGGGAAGCCAAGGTGGGAGGATTGCTTGAGGCCAGGAGTTCAAGACAAGCCTGGGCAACATAGTGAGACCCTGTCTATACAAAAAATAAGAAAATTTAGCTGGGCGTGGTGGCACATGCCTGTAGTCCCAGCTATTTGGGAGGCTGAGGCAGGAAGACTGCTTGAGCCCAGGAGTTCAAGACTGCAGTGAGCTATGATGATGTCACTGCACTCCAGCCTGGGTGACAGAGTGAGACTCTGTCTTAAATAAAAATAAATAAATAAATAAAAAGTGGTGAATTAAATTATATAAAAATAATAAGGTGAATTAAATCATAGGGCTAGTCAAATGATTATTTTATATTGGGTAAGGTAAGGTAGTTTGTACTTTTCAAGCAATTGATCCATTTAATCTAACTTGTCAAATTTATGTGTGTAGTTCATAGTATTATTTATTATTGCTTGATATCCACAGGATCTGTAGTGGTATCTCCTGTTTCATTCTTAATATTGGTAATTTATGTCTTCTCATTTTTCTTTGGGCATGCTGGCTCATGCCTGTAATCCTAGGACTTTGGGAGGCCAAGGTGGGAAAATTGCTTGGGGTCAGGAGTTCCAGACTAGCCTGAGCAAGAGTAAGACCCCATCTCCACTAAAAATAGAAAAAATTATCCAAGCATGGTGGTGCACACCTGTAGTCTCAGCTACTTGGGAGGATGAGGCAGGAAGATCACTTGAGTCCAGGAGTTTGAGGTTGAGTGAACTATGATCACATCACTGCACTGTAGCTGGGGTGACAGAGTGAGACTCTGCCTCAAAACAGACAAACGAACCAACCAACCCAAACCCAAAGAACCTGTCCTTTGTTTCACTAATTTTCTCTACTTTTTTGTGTTTTCAAGTTCATTGATTTCTGCTGTTACCGTGATTGTTCTTCCTTTATTTGCTTTGGGCTTAATTTGCTCTTCTTTCTCTAGATTCTTGAGGTGGGAGCCTAGATTATTGACATGAAACTTTTTCTCTTTTCTAAATATGAATTTAGTGCTATAAATTTTCCTCTCAGTACTGCTATAGACAAGTTCATAAATTTATGTATATTTTCATTTTATTTCAGTTTAATATTTTAGAAATTTTCTTTGAGACTTCTTTTTTGACCTATAGATTATTTAAAGGTGTGTTTTTAGTCTCTAATTGTTTGGAAATTTTCCTCTTATCTTTCTGTTATTGTGGCTGGAGAACATACTCTGTATGATTTTCAATTCTTTTAAATTTGTTGAGTTTTTTGTTTTTTAAATGGCCTAGGATCTGGTCTATCTTGGTATACATTCCATGGGCTCTTGAAAAGAATATGTATTCTGCTGTTGTTGCTAGGTAGAGTATTCTTTCTATGTCATTTCAATCCTATTGGTTCATAGTGTTGTTGAGTTTTATATCCTTGATGACTTTCTGTCTAGTTGTTCTATCAATTGTTGTGAATGGTGTTAAAGTCTCCAACTAAAATTGTAGAATTGCCTATTCCTTTTTTCAGTTCTATCAGTTTTTGCCTAATATATTTGGCAACTCTGTTGTTTGATATGTACACATTTAGGATTGCTATGTCTTCATAGTGGATTGAATCTTTAATTATTATATAATGTCCTTCTCTGTCTCTGGTAGTTTTTTCTGAAGTTCATGTTATCTGATATTAATAGAGCCACATCTACTTTCTTTTGATTAATGTTTTCATGACACATCTTTCCCCACCCTTTTACTTTTAATCTGTCTATATTGTTATATTTGAAGTGAGTTTCTTGTAGACAGCATGGAGTTGGCTCATGTGTTTTAATCCACTCTGTCAATCTCTTTTAATTGGGTACTCAGACCATTTGCATTTAATGTAGTTATTGAGCTAGTAGTCTTCCATTTTATTTTTTGTTTTCTGAGTGTACGCTGTTTTTTTGTGTCTCTGTTTTATTTTCGTTTCCTTGCTGTAGATTAAACTTATTTTTAGGCTTCCATTTTGATTTATTTATAATGTTTTTGGTTGTTTGCCGGATATAAGACTCAGGGTTGATATATCTCTTTGTACAGCTTTTCAATAGTTGCTATAGGTATTGTATTATATGTACATAACTTATCACAGTCTATTGGTGTAATCATTTCACCAATTTGAGTAAAGAGTTTTAATCTTACCTATCTTTATGTCCTTTTAACATCCTCATTTATAGCATAATTGTCTTAAGTATTTTCTTTATATACATTTAAAACTACATCAATGTAGTAATTTTTGCCTCAACCATGAAACATAATTTAGAAAACTCAAGAGAAGAAAAGTATATTGTATTTACCCATCTTTTTGTTTATTGTATTCTTTCTTCTTTCCTGATGTTTCAAGATTTCTTCTTTCACCTTACTTTTCTGTTTAGAGAACTTCATTAGCTATTCTTTTAGGGGAGGTCTGCTGGAGACAAATTCTTAGGCTTTTTTTTTCTTTTTGGTCTGAGAATATCTTGATTTCCTGCTCATTCATGAAGGATATTTTTGCTGGACGTAAGATTCTGGGTTGATAGTCCTTTTATTTCAGCACTTGAAAAAATGTTATGCCACTTTCTTCTGGCCTCCATGGTATCTGTAAGAAATCTACTGTCATTGAATTTTTCTTCCTCTATAGGAATGTGTCATTACTTTCTTGATGCTTTCAAGATATTCTTGCCTTTCATTTTCATAAGTTTGAATATGATGTAACTTGGTATGGATTTCTTCGGGTTTATTCTGTTTGGAATTGATTAGGTTTTGAATCTATAGGTTTATGTTTTTTTTTTTTCTTTTGCCAAATTTTGGAAGTTTTCAGTGATTATTTCTTCAGTCCTGTTTCTTTTCTCCTCTCCTTGTAGAACTCTGGTGACATGAATGTTAGATCTTTTATTATAGTCCCAAATGTTCCTGCTATGGTCTGAATGTTTGCATCTACCCAAAATTCATAGATTGAAATATTAAACCCCAAGGTGATGGTAGTAGGAGGTGGGCCTTTGGGAGGTGATTAGATAATGAGGGTAGAGCCCTCATAAATAGGCTTAGTGCCTTTGCTTATAAAAGGGACCCCAGAAAGCTGCCTTGTTCCTTTTACCATGTGAGGACACAGTGAGAAGGTACTGTTCTATGAATCAGGAAGTGGGCCCTCACCAGACATTGAATCTGTTGGCAACTTGATCTTGGACTTCCTGGCCTCTAGAACTGTGAGAAATAAATTTCTGTTATTTATAGGCCACACGGTTTGTGGTATTTTGTTATAGTAGCCTGAAGAGACTAAGGCAGTCCTTGTGGTTTTATTCTTATATTTTTTTAGTCTATTCTTTTCTCTGTTATTCAGATTGTATAATTTCTATTGTTCTATCTCTCAGTTTATACTTTACTGATCCTTTCCTCTGTGCTCATCATTATGCAGTTGAGTCAATAAACATTGATTAATGTTTATAATTTTGGTTATTACATATTTTTAAAAGTAAATTATTTTTTAGAACAGTTTTAGATTCACAAAACTGAGAGTTACCATATGCTCCCCACCCCCACACACCCATAGCCTCCCCCACTATGGACATCTACACCCGAGAGTGGTACATCTATTACAATCAGTGATGCTGCATTGACACATCATTATCACTCAAAGTCTATAATTTACACTAGGGTTCACTCTTGGTGTGGTTATGGCATTTTTTAGCTCTAAAATTTCCATGTGGTTCTTCTTCATATCTTTCTTTGGTGAGCCTTTCTATTTGTTTGCTGGGATTTTCTATTTTTTTCATTTGTGTCAACTGCTTGTTGAAGCATTTTTATGATGGGTGCTCTAAAATCTTCAGCAAATAATCCTAACATCTCTGCCATGTTGATGCTGGCATTTATTGATTGTCTTTTTTCATTCAATTTAAGATCTTTTTGTTCTTGGTAAGATGAGTGATTTTCAATGGAAACCTGACATTTTGGGTATTATGTTGTAAGATTCTGGATCGTATTTAAACTTTTTGTTTTAGCTGGCTTTCTTTGATACTGGTCCAGCTGCGAAATGGGGAGTGCTGCCTTGTTACTGCCAGAAGTCAAGGTTCCTCACTCAGCCTCTGTTGGCACTTGGGTGGGGGGGCTCCTTGTTACTGTGGGGAAGAAGTGGGGTTCTGGCTGCCCACTAGGCCTCCATGGACACCTTCCTGGCTTGTCAGTGCTCCCCATGTGGCCTCACTGACTTGACATGGGGAGCGGGCCTGGTTACTACTGGGAGGTAGAGACTCTCTGCTAGGCCTACACTGATACCACTCCAGGGAAAGAGGAAGGGGTGCCTTGTTACTGCCAGGTAGGGTTTGAAGTCCAGGCTCCTGTGGTTTCTACTGACACCCTGCTGGTACCATGTGGCAGGGATGAAAGTCCCAGTGCCTTACCTGGCCTTCTTTTATACCATCCCAGTGTGGGTCTGGGGTGTTTCATTACAGGTTGTCACAGGTGGAAATCTAGGCTCCCGGTTCCACCTTTGCTGGCATGGGTGTGGGTAGGGTCACAGCTGTTTTCTCCGGTGTTTGGTCATAGTAGAGTGTTTCTTATTTAAAAGTTTTCTGTCTTCCTAGGCTGCCCCTTTCCTAGTCCTTTGGCTGGAGAGAGCAGGCTTTTGTTGGGGATTTTTTTGGTTTGCACTCATTGATGTTTCCAGGTCAAAGGCATCTTTAGCTCTAAGTCTGGGATATAAGAGGCAAAAAGAAAACCCAGGGAACTCACCATTGTGTTATTCCTTGGGTCCTGAGGTCCCTGGCTGGTCTGCCTTCTTCTTCCCACCTTTCAGTCTTCTTATATTTGTTATATATTTAATACATACATACATATGTGTGTATATGTGTATATATAATGTCAGGGTTTGTAGTTGTTCTTAGTGGGAGGAATAAAGAAAAGTTTGTCTACTTCATCTTCTCAGAAGTAAACTTACTTTTACAAAGGTTAAAAAACTGGCTCTGGGCAATCTACATTACTGTATGATTTCAACTATATGACACTCTGGAAAAGAAAAAACTATGGAGATAGTAAAAAGATCAGTGGTTTCTAGGAGTTGGGGGGAAGGTGGGATGCACAGCTGGAGCACAGGGGATTTTTAGGGCAGGGAAATGATTCTGTATGATACTATAAAAGTGGCTACATCTTATTACACATTTGTACAAACCCATGAAATGCACACTACAAAGAGTGAGCCCTAATTTAAACTACAGACTTTGGGTGATGATGATGTGTCTATGTTGTTTCATCATTGTAACAAATGGAACACTCTGTGGGAGATGCTGGGGTGAGGGGTAGGCTGTGTTGGGGGCCAGGGCTATTGGGAACTCTGTATTTTCTGCTCAGTTTTGCTCTGAACCTGAGACTGCTCTAGAAGAATAAAAACCCTGTTAATGAGCACAGCAGCAACTGGGCTGTGCGATGGTGAAACGTGTGCTCTGACACACTGCACAACCGCTAGCCTCCAGCTCAGATGCCCACTGTGCTGCACTCAGCTGCCCATCTGTGGGACACTGGCCATTTTCCCTAAGCCCGAGGCTGCCCTAGACTTACTCAAGTCTGACCAGCCATCCCTCCTTCCTCCCCCTTCCCCATGGTTTAGAAGTTCTTGAACTTGGAACCAGACAGACTACCTCTCTAAGCCTCATTTCCCTCATCTATATAAAAAGGAAAATGCCAGCAGACTGTTGTGTAAGGTACTCAGGATGGTGCCAGGGACCAGGGAGTTGGCTTTCCTTCCCCTCCCCCTCTGGGGGCTGATGCTCTGGAAAGGTGGTCCTTTCAGAGGTCCCCATAAGAAGTAAGGAGAGAGGTGAGGGAAAGAGAGTGAAGCAGGAAGGCCTCCAGGGACCTGCACATAGTGGCCAGGCCAGCCAGCCCTGCCCACGACGGACACACACCTAGAGACACGTTTGTTTTCTGGGCCCTCCTGGGGGGCGGGGTGGTGGGAACAGGGAGCACATGGGGTGTGGGGGAAGGATGTTGTTTTTCAACTGACAAGAGTGACTCCGTTTCCGATTCTCACAGGCAACCTGAATGCCCATCACATCAGGCAGGGAGAGCTGCCCAGATCTGACACTAACCCCTTGTGGAAGTGGCTGGCAGGCCCCCGGGGTGAGGGGGGCCTCCTGCGGGGCGGCGAAGCTGAATGAATTTAGCGCCTGTGAATGAGGCGGGATTGGCAGCCCTTGAGACAAACTCGCTCTTTGTTCCTGGCTGTACCTCCCAGACCAGGGCAGTGCCAGCTTTCTCCACTCCATCCTGTCCACATTCTTTGGCCCAACTCAGCTGTGAGGAGAGGCACAGAGGCACCCATGTTTTAAGCCCTAGAAGGAATCAGTTAATTTGTGTCTCAGAGACCTGCAAGCAGCCCACAGCCTGCAGGGGTGGAGTCTCAGAGCTGAGAGTCGTCAAGATAGCAGCTTTCAAACATTCGTGACTATAGTCTACAGTGAGAAATAAACTCTGCATCATGACTCAGTGGCACGTGCACACACACGTACACTCTCACACACAACTTCAGCATTTAAAAAATGAAACAAAATAGACTAGACAGTATCAGAGTGCAGTAATGATAAATACTGTTTTGTGAAACCGTGTGTGTGTGTGTGTGTGTGTGTGTGTGTGTGTGTGTGTGTGTTGGGTCATGCATGATATAAATTATATTTCTGATTGTGGTAAAAAAAATTTGAAAAGAAACTTGTCTAGATCATTGTTTCTCCAACTATATATTAAATCAACAGCTTGGAGATTGGCAAAACATGTTATTGTATTAAAGTCTCCCCAAATTCCTGCAGTAAACAAAACATGTTGAACTTTGCTGATCAAGTGTGTGGCCTTGGAACCCACACCCCTATTCCCCCAAATGCTTATGGAGCATTCCCCCAAATGCTATGTCATGGAATTAATATTTCATAGAATGCAGCCCTGGAAGGAATTTGAAAAAGCCTCTAGAATATCCTCAGGCATTTCAGGTACAGGGTATGGGGAGGCCTGCTTCAACAAGCCAGAGGTACTAAACCTGCTGTATTGTTGGTTGCCAGGTAAGATTTTGTTTGTAAAAGTTCTGCTAAAAAATATTTCAAACCTACAAGTCTAGTCCAACTCTGTCATGTTATGATCAGGGAAGCGGAGGCCCAAAGAAGGGAAGTGACTGGGCCAAGGTCACTCAGTAAGGTCATGGTGGAGCTGAGACTCAATTTTCCTGAATTCTTAACTGTAACCTCCTGATTCCACCTCCAGGATCAGATCAATACCCTGATGCATGGCACTTAGGGACAAGATAATGTATATGAAATATATACGAAATGTCTTTGAAAAGGCAGGCATGGTATAATAAATATAAGGAACATATTTCTTCTTTTCTAAGCCTCAGAGGGGAGATTGTATAATTTCAAACAGGAAGTTACTGAATTTACTGTATTGTAGCCTAGTGAATATTTTTTCCTAGTGTCCACTTCTAGAGAAAGTTGTTCACTGTTATATTAAAACAAACCCAAGAAGTAAGGATATTTAGGAATTACTCTTTTTCTAACTAAAACTCTACTACGGTTTTTCCAGGAGTGATTTTTTTCTACATTGTATTCAAACCAGCAAAAAATGTCTATTCCTCTTCCACAGAGGTTTAAAGTGAAGTTGTTTTGCACGCAATAGCATGTTTCGAGTATTACCCCTTCGACTTTTGTGGAATGGACAAACCCTTGAAAAGTGGTCGCTTGCACGTCTGGATCCACTTTCTGTCCTTTGCCACCCTGTCCTGCACCCTGGGAGGCTGACCTCTAGGGCCTCCCTCAGTGGTGGCCCTGCCTTCTGGCTTCTGGTTGAGTTCGGCCTGGTGAGCAGCACCGCAGCAACCCCAAGTGCAGGGGAGCGTGGGTTTGGGTGTTTCCTCCCTTGGCTGCCTCCCTCGACTGAGGGTCACAACTCCCGCCAGGTGACCCTACCGCCCACCTGCCCTGTCTCTAGGTTCCCATAACCACTCCCTCCTTGGGCTTTGGCCTGGGCGTCACCGTCTGTCTACATCCTGACTATACTAGCGTAACTCCTTTGTCAACGCTTCCCAATTGAGTAGGACATCTGTTTGCCGGGGCCTTGGCTCACACTGTTTCATGTACCTTTTCTCCCATAGTATTGCGTACTTTATCACTTATTTCCACGGAGTGTCTTGGGACTTGTTACGGTAGATTAGACTCCTATTTCTCTCTCCCTTGTGTTGAGAAGCCGCAGTGGGTACGGCAGGACTTCGTATCCCTCGGGTGCTGTAGGGACCACTGAGGCCTGAGCCCCGCGGGGAGATTTTGACCCCCTTGGTAGGAGGCCTGGCTCTGCACTTTGTCTTCGTGAGACTGCGGGCGAGTCCTCCACCCTGGCCCTCGGGTGCGTGCGTGAGTGCGTGCGTGATGGTCCCCCGCCCTCTGACTCTGCGTCTCACATTGCGGTCCCTAACTCGGATCCCAGCGCCGAGGCCAGGGTGGGAACGTGGGTCCTGACTGCGTACGCTGCTGCCCTCTTGTGGACTCGGCCGCGGCTGGGAGGTGGCTGACATTGTTCCTTGTCACCTCAGGTCAGGACTGAGCCCGGCTTCAAGCGACGATTGGGACAAGGTAGGAAAGGCTGCGTTTAACCATGCCCCCCAGGATAGCTGCCCCGCTTTACATAACGGCTTTGAGTGAAGACTTCCTTCTGTGCATTCTTATTTTAAGAGTTGGTTAATTTGTTTAGAATGAGGGAATGAAGTGGATTAATTGCTTCGCAGAATAACCATGATTAAAAATAAGGCGGAGCATTTAGGAAAAAGTAAAAGAGACCATAAATTAGCCCCTGGGAGACTCAGCTGCCGAGCAGAGTGGCCGAGAATCCTAGGGGTGAGGAAGCTGCTGAGGATGTCCCCTTCCCCGCTCCCAGACGCCCCTCTCTCCCACCTGGAACCTCGTCTCACCTGCTACTTCTTCGAAATTCCCTGCCCTGGCTTCAGCTCCGCTTGCCCCACCTCTGAGCCGCCTCTCCTCTGTCCCTTTCCTTCAACAGACTTTTACTGGCCCGTTCACAAAAAAGAAGGTAGCAATCTGTTAGCTGTTGTCATCAATATTTATATCACATTATTATTGTTAGGGATGATGTAAAGGGAAGGGCAAATGTGTTCCTAAAAATTTGATTTAATTTTGAGCATTTAAATTTATATGAAACAAATTTTTGTGCCGTATTTGGACAACTGTTAACCATGATTTTGGGTTACTCACAACTCCTACTGCCACCCTGTGCTACCATCATACGGGTTAGTGTGAGTCCATTCACTCATTCAGTAGTGTTTCTCCTGAGCAACCACTCTGTGCCGGGCACTGTCTGGGTTCTGAGGATACAGCAGGGAATGAAATCGTCTCTTTTCTCGTAAAGCTCAGATTCTGATGAGAGGTGAATGTGTATGTAGTCTGAGAAGATGGATCTTACCTTATTTGCTGCAACAGTTCCTTCTCAAACTTTGGAAATGGAAACAAGTCCTAAGTGCCTTTTCTTTCATCATCTCCAACATATGGTCTCTTTCACATCAACTTCTGGGACTGATTTGCCATTTATTGGCAACTTCTGATGATGGAGTTCAATGAACTATTCACAATCTGGTAACTTTTCTAGTACAGGGATACAAACTTTTGTTTCACCTTACCATGCTTTGCAAATATTGCATTTTTTTTAACAAATTGAAGGTTTGAGGTAACCCTGCCTTGAGCAAGTCTATAGGTGCCATTTTTCTAACACTATGTGCTCACTTTGTGTCTCTGTGTCACATTTTTGTAATTCTTGCAAAATTTCAGACTTTTAAATTATTATTATATCTGTTATGATCTGTGATCAATGATCTTTGATGTTACTATTGTAATTGTTTTGAGGTGCCATGAACCACAGCCATATAAGATGGTGAACTTAATTGATAAGTATGTGTTCTGACTGCTCTATTGACTGTTCCCCCATCTTTCTCCCTCTCCTTGGGCCTCCGTATTCCCTGAGACACAACAATATTGAAATTAGGCCAATTAACACTACTATGGCTTTTAAGTGTTTAAGTGAAAGGAAGAGGCACAAAATTTTTCACTTTAAATCAGCAGCTAGAAATGAATAAGCTTAATGAGGAAGACATGTCAAAAGCCATGATATGTGGCAAGCTAGCTAGGCTTCTTGGGGTAAATAGTTAGCCAAGTTGTGAATGCAAAGGAAAAGTTCTTGAAGGAAATTAAAAGTGCTACTCTAGTGAACATGAGTGATAAGAAAGTGAAGTCTTATTGCTGATATGGAGAGAGTTTTAGTGGTCTAAATAGAAGATTAAACCAGCCACAACATTCCCTTGCTTTAACCAAAGCCTAATCCAGAGCAAACTCTTAACTCTCTTCAATTCTGCGAAGGCTGAGAGAGGTGAGGAAGCTGCAGAAGAAAAGTGTGAAGCTACTGGAGGTTGGTTCATGAGGTTTAAGGAGAGAGGCTGTCTCCATAGCACAGAAGTTCAAGGTGAAGCAGCAACTGCTGATGTAGAAGCTGCAGTACGTTATCCAGAAGAGTTAGTTAAGATGAAGGTGGCTACACTCAAAAACAGATTTTCAGTGTAGACAAAACAGCCTTATATTGGAAGAAGATGCTATCTGGAACTTTCATAACTAGAGATAAGTCAGTGCCTGACTTCAAAGCTTCTAAGAACAGGTTGAGTCTCTTGTTAGGGGCTAATGCAGCTAGTGACTTTAAGTTGAAGCCAACACTCATTTACTATTCTTAAAATCCTAGGGCCCTTAAGAATTATTTTAAATCTGCTCTGCTTATACTCTATTAATAGAACAACAAAGCCTAGTCCACAACACATCTGTATATAGTATGGTTTACTGAATATTTTAAACCTACCGTTGAGACCTACTGCTCAGAAACAAAGATTTCTTTCAAAATATTACTGCTCATCAACAATGCATGTGATCATCCAAGAACTCTGATAGAGATGTACAGGGAGATTAATGTTTTCATGTCTGACAACACAACATCCATTCTGCAGCCCATGGATCAAGGAGTAATTTCAACTTTTAAGTCTTATTTTTTAAGAAATACATTTCTTGAGGCTACACAGGCCATACATAGTGACTCCTCTGATGCATCTGGGCAAAGTAAGTTGAAAACCTTCTGGAAAGGATTCATTATTCCAGATGCCATGAAGAACGTCCATGATTCATGAGAGGTCAAAATATCAACCTTAACAGGAGTTTGGAAGTCATGGATGACTTTGAGGAGTTTAAGAATTCAGTGGAGAAAGGAGCTGCAGATGTGGTGGAAACAGCAAGAGAATTAGAATTAGAAGTGGAGCCTGAAGATGGGACTGAGTTGCTACAATCTCATGAAGAAACTTGAATGAGTGAGGAGTTGCTTCTTATGGATGAACAAAGAAATTGGTTTCTTGAGGCGGTATGTACTCCTGGTGAAGATGCTGTGAACGTTATTGAAATGACAAGAAAGGATTTAGAATACTACTTAAATTTAGTTGATAAAGCCATAGCAGGGTTGAGAGGATTGACCGTATTGTTAAAATTTTTATTTTGTAGAGAGGGGTCTTGCTGTGTTGCCCAGGCTGGTCTCAAACTCCTGGCCACAAGTGATCCTCCTACCTTGGCTTCCCAAAGTGCTGGGATTACAGGTGTAAGCCACCATGCCTGGCCCTTGACTCTAATTTTGAAAGAAGTTCTACAGTGGGTGAAATGCTATCAAACAGCATTGCATACTACAGAGAAATCGTTTGTGAAAGAAAGAGTCAACTGATATGGCAAACTTGATTATTGTCTTATTTTAAGAAATTACCACAGCCAGGTGGGCATGGTGGTGAGTGCCTGTAGTCCCAGCTACTCAGAAGGATCACTTGAGCCCAGGAGTTTGAGGCTGTAGTGAGTTATGATTGTACCAGTGCACTCTAGCCTGGGTGACAGAGTGAGACTCTGTTTCGGAAAAAAAAAAAAAAAAAAAAAAAAAGGAGAAAGGAAAAAGGAAAAAAAAAGAAATTGCCACAGTTACTCCAACTCTCAGCAACCACCACCCTAATCAGTCAGCAGAACAGCCATCACCGTCCAGGCAAGACTCTCCACCAGCAAAAAGATTACAACTTGCTGAAGGCTCAGATGATCATTAACATTTTTTAGCAATAACATTTAAATTAAGATATGTTCTTTTTCTTAGGCATAATGCTATCACACACTTAATAGACTACAGTCTAGTATAAACATAACTTTTATGTGTACTGGGAAACCAAAAAATTCGTGTGACTCATTTTGTTGTGACATTCATATTGTTGCCGTGGTCTGGAACTGAACCTGCAGTATCTCGAAGGTATCCCTGTAAGATGAAGTCACAGTACAAAGAGGAGGAAAGGGATGCCACTTTCCAGGGTTGAACTAGTTCTCACAGGGCCCCTGGTTCTTGTCCATAGGTGTCTGTGTAACCCATGCTGCATTGAGGCAGTAGAGCATGGTGGTCCACAGCTTGGGTTCCAGAGACTCGCAGATCTAGACTCAAATTCTGGTTTTGATACATATATACCTGCATGGATTAGGGCAAATCCTTTAACCTCTCCAAGGCTCATTCTCTGGCTGTTCCCACCCTTACCTCCTACAGAATGAAAAAAGTGATAATCATCACCTAAGAGGCTGGGAGTAGTCATTAAGTGAGATTTTATGTGTGTGTGTGTGTGTGTGTGTGTGCATGCGTGTGTGTATGCTTAGTATAGTGCCTGGAATAAAGCTCAATAAATAGTACTATTATTATTAGAAATAATTTAGTGTTTCTTAATTTTCACATGTTATGTGGACTTCTGGATTAATTCCACTGTAATCTTGGAACATATTGCAGCTAGTCTGACAAGTGCTGAAACAAGGGAAATACAGGTTGATATTACCTGACAATTTAGGCAGGCTGCTTGGAAGAGTGATTTATAAGCATAAAAATGAAGGATAAGTAGAATATCCTACCAGAGAAGTTGTCTATGCATGTGTGTGTGTGTGTGTGTGTGTGTGTGTGTGTGTGCGCGCGCATTGGCCAGAGTAGTGGCTGAAGGACCTCAGCCTTGCTGGGAGGCCCATAAGTGGACAGGATGGTTTCAGCGTGGTTTAGTAAATGTTATGATGGAGGGAAGCTTGGGAATTTTGGGGGTATAGCAAAGCTTAATGAATCTGCTTCATGAAGTTATGGGTACATAAAGCTAAACAGTATGCCCCAGTGATTAAGCTTGTTGGTATCAGACCTAGATTTCAATCCTCTTTTGCCTCTTAATAATCGTTTTTCTTTGGGCAAGATATTAAACTTCTGTAAGTCTCAGTGTATCAGTTTTCTCATCTATACAATGGGGTTAAAAATTTCTGCCTTGTACAATCTATATGAAGTTAGCTGAGATAATGTACATTGAGCAATTAACATAAGCAGGTATCAGGGCTCCATTAGTGGGAGTGGTTTTAATCTCGGGGTGTGTGTTCTTACAATGTCACACTGGGCACCTGGCCACCCAGGGACTTGGAGGGCCTGCTGCTGCTGCAGAACACCCAGGAGGCAGCGGGTGGGGAGCGGGGAGGACAAGACCATCCAGGAACCCTTACCAGAAGGAGTCCACGGATGCAGCATCCTGTGGCCAAGGCAGAGCTCAGCACGCTGGTGATTGCTGAAAAGCTGCACGTGCAGAGCACCTGACCCAGAAGATTTGGACCCCCTCCCAGCTCTGCATCGGCTCATCAGTGAACTTGGCCTTCCTGGGTCTTATTTCCTAAAGTGAAAAACGCAGAGGGAGTTTGCAAGGCAAATCGCATCCCTGTCCCCCTATCACCGCAAGTGGAGAACTAGATTGAGAAGAATCCAGAAGCTTTGCCCAGATTCAGTAGGAAAGAGTGTTCACATTACTCAGTGGGCTTGGCAGTGAGTGACAAGGAAGTGAGGGCCACGGATTTCTTATCCCTGGACCACCAGGTGGCCCCTAACGCTTGCTGTGTGCTTATTTTGTACCAGACACCCTATTAAGTGATTTACATGAATTATATTATATAACTCTTTTAACAACCTTATAAAGCGGGACTGTTATCATTATCCTCATTTTACAGATGAGGAATCTGGCACAGAGAAGGTAAGTCATTTGCCTTCTATCACCTACCTGCTAGTCGTGACCAATGTCTCTTCCAGCTCTATCTAGACTGGAAGCTCTTTGAGAGGAGAAGGCTTATCGTATTTATTTTTAAACCCTCAGGGCCCAGAAGGCTTTCAGACAATGTTTACTGCTTTGCTCAACTGAGTGGTTGTAGCAGAACATAGAATCACCTTGCTCATGCCTGGGCCCAGCTGCAGATCACCTGCACCCTGCGCCCGGCGTGTGTGATGGAGAACCCCTGGGAAATATTACTCTTCACCAAACGGCTAGCCTTTCTTCCCTCATCCTGCTTCTTGGCACTGGGGGGTGCTGTTGGATAGTCTAAAAAGTAGTGTTTCTTCTACCCCAGGTTTGGTATTTCTTTTTGTTTTCAAATTTGTCTTGTGTATTCCTCTTGAGAACCTGGTGGTGGTGAGTTGCTGAGATGGGACTACGGCCTGGCCTAGACTTCCCGCGGCTCTCTTTTGAATGTTAACCATTGGCGTTTAAGCAGACAGATGTATACAGTTTCCGGCAACTCTGCAGTTTTCTTTCTTTTTCAGCCTTCCTTCCTTCAGTAGCAGTTTGTCTTTGTTCAGGAGGAAGATGTTTACCACGAACCATGCAAGGTGTAGTAGGCTGAATAACGAGGCCCCAAAGATCTTTCTGTCCTAAGCCCCAGCATCTATCTGTGAATCTGTTACCTTATGTTGCAAGGGGGGCCTTGCAGGTGTGGTTAAGTCAAGGATCTTGAGATAGGGAGATTACCCTGGTTGCCCCATGTAATCACAAAGGCGCTTAAGAGCTGGAGGAGAGAGGCCAAAGGCGAGGGTAAGAAAAGATGTGAGAATGGAAGCGGGAGTCAGAGTCAGAGAGGTCTGAAAATGCTACGCTGTTGGCTTTGAAGATGGAGGAAGGAGCCACATGTCCCAGAATGAAGCCAGCCTATGGAAGGAGGCCCTGGGGACACCCTGATTTTAGCCCACTGAAACCCATTTTGGACTTCTGACCCTCAGAATAGTAAGATACTAATAAAAATTTGTGTTGTCTTAAGACACGAAGTTTGTGGTAACTTACCGTAGCAGCAGTAGGAACTTACTACACGAGGAGTTTCTGGAACAGCCCCTGCAGCAGACATTACTGGTTGGCTGTCTAAGGGCCATTCCTAACACCTTTCTCCCCCACCTTCTTCCCAAGTACTCACATTTCCAGCCTCTTGTGTACACAGGGACAACCATGTGGCCCAATGAGGGAAAAGGAAAAGTCAGCTGGGAAAAGATTCTTCCTCCCTGATAAAAGGAGAGAAGTACTCACTGAGAGCTCTTCTCCTCCTGCCTTTATCACCCCCCCTGCTTTCTTACTTTGGACACACACCTGGAGAATGTAATGTCTGGTGCTCCAGCAGCCATCTTGGGGCGTGAGGTAAAAGTACATGCATCACACTCTCGACTGTCCTTAGGATTTGAAAACTACTATTGGGTTATCCTAATGCATCCCAACAGTCATATTTCACCTTCCAAAATATCCCCAAGTTCTCCTTTAAAAGCCACACAATTTCCTCCAGAGAATCATTAAATCAACAAATATTTATTGAATGTCCCAGGCTCCAGGCTGAGGATTGAGACGGAAACATGAATCAAACAGTCCAGCTCTGGAGCAATTCACAGTCTGCATTAACTGGCTCTTCTTTGGTTGCTAGTGCCAACTTGACAGCAGTGCTGTGAGAATTAAATGAGATAAGAAATAAATTTAAGGCACCTAGCATGGTGCTTAATAAATGTTATCATACTACAATTCTTAGAGGACTTTCAGTTTATAAAGCTCATTCACATGGTTTCCATTTTCATTTTCATCTTCCCAAAGATCCTAAAAAAACAAGAATGAAATTATTACTCTCAATTTATAAATGGGGAAAGAGAGACCCATATTTTTAGTTACTTTTCTTGGTGGCACTGAAAACCCAGGGCACGGTGGTGATGAGGCCCCAGGTTTCCTGATTTCTGCTTTGGTGCTTTTACCTCTTTACTAGGGCATAGGTGGTAGAATGTCGTAGCAGGTAAAAATCCTTAGAAACCATCTAGCTCATGGATGGCAAATAGATTTTATGAACTTCATGTGGCAGCTCTGGCCTACCAATGGCAATTGCCTGAAGCACTGTTTTGTGTCCCGTTTACTAGAAAAGGTGCTATATTTGGTCAATAATGTCTGCATGGGCTCCGGGTGGGTCACTGTTCCATGGCAACATGGGTGGTGTGTATTTTCTATACCTGAACTAGTCCAACCCTCTCATTTCACCAACAAAGAAATTGAACCTCAGTGGGGGGAATTGATTTATTCGAGGTTATACAATGAACTAGAGGCAGAACTGGAATAATGGTTTCTCTCACATACCGTCCAACTCCCAAGAACACCAATCAGACTTAAATATTTTAACTTTCTAGGCCGGGCGCGGTGGCTCACGCCTGTAATCCTAGCACTT
>CM052444.1:70835177-70900697 GCA_028533085.1 Varecia variegata | reverse complement strand
AGCCTGAGCAAGAGCGAGACCCCGTCTCTACGAAAAATAGAAAGAAATGATCCGGCCAACTAAAAACATATATAGAAAAAATTAGCCGGGCATGGTGGCGCATGCCTGTAGTCCCAGCTACCCGGGAGGCTGAGGCAGTAGGATCGCTTAAGCCCAGGAGTTTGAGGTTGCTGTGAGCTAGGCTGACGCCACGGCACTCACCCTAGCCCGGGCAACAAAGTGAGACTCTGTCTCAAAAAAAAAAATATATATTTTAACTTTCTTTTTCTTACCTTGGCAGGATTTCCGTTGTTTAAATGGATATCATTGAGGCAGCCTAGAACTATTAAAAACGATAGCCTCTAATCTCAGCTATGATGCTGTGTAGTATTAAATAAGCTGGCTAACTTTTTTGTGCTTACAGATTAATCTGCGTCCCCTCGATAGCTTCCCCTCTCTAATTAGATGTCCCCTAGGAAATTTCAGCCAAGAAAGTTAACGTGAAAGAAGCACGTTGGCATAGAATGTACGAAGACCTTTACAGCTGCCTGATTTGATAAATTGGGGTCTCAGGATGTTGCAAGGCTATGGGCCTGAGAGGAAAGAATTTGTATTTGCACTTTGCAAGAAATAAAACAAAAGAAGCAATCCTTGTACCTATCAGGTTATAAAGCCCTGGCTTGATTTTTACATGGGACTGGGCATTCGAAAGAGTCCCATCTCATGTGGGCATTTGGCCCTTTGTGGATCAGACTGGGTTGCTCCCCGGTTTTCAAGTAATAATGAGCTTTGAGCCCTTTGGACTTGGCAGGAGAACAGTGACCCAGGGCTGACACAAAAAGTTCTTCTTGGCTCTTCAGGCCAACCAACAGTAGTCTCCTTAGGCCCCTGCGGGGATGTGTGAATGATTTATAAACTGTAAAGCACCTTGCAAGTGAGAAGAAGTAGAACTTCCATTGTCTTAGCAACACATAAATTATTTTTGCATTTTTCAGAGTGGGGCCTGAGGAGAAAAATAGAGAGTCCATGGAAATTCTGCTAATCAGTGACATGAATCCTCTTGGATCATTAAATCAGTACACCGGCTTTTCCATTGGAAAAGTTATAGACCACAAAAGCAGAACCAAATCATAAAAATTTAGTTTTTATGGCTTGGTATTACTATTTCCCTAAAACTTTTTTAAATTACTTTTTTATTTCAAAATATTAAGGGGGGAACAGATTTTTTTTTACATGGATAGCTTTATATTGCTTTAGTCAGGGCTACATGTGTGCCTGTCACCTGAATATTGTGCATCATACCTGCCTAAAACTTAATAGTTTGTCTTTTTCTAACACTCCATAGCATTTTAGGACTAGCAAAGTTCTTTCACATGTATCATCCTGTTGACTTTCCACAACAAGTGGAAGGGGGTATTATTCCTCTTCTAGAGAAGAGGAAACAGAAGGCCAGAGAGGCCAAGTGACTGGTAGGTCAGGTCTTGAGTCACTGGAGAGGCAGGGACTTGAACTAGGGTCTTTGAGTGCTGAACTCAGCAGTATTTCCACCCCCTGGCAGAGGCCTTCATAGGGTGGGTCCTGAGGGAGGAGGGAGGTCAGGGCCAGAGGAGTGACAGGTGTGAGCAGCTGGAGGTGTGGAACTCGGTGGGGGGAGGGGACTTCAATGGTTGGGGGCTGGGCAGGCAGGATTCTGGGGGCAAAAGACAGAGCACAGCCAGGAGATTGGTTTGGTAGCAGGTACTATATACTGAGTTTTAACTCTGGGTAGACAATGTGCTTAGAACTCTATATGCATAATCTCCTTTAATTTGTGGCAAATGCTATTATTTTTTAGGATGTGGAACTTGACTCAGGTCAGAGAGGTTAAACAACTTGCTCAAAGTCACACAGCTTCCTAAGGGACGGAGCCTAGGTTAGAACTCTGGTGTGTCAGACTTTGAGGCCGGTACATCTGACCACCACGTGACAGCAGAATCTTGAGTCCATGAGAGCGGTACTGGGAGGTAACTTGTTATGGTTGGGGAGGCTCTCGAATGCCAAGCTGGGGAGCTCTGGGCATTGTCATGTGGGCAGCGGCAGCCACAGATGTGAAAGCAGAGCAGAGGGTTCCTCCTCCTTCCTGAGTAAAATGGAAATTGCACTCAGAAGTCAAGTGGGCACACACGTGGTAACTGTGGCGGAGCCACAGATGGTCATGCTACTTCACCCCCTCTGAAAAGGGTATCACTGTTCCTGCTACACCCTTCTAGTTTCTTTCCAAAATAAAATAGAAGTCGTTTAAGAGCTTTTTTGGCCTCATAAATTCTGGAGCCATTCTTGCCAAGAGTTTCAGGGTCCTGTGAGGATGCGGTGGGGCAGCCCTTGGCCCGGGGCATCGCTCTCTGGCCAGCGGCTTCTGTGAGCCTGTTCCCTGGGGAATGCGCTCTTTGGCGTCCTGCTTGACTTCATGTGCCCTTAAGTGGCCCCTGTGGATGTGAATGCCCCCGTGGGGCCTCTCTGGGGAAAAAAGTGTTCCTGAAACCCAGACTGGGCTGACGTTCTCACATCTCAAGGTCCTCGGTGGTGCTGACGGGGGGACGACGTCCTGACTGCCCGTACAGGTCACCGTCGATGCTGCAGGGGCCTGGCCTGGACGCCGTGGCACGTCAGAGCAGAGGCGGCTTCCTGGGGCTCTGGGAGCTTGTCTGGGCCTTTAGCTGAAGAGCGGACGTAGGGTGTGTCGTGGTGGAACTGGTCACCGTGGCGTGTGGCTTCGTGTCTGTGGCCCTTCTACCCCCCTCAGACATAGTAGAGCATCGCTGTATGCTGTTTCGTACTTTATAGGGATTGTATGCACACATGAGCTCATTGAATTCTCACACAGCCACCCCGGGAAATAAGTTATTCTCGGAAATGTGTAGGTCAGAGCGCTGAGTCTCAGAGGAAGTCTCTTGGTGGTTTGGAATAAATCTCAGCATACTGTCCTCCTGCTTCCCCCTACAAATGCTTAATTGGGGGAAATTGGCTTTTAAAGTCTACCAAGTCAGGCAGGAGGGGAGGGCAATCCTTTGGAACACCGGCGGTGCATTGCTTAGCAAAGAGCTTTGTACTAGATGCCCATCCTCTGTCCTTCAGCTCCATCCTCTTCTCTGCCTTGTGCTGTGCCCTGGGAAGGTGACACTACCAGATTGCTTCTATGCGTTCCATTGCCCTCTGGCTTCTGGTTGAGGCAGCAGCAGGAGATTGGGGTTGGGGGGCATGGAGGGCATGCTCCCAGCCAGGAGCCCAGAGGTGGCAAAGTTTAGGCAGCCCAGCTGCTGCTAACCCCAGGGCGCTGCACTAGCCTTGTTGGGTTCCTTCAAGTCGGCTCATGTCTTTAAGAATAGCCCCTTTATTATAGACTTGAGTGTACTCCCTGCTTCCTGCTGGGAACTCGCGCAGTTCATCACACAGGTAGTGCACTGACTTAGAAGAGGTGTTGGTCACACGCATTAGCGGGGGCATTGAACCTAAATGTCTGGTACTGATCTGCAGGTGGGTAAGTAAGGGGGCCGTGTGTACGTGAGACCAGGTCTCTCCTGGCACGAGTGGGCAGATTTGAATCTTCTCCCCGTTAGCCTCTTTTTCTTCCAGATCCTGCCCAGTCAGGAATTTTCCATGTAGTGAAATCTCCAGATAATGAAGTGTCCACTTTAAATGCTCTTGATCTGGAGCGAGGGACTCAGGGGCAAGTCAGAACTTATTCTGGTGCCAGTGGTGCCTGCTTTGTGTCCCGCATCCAGTGGGGCAGTGGAGGTGCCAGTGGTGGTTCCCAGGGCCCAGCAGCGACAGGAGCTTTGCCCTCGTCAGACTGTCCATGATCCAGCAAAGATTTAATGTAGAGCCTGTGCAATTCTGTGAAAGAGATAATGTTTGTGAGATAATGTTTGTAAGGTCAATTGACTGTATAATAAGTGTTAATCACATCCACAAATACCTTCACAGCAACCTCCAGACTAGTGTTTGATCAAACAACTGGGCGCCATGGCCTCGCCAAGTTGCACAGCTAGTTAACCATCACGGCCTCCAGTGGCCCATTTCTCCTAGGTCCATGTCCTTTGCAAGGTGACCTTGCTTGCTACTCTCAGTAAGGGGTGGAGTTCATTTCTGTGCCCTCTTGAATCAAGCTGGACTTGTAACTTGCTTGGGCCTGTTGCAGAATGCAGCCAAATTGACATTCCGAGATTGAAAGAGCCTTTGACGAAAGCTTTGTTTTCACTCAGAGGGAAACGCATGTGCTGTGTAAGGAAGCCTGGAGTGTCCACATTGAGAGACGGGCTGAGGAGAAGAACACAGGCCCTGTGTGGGGCAGAGAGGAGCCATCCCAGCTGAGCCCTGCTGGAATCCCTGATCCTCAGAATCAAGAGCAAAGAAAATGGTTGTTGCTTTAAACCACTCAGATTTGGGGTGGTTTATTATGCAGCAATGGCAAACTGATACACTATCCTATCCAGTTTTCGTTGACATGCCAGGTGGCAGGGTCAAAACCCATGAATTCACAAATACTGAACAAATATTTTTACACTAAATACTTCATGCATTGTTGCATATTGGAAAGAGCCCAGTCTTGGATCTGAGCTTGAACCCTGACTTTGTGGGTGATCTTTCTGCATGTCAGTTTCCAAATTGCCACAACAAACAGAGTATCCTGAATATTAAAGGAGATAATGGATGTAAACCATGTGGGACAGGTGAGCACCCAATCAGCGGTAGCTATTAGTTTGATTTTGTTACTGCAAAGAGGGCAGGCCCTGGCTTTCCATATGACTATAATTTAGTAAGGAAGTATTATGTAACTAATTGTTGGGATGCATGTGATAAATTCTACTAATCATATAACAGCACAGATGAGGGACAGAGGAATTCCTTCCAGGGAGTAGATTCCTAAGGAGGTGGCATTTGAACGAGGACTAGAAAAAGAAGAAGGATTTTAGCAAGCTAGCATTCTAAATGACAGGCAGTCTCCTAATGACACTTGTCACTTGAGGTTTTCTAGGTTGTTGAATTTTATTCCTTGTCTGTCTCTGCAGCCTTTCCCTCTTAAAGGACAATACACGTGCAGATCCGGACTGGGGCAGTCAAGTGGAAGACAAAGTGCTTCCATACGGCCTCCCTAGAGGCTGGGCGTGAAGGGCCTATTGAAGGTCCTTCAGGTCCCCTGGCCCTGGAGCAACCCTTTCTTCCTGCTGAGCACATGACCATACGTGGCCTGGGTGCATTCTTCAGCCGCAGCTTCATTCTGCTTAGAGCAGCTGCTGGCCAAGGCCACACATACCTCCTTTGTGAGCCCACCTATGCTGGGACAACCTCAACAAGGCAAGTCCCGTTCTGCGCTAGGACCCTGCTCTCCTAAGACTCCATATGCAAACTTCAGTCTTCTATCTTCCCTGCCTCAGCCCCACTGGAGCTGGTGGTGCAGCTCTGGGCAGAATTCATTCTGGGCCCCACTCTCCTGCCCAGGCAGCCCACTGACAGTCTGACTCAGGCGTGAGTTCACACGTTGGGAATTTTAATCAATGCCGAGCATCCCGGCCAGCCCAGATTTCTGTTTTTGTGCCAATGGTTTCTCTAAGGTGATCGACTTCCCAGTTGTCATTCTCTGTGCCTTTTAATTAAAGTCCTCCCCCCATCCCCACAAAAAAAGAAGGAAGTATTTGGAAGGTGTGGTGAATCCCCCCTTAAGCTAATTGACCAACTTGTCTGAACACTCATGTGGTTTTGTTTATAGAATCTGACCTGGATCAGAAACAGTTGCTTCAATGGGACTCATTATTTTTTTCTTTTTGAAACTTTTATAGAACTTTTTCTTTTTCCAGATTGACCTAAGCCCAAATAATCCTCTAACTTGCCTAAATTGTCACAGATGACTTGATGACAACAAAAATACCATAGAGTCTATGGCATAGACTATCTGATTTGGTGTCATAGGCTGCAGAATGATCGGACTCAGTAAAAGCCACCCAAGGGACCTCGCCCAGCTCTCCTGGACGCCTTACCTGGGCATCACTCTTCAGGTCTTCAGTTTGGGGAAGCCCCAGTTATCCCTCATTGGGCCGTTTGGTCACCAGGATTCCCTTCCTATCTCTAGGTCTGCTTCTCCTGCAGTGACTGGGAGAGCAGTGATACTGTTCACGAGCATAGGGATGCAACAGCCACCCTGGACGACTCCTTTCTTAACCTCCGTATTCAATCAGCTACAGGCCTGGCTGATGTGGCCTGCTGATGTATCCAACACATAGTTATTAAAAATCATTCACGTAACAGGCACGACATTTTAGTATTGGGGGTATTGTGGTGAGCAAGGTAGAGCAGTCCCCACACTTACAGAGGTTCCATGTCACAAGGAAGACAATAAAACAAGCAATTACAATAGAGAGGAGTGTTATGTTAGGGCTGTCACCCTTAGAGGGTCCCATTAATCTTGGGCTAAATGAAGCAACGAATGTGAAGCTGGTTTTACAATGCAAAGGGCTAATGCCAATGTTGGTCATTTGCTAATATTATCAACTCATTCTTAGCACCTACTCTTAAAGGATACGAAAGGATGGGGAGAAAAGGGGAAAAGCTTCAGGTTAAGGTGAGACACAGGAGGAGTTGAGCAGCACACAGTGAGAAAGGATGGGGCAGGAGAACCCGTGCCAGGACTGAAGCAATCTCATGTTCTCAAACTGTGCAAAGTCACTGGTGTCTGTGGTGAACGGGAATTTCTGAGCCATGAAGCAGGAAGGAGGCCACCAGGACCACTTCATCCAACTGCCTTCCTTCTCCCCCTCTGGCTACGTCCCACCGGGATTCTACAGTTGAGGGTCCAGAGGGGGGAAGGGACTTGCCAAGGTCCCACGATGAGCCAGTGACAGACCTGGACTAGAACTCCGGCTTCCTCACTCCTGATCCGGGGCTTTTTCTCACTATGCGTTTTTTTTTTTCTTTTTCTTGGTCTGGAGCACTCTTAATTTAATAAAAACAAAATGCACAACTTCCTTTCTGACCAAAGACATCCGTTCTATCTTTGGTCATGAGAGCAAAAGTACAAACTGATTAGCAGCCCGGCAATGCACTCGCTTAGGCAGGAGTGCAGGCTGGGTCCTGGCCTGGTTCCTGCCTCTCCTGGGCTGCTGGTGGTTATGGAAGGGTCATCAGGACATTCTGGTCATAGTTGGGGAAGGGAAGGGGCCCCCCAGAGGGCTCTGCAACAGCAGCCACATCTGAAGTCTGTGCTGGCAGTCTGGGGACCCCCAAGGTCCTAATCCCACTGGAGCTGGGCAGGTCTGAGGCTCCTCCTGCAGGCTCCACCGCCGAGTCCCCAAGGCATTCTGACCAGGGTGCAGGGCCAGCTGCCGGGCCTCAACTACCTCAGCTCTTTGGGTTTGGAATGAGTCTTGCTGCCTGGAATGAGCCTTGGGTCACCCGTGTGCCAAGTTCTTCACACATGGTATCCTATTTAATCTTCCCAACAGCCCTAGCAGAAAGGTATGCTAAGTTGAATGTCTTTATCATAGAGATGAGGAAACTGAGGCACAGACAGCCCCTCCCACAGCCAATAAGTAGCCAAGCCAGGATTCAAGCCCTGGCAGCATGATTTCAGAGGCCAGTGTGCTTAACAATTAGATAGGCAGGGATTCACAGTCCTCTCCCACTCGGGTCCCATACACCTGGGGTTTTGCCTCAGTTTCTCTGACCTGTACCCAGATTCCTCAGTGGAGTTTAAGACTGTGTATGGCAACAGTGGACTCAGTTCCATAATATGTCAGAAACTCAGCTCAAATTGGTTTAAGCAAAGAAAGGACTGGATTGGCTTCTTTCATTGAAAGCCCAGGAATGCACAGAATTAAAGCATCACTGAAACTAGGTACTCTAATGATAGAGCCAGGATTTTCCTTTTTCAACTCTGCATTTCTTTATGTTTGCTGCCTCCTCAGGCAGGCGCTTCCCGAGTGAGGGAAGGACGGCCACCAGCAGCTCCTGGCTGCCGCTCTGTTAGCCGGTGCTTCCTGCCCTTGTTTTAGGAAAAGCCCTAATGTTGACTCTCAGTTTTTACTAACCTGGGTCTTGTGCCCATCCAGAACCAGGCCCCAGGAAAGGACCATTCCCCCCTAAATATTCTATTGGCATAATCCCCTGAGTTAGGGTGGAGCCAGCAGCAGCCCTATTTGAACTGCACGAACTGGGAGCGGTTGGAGGTTGAGGGTCCTTGAGGGGAAAGGAGGCTGTAAGGACAAGGAGAAATGGATGCCAGGCAGGTAGAACCCTTAGGTGTTCTCCATACCTGCTCTGGGTCACCACTCAAATGTCTGAGCCCTGAGATCCTATTCAACCCCTACCAGCCCCTTCCACCTACGAGTTGTATGTAATTTTGTTCCAAACTGGCAGTGTAGTGCCCCAGTAAGCTGGTCTCTCCAGACTTTGAGTTTTGCCACTTTTTAGGTAATCTTTCCTCTGTGGTCCACCTGTCCAGCCCAGGTGTTCTAGGGAGAAACAGGGTGGAGGGGAAGCAGCCTCACCACCAAGACTTCTGATGTCCAACTCTTTGGGCCCCGGTTACTCATCTGTAAAGTGGGAATTGTGACAGATTATCATTATCTTGGGGGGTTGCCATCAGGATCAGAGAACATGCATGCACCACCCAGCTTTGGTGCCTGGGAAGTCACTCAGGCCATGCACTAAGTGGCTGAGTCTCAGTGACTTAGGCTAACAGCTCTGGAGACAAGGTTTTAGACTTCAGGACTGTCCCTAGTGATGATCCTGAAGTTAGCTGTTTAGCAGGATGGTCCTGGTTAGTTTTGTAGGCACTGCCATTGAGTGACACAGCTTCTCTGTGTCAGTCCCAACTCACCTGGACCACAGCAGAGTGCACAGTCCAGAAGGTCAAGGAACAGCCTGTGCATCGGTCAGGAAACAGATGGTACACTCGAACTAGGAGAAATCAAGAAATTAAGAAAGGAACCACTTATGGCAGTGGGGCAGTGTGCAGGGAACTCACAAGGAATGTTACAGAACCCTGGAGCTAAGAACGCAGAGGCCTCTTTACCTTCCCTGGCCTTGAAGGGGTGGTGGTTGGGAGGAGAGTGGCAAATGGAGACAGAAAGAGAGGGCTGTGTGGATGGTCTCCCTTACAGCAGCAGGGACCTGCAGGTGAGGGGTGACAGAAAGAGAGGGAGCTGCGGGAATAAATACCCTCACTTCTCTTTCCTCTGTTCCTCTCATCTCCTGATCGTATTTCTCATCAGCTAGAGGGCAGAAAAGCCCGTTCTTGTCATATGTACAAGTCACCACCAGGGATGGAGAGCCAAGTGTAGAAAGGTGCTGAGTAGTGGAAGGAGCGTGGGGTCAGCTGACATATTGGCATGTGACCCTGTCGGTTCTGCCTTTAGGTTGTTGGAGGTGGGAGCATTTATTTAGCATTGAGGAAAAGTGCCCATGTGCTGTGTTGGGGTATCGTCAGTGCAGACCAGTGCTGCTCCAGACTGAGGAAGGGTTGTGGGCAGGAGAAGAGAGGCGATCCCACTCGGATGCAAAACAAACCAAATTTTAGAAAGAGAAGTCCACGTTAATGAATAGATTCTGCCTTTTGGAGGAGGTGAGGTTGGAGCTGAGGGATTGGCTGGTCTGTCTGCAATTCTGAGTGGTCTTTAGAAGTGCAGGCTTCCTGAGTTCAAATTCTAACTCTGCCGGCTGTGCAACCCTGGGAGAGTTACTTAAACTGTCTGCGCCTCGGTTTTTTCACCTGTAAATTACACTATTACCTGTCTGATGGGGTAGTGATAATATAGACTAAATGAGTTAAAACATTCAAAGCACTTAAAACAGAATCTAGTACATTGTAAGTGCTTAATAAATATTGGCTGTTATTATTATCATTATTATTGGAAAGAGTACTGAATGAAGAGTCTTCACACTTACACACCAGTACTCACTGTGCCGTGACTTACTTTGTAACCTTGGGGAAGTCATTTTCCCTCTTTGACTTTGGTTTTCTCTTCCCTAAATTAGGAGGTGGGTTCCAAAGTTTCTAGAGACATATTTTGGCTAGAAAATTCTAAATTCTGCAAGCCCCAAGTCCATTACAGATTTTGCAAAAGCCCTCAAAGGGGAAATGTGTTTCCAGGGCCTCTCTGGTTCTTGCCAAAGACAGCTCGTGTTTCTTCCCTTAGCATCAGCTGGAGGAGTTCCTGGTAAGGGAACCAATAAGGCACCTCCCTGCAGGTGTCTCCGGGCACTGTGCTAATCTCTTTTTGATGGCCTCCATCTGCAGTGGTTCCTCTGGAAGCACCCGCTGCCAGGGGGAGGGGGAAGCCCTTTGCTGCTGGTCCTTGGGGCAAATCACTCATCTCTGAAGGTCTCTCCCTGGGGGCCTGAGGCCTGACAGTGGGAGGAGGAGAACCCTGAGCTGAAAGGGTGGGGAGCTGAGGAAGGCCAGGAGGCTGTTACACCAACCCTGGCTGGATAGGATGGCCTGATTCCATTTAATGCTCTGAAATCCCATCCTGGGGTTTTCAACTGCCAATATGATCTCAAATGGCTTAAACTCAGGAAATTTGCCTTCCAATTCCCTTCTTTCCTGCTTCCTCATTGTGTTTCTTCTATTCCTTGATAAAAAGCAAGCCTCTCAGCACAGCCCATGTGTTTTGGCTCCTAGCTACCTCCAAGCTCTCCTTGTTGCCATTGACGTCTGCCTTCTGAGCTCCAGTTACTCTGGGGTCTCAGTTCCTGGGTTATGCCAAGCATTTCGTATTTTGGGGACTTGGCACATGCCGTTCCCCATGCCTGGGACACTTCTCTATTCCTTTTCCCTTAGCTGATTCCTGCTCACCCTTCAGATCTCGGTTGAGAGGTCGTTTCCTCTTTGGAGCCTTCCCTGACACCCGAGGATACAGGTGATCCCAGGTTTCGAGCATGTGGCCTTTGGCTGTCTTCTCTACCAGACCCTGCAGGCAGGGGCTGTGTCTGCCCTAAGTGTGCTGGATTCCCTGTACCTGGGACAGCGTATGGTGCGCGGTCAGTGTTTATAATTAATGGAAACTCCCCCATTCATTCTTTCTTTCTTCTTTCTCTTTCTTGTCTTTCTTCTTGTTTTCTCTTTCTACAATGTAAATCTGATGATGCCACTCACCGATGTAGGATGGTCTGACTTTTCCCATCTTCTTGGATAAAGGTTTGTTTACAAGTCTCTTCAGGAGATCTGTTGCTTGCCCTGTTCCCGATGCTGTCCCCACAAACACTTTCTGTTCCACCTGTGCCCACTCACACTGTTCCCAAAGGTGTGGATTTGTTTCTCCTTGCCTGGCTTTTGCACAAGCTGTTCACTCTGCCTTGTCTCCCCTTCCTGACCAGCTCTACCTGGTTAACGCCTCTTCTTTTACATCATAGCTCAAGAATCCCTTTCTACAGAAAATCCATCCTTAACCTTCTAGACTGGTCAGTCCCCTCTCCTCCCTCCTACAGTCCCCTGTGCCTCCTTTCCTCATGACTCTGGCCATGCTGGGTGGGATTTTATTATTTCTCTGTATTCCTCAGTAGACTGGGAAGAACCTTAAAGGACCATGCCTTTCGTTTCTGAATTCAGGGTACCTGATAAATTGCCTTGCACAGAGTAGATGCTCAGCAAAGGTTTACAGAATACAGTTTCATTAATGTTAGGGTGGAAATGCCGGTGCATGCGGGTTTTGAGAAAGATTTCTCATGCAGAGATTAATACATACAAAAGTAAAAAAAAAAAGTTTATTTTATCCTTTTAGAGGAGGGAGAGAGAGAGAGAGAAAGAGAGAAGGGAAGTGGGGCAGGGGAGGGGCGTGGCATCCCAAAGAAAGACAAGGGGGTGCCAGCAGCGAGGCCAAGTGGCTTGTTGCTTTTATGGGGACAAAGAGAAAAAAACAGTGATACCTGTAAGTTTATAACAAAAATGGCAGCAGGTAGATAACAAAAACTGCAAAGATGTCAAAGTCTGAGAGTTGGTTTCCTACCTTCCTTGGAGAAGGGATTATCACAGGAGATGTGACTCTGTCCTGGAGATATGGTTGAGGTTTGGAGCTTGTTCTCCTCCTGTTTACTCAGGAACTCTGTAAAAGTGGATTCTCAACAATTTTGAATGAGAGAGATTTACATCTCTTTTCCGTTCATTCAGCTCTTTTCAGAAGTTATGCAAAACAGAACTCCTGCAGGGTGCCTGTTAGTGAGAGAACTCATAGGATTGATCTTTAGCTGTTACTGGGGAAATTATGGGATTAGGTATTTTCCTGTTATTTTTGCAAGGCCGCTCCTTTCAATTAATGATTTTGTTAACCAGGTCCTGTCCAGCTATGTACTGAGATAACATCATTTACTACCAGTATAGACATTACTGCATATGTACCTAACAGTTATTCCTTACGTCACTCTCGCTAATGACACTTCAATTTTGGGGTGTCCAGTACTTAGGGGAGAGGGCTCTAGCCTCAGGCCCAGGAGGATGGGCCATACAGGATGATGGTCTCAAGCTCTTTGTCAGCTTTTGGTTTGGGTAGGGACATATGAACCAATCATAGGGTCAGTGAGACCTGAGAGGAAACTCGCTATGGGGCTTCTGGGAAAGGATTTCATTGCTGATAAGAGAGATTCACAGGGGGAAAAAAGTCCTCTTTTTTGGATAATGTGTCCTCAAGTGACCCCCATGGCAGCCATTTTGTGGCCATGAGGAGAGACATGAACGTGTGCTGGGACGGCAAAGTGCAGGGGTGGCCAGCACCTGAGCCTTTGAGGGCACCCCCTTTCCTGATAGACCCAAGGGAGAATTTCCCCTTATTTCGGGACTTCCCACTATGTGAGTTAATAAATCCTTTATATAAATTAAGTCTTTGTTATTTTTAGCTGCAAACATTTAACTGATTTTCTGCCAATGTGTTCTTGGACAAGCCATTTATATTTGCTAAGCCTTAGTTTCTTTATCATAAAAAAGAGATACCAGTCTTTCTGCACATCTATACACTGGTGATCTTGTGAAAGAAGTGAATTTGCTTGGGGTGAGGGCAGAGCCATACAAATGGAAATGGAGTTAGCATTAGCCACGGATTGGATGGGATAAAATTATTGGAGCTGGCTCTTGTTCTTTCTTTCCTCCTCTTAATTTTTGGCTAGGTAATAAGTTTAAACATCAAAAGGTATGGAAAGATATAAGGTGAAAAGTTTCCGAACCTTCCCATTGTCCTGTCTGCTAATTCATACTGCCCATCAGCACTCCAACAGGTAACCACTATTGCTTGTTTCCTGCTTTCCTGCCTAGAGATGTTTTATGTACATGCAAGTGTAGCATACTCTAACGTAGAGTACTGTTCTCCCACCTGTGTGTTTTTTTGTTTTTTGTTTTTACATAAAGGGCATAGTGTACCACTGTTCCATTCTACACTTTACTTTTTCACTCAGTAGTGTATCTTGAGATTTTTCCATAGCAACACATAGTGAACTTATTCTTTTTTTCTTTTATAGTGTCATAATATGTCATTTGTAGGGATGTACCAATTTATTTCCTCAATTCCTCTTCAATTGTCCTTTTCCAATGAATTTTACCATTATAAACAGTGTCGTGATGAGTAATCTTCTGATAAATCTGGTTTAAGTGTGGAATTGCTAGAACAAAGAATATGTGCATTTATAGCATTTTAAAAGAATCATAATTATTGAACGAGGCCTGAGAGAAAGAGATTGCAGACTCCCTGTTTTCTCCACCTGCATCCCATACCTACTCCAAACACTATGCTGGGCCAGTCTGACCACCTTTCTTTGCTCCACAAACATCTGTTGTGGACATAGGAAGGAGAGTTATGTGGGGTGGCTCTGTGAACCCTGAGTCAATGAACGAGCTAGAGGGGAGATGACTCAGTAGATGATGCCGCGAAGCCCAGAGAGGTTAAGTGCTAGAGGGCTGCACAGCAGAGCTGGAGCTAGCGCCACAGGCTCCTCGACTCCCAGTCTGGGATTCTTGCTTTTGTGCGGGTGTTGTCTCTCTCCACGGCAGGCTCTTGCAGGACATGGGATAGAGTTTGGCCTTTATCCTATGTCAGGGGAAGCCACTGAAGTGTCCTCAGCAGGAATGACATGCCCCCTTCTCAGAGCTGCCAGGCCCAGGGTTAGATTTGCTGATGTTAGGTCACACCTCTTGGCAGCTCCCAAGAGTCTGTCTCTCTCTCCTCTGGGGGCACCCTGGAAACCCTCTTAGGGAGGCTCCACCATAATTTAGTTCACATCTTGAATAGCATTGTCCATGGACTCTATGGACTTCTTGGGCACTCCAGTTCTGTCACATGGAACCACTCACCATTCATTCATTTACTCATTCACGGTTCACAGAAAGGAAACGCAACTTCGGGGTGCATCTCCAGAGGCAGGGGGCTGTGCGCAGGGTGGTCCTGCTCTGCCCGCACTGGGCTGTCCTCACCAGGAGCAGGAGGCCAGTCCAGTCTGATCCACCTCAAGAGGATAAAGATGAACTGGATATCAGGGAGGGAACAGAAATGTGGGGGAACTCGAGAACAGGTCCTGGAGAGGCATGATCGGGGGAAGTAGAAGTGATTGTCTTGAAGAGGAGGTTTGGGGAGGCTGAGCTAGAGAGGGCAGAGGTTCTGTGCTGCCCCCAGAGGAGAGAGAGACAGACCTCTGGGAACTGCTGAAAGGGGGGAGGAGGAGTGAACCTAACATCAGCCAGTCCAACCCTGGGCCTGGCAGCTCTGAGAGGGGAGCATGTCATTCCTGCTGAGGACACTTTAGGGGCCTCCTCTGATGTAGGATAAAGGCCAAACTCTTTGCCGTGTCCTGCAAGAGCCTGCAAGCTCTTCTCCTGCCTCACCCCCTCCGCTGCACTCGGCCTGCGTTTTTTTAGCTCTCTGATCACACTTACCTGCTTCAATGTCCTTGCACCGGCTGCCCCCTTTAGAACAGGGACAATGGGATTCCCTCCTCAAGGGAATTACATGAATAATACCAATGATAATAATAGCAAGTACGTTTAGAGCATTTCCCACATTCCAGGTATTTCAAGCATTTTATGTGTTAACTCAATCTATGTGCACAAAAGCCATATGAGGTGGGTGGTGCTTTTATCCCCATTTTATAGATGGGAAACTCGCAGACTGGGTTGCTTAGGAAGCCTGACTCTGGGATGGAGACGGGGTGCAGGCTGTGTCGGCAGGAATGCTCTTGGGACCACCACCTGTGGAAGGAGGGGAGCAGGCAGGAGGGGCCTCGGGAGACCTTGAGCAGTAATGTGGTCTCAGCTGAGACCTCAGCTGACTCTGAGGAGCGCTCTGGGGCTTGGATGGTCTTTCAGTTGATCCAAGTTGGGGCAAGGGGAGCCGGCTTTGTACTGTGATCAGACACTAGATGTGATCATGAACCTGGGTGAGGAGGTTTTCTTGTGCCAAGGGTGCTCCACAAAGGAGCTGACTGCTGTGGGCTGTCTTGCAGCAGCACTCACAGCCACTGGGGGCCGTAAGTTCTTCATTCCTGAAGGGGAACGTGGGGACACATCATGGCATCCACCAAAGAAACCCAGGTACAGACAGGTCAAGTAATTGCCCCAAAGTCACGCAGCTTTAAATGGGGAGGGTGGGTATCAGCATTGGAACTCAGGTGAAACTGCCTCCCAGGGAATCCTTGTATCCGTTTAGAATAGTGCCTGATAACAAGTGCTCAATAAATGTTAGCAGGTCTTTTTGTTATAATTTTACAGGTTGGAAAACTAGATGTTGGTGAAGTTAAATTGTGTTTCCAAAGTCACACAGCTGCTAGGGAGTAGAGGTGGGCTTTTAACCCCATTTCATTAGCTAGAAAGTTAATTAATACAAGTTCCGTTAGAGCGGGGACTTGTTTATCAACTGGGCCTAGAATGCCTGGCACATAGTAGGTGCTCAGTAAAAGATCATTTTTTTTTTAACTTATTACTCACTTAATTATTTACTTATTAATTACTTTAAGTCAATTATTTACTATTATGAGTTAATTATTTACTTAATTAATTAAAATATTGATGGAGCTTTGAGTCTGCCTCCCCAGGCTTTTGTTCCCTTCACTGCAGAGCTGAGTGTTTTCTGGCACATGTTAGAGGGTATCTGGTCTAAGCACTCTCACTTTACAGATGACAACACTGAGGCTCAGAGAGGAGAGGGGACTTGCACAAAGTCACAGAGCCTCTCAGTGGGTGGCCAGGACTCTTACCTAGGTCTCTGGACTTGTGGGCCAGTGTTCTTTCAGTTGTGTCCCATGCACCACAACTGCCTGGGAACCTTGTTCAAAGGCAGATGCTGACTCAGGAGGTTGCTGTTGGGGCCTGAGGCTCTGCATTTCTAATGAGCTCCCAGGTGGTGCCAAAGCGATGATGCTGGTCCACGGGCCACCCTTTGAGGGGCAAGGATGTCAGGGATCACAAACAGGAGAGCAGGAGATTCCCAAGAGCTAAAGCAGGTTGGTGCAGGATTTGGTGTTGAATGGTCTGGGGCCTGTTCCTCTTCCTGCCACACGTAATCCAGGTGCTGTTGACAGGCAGCAGGAACACCTGGTTGTGGGGTCACACATTCACTCAGGCGCCCAGCTGTTCCTGACTGAGCCTCTCCACTAAATCAGTCATCTGACAGAACTGGCTCAGACCGCCCGGCGTGTGGGAGCTGGCGGCAGCTGGGCCTGGGTGGCTCCCAGCAAGGGCACCTGCAACATTGGCGGCACAGGCGGGTCAGGACCCTGCTCAGGTGGGCCAGAGTCAGGCCCTGGCTCGAGACCAGGATCTGCTGCTTATTCACCAAGAGGACTTGGGTGAGCTAGCCACTGCACCTCTCCATGCCTCAGTTTCTTCACTTGTGAAATGGGATAACAGTACTTGCCCCTCCCAGGTTGTTGTGAGGCTTAAATGGCATAATGCATGTATGGTGTCCTTGGTTGGTATTTAGTAAATGCTTGATGAATATTTGTTTTTCTTATTTTTTACTTTTATGGGAGCTAGGTCTTCTAGGGAAATTCTTGGCAATGAGGAAGGGAGGAGTGGCGTGTTACTCAGCTTCCTGCACGTGGAGCTGGCAGGCAGGAGTCAGGTTGGGGTATGTGTGGAAGGGATTCTGGCATCTTAACATCTACTTGTGTACTGACACAGAAATCGGAGTATCCCCCTGGCCTCTGTCCTTTCCCTCACCGCCACATCCAATTAATCACCAATTTCTCTCCTTTTGAACTTCTGAGCATCATTCAGGTGCCCTTTGAGCCTCTTCATTTCCACTGCCTAAGGAGAGGGAGCATGCTTGGTGATTGACCAGTATTTTATTTAACTTCCCCAGGCCCCTGCAAGACCTTATAGTGATAGAGAGGCCTTATTACATCCACTTTACAGATGGAAAAGTGGCCAGTGGCTTCCCCAGCTAGTCAGTGGCAAAGTCAGGATGAAACCCGGGTCTGTTGGGTGATGGACACTGTGCTTTAGCCACTGCATGTTAGTCCTTGATGAGCAACCTTGACAGTGTGTTTTTCTTTAGGTGTTTATACGTCTGTCACTTGATCTTGCCTATGCCAGGTGCCCAGTCACTGAACCACTTCCCTTCCCTCCCAGCCCCACATTCCAAAGCTTCCAGCATCACTGGTCAGGGGACAAGGTCTGGCTGCCTGCCCAGGGTCCCCTGCGTTAGGCAAACTTTTCTGGATCAAAAGTAATAGAAATTCATCCTGAAGTCCTGGATTTCCTCTGGAGAAATTATAGATGATGAGCCTTTCACCATAGATGACTGCTGAGCTTAAAATCCTTTCCACACTTTCCCTCTCCTATCTTCACTGTCACTGGTCCAAGCCACCGTCATTTCTTGGATTTCTTTTTCTCTCTCTCTCTTTTTTTTTTAATCAAACCACTCTAGGAACATTAGTATTTCTTCCTAAACTTCTTGAATTGGCCATTTTCACTTCTCCAATCTCTACTCCATACTGCAACTAGCCTGTGTTTTATAAATGCAAATCAGATTGTTACTCCCCTGCATAAGGCCCTGCAAAGGCATAAATAAAGAATAAAGTCCAGAATCCTCACCCTGACCCACAAGGGCCTTTCTGATCTGGTTCCTACCGACCCCGCCTCTCCAGCCTTTTCCGATCCATGTCCCTTGCCACTGCAGCCACATCGGGGGTCTCTGTGTCACGCCAGGCCTCTGCCTGAAGGCTGTTCATCCACCGTTCTCCTTGGGTCGTCTCTGACCCCACACAGCTGGGCTTTGATCTTTGCTCTGTCCCTCCCTGGAACGCCCTGCCGCTCCTGTCATAATGGGCCGCAGGCTTTTTTACACTTGGCATATTGAATAGATTGGTCTTGGTGAGATACAAGCATGAGATGGTTTTGTTTTTCTTCTAATCATTACCTTCCTCTGTGCTTGATGGAATAGGCGTTTATGGCAGATCTGAACATTTTCTGCCCAGTTAGTCCTTTCAAACCGTAACTCATTTCCAATTTGAAATGTATTTTTCTCCCTGACCCAGGCAGGCTTTGGCCTGAGGGACCTGGAATGAGGGGGCTGTGCCTACCCTTTCCCCTTCCTTCCCTCTGCACTTTTCTGTGTCTGGATCTTTCAGGATATGGAAGCCGTGTGGTGGGGCGGGGCAGGAGCATCTATTGGGTGCTATGTACTAGATTTTAAATGAATGAATGGATGAAGGGCATAGACTTTGGGGTTAACTCCAGCCTTGGGATTAGGATTAGTTATTTCTCAGGACCTTGGGCAACTCATTTTCCTTCTCCAAGCGTCAGTTTTTTCTTTTATCTCTAACCTGGGGTTAATAATCTCTCCCTGGCACTTTGGGGTGAAGAGTAAATATGAAATGAGAGATAACTATAGACTTTTTAGCATAGCACCGAATGCATCTCTGATACCCCATAAATGTCAATTCTGCTTATCTGGCCATGGGATGCTCATTGTGTCCCCTAGGGCTGTGCTCACGACTACGTGGGATCCGTGGGAATGGGCTTAGTAGCAGTCACTGTGTGTCCTCGTGAGTCCCACTATGATGCCTTCTAATGCCTCTGACTTTCCATTGTGTAAATCAAAGTCTCTGAGAGATATTGACCAAAAGGACTGAGGTGGGAGGGACCCCTAGTTCCTTCCCTGCTAGGTCACATGCTAGCCTGTGTGAGGAGGGGTCTTGTTCAAGGTGAACTGACTGTCCCTGCCCTCCTTGTACCCTCTCAATGCACCCTGCCTAGGAATGCGACTCACTGAGCCTGCACCTTGCAGGGTGCCCTTGTGGTGCCCAAGCAGCCTTTTAAAGTGCCTCATCTGGGGAGTGAGTAGGTCTTCAGGTCTGGGAGTAGGGACTGGTGTGGGGAAATTAACCATCTGAGGATTTTGGGTCCATGAGCAAGTGGTATAGAAGTAGATGGATGGGCAGGTGCCAAGGGGGATTGGTGGAATGTGGGGAAAGCCTTTCCTAGAGGAAGCAGAACAGTGCATGTATGTGCATGTGTGTGTACATGCATGCATGAGTGTGTGCATGTGTGTTTGTGTAGGCGTGGGATGCTGGTGGTGGCTGCCTCACCTCAATCCCAATTTCCCCTCAGTCAAAATCCACTCAGCACCCCGTCACTGAGTACCCCCTGTGTGCCAGGCTTTGTATTGGGCAGTGGAGGCGCATGCATTGGATAAGACTCATCCCTGACCTCAGGGAGCTCAGAGTCTCACACAAGGACAGAGATATCCCCATTTAATTTCTGGATGGTGTAATGTATATTTTTCTAGCATATGAAATAGAGGAGGGAGCGATTTTTCTCCTGCATGAATTAGATGTCAAAGATACACTAGGCTTTTGCAGCTTGAAGGAAGTTTAACAGGACCCAGATCACCCACATGTTGTGTGAATGGGAAGTCAGAGGCCCAGAGAGGGGAAAGAAGCTGCCCAAAGTCACACTGGTATTTGTTGGTAGGGACAGGAGCACAGCTCACTAGGTGATTCCCTTCTCCTTTTGCTAGCCAATCTTTCCTCCTTCCCATTTAAATGACATTTCTCTAGAGAGGTCTTTCCTCATTGCCCCCCTCTCCTACACTAGGTTAAGTCCTCTGTTTTAAACTTGCTTGCTCTTGAAGCTTCCTTTTTGGTAACACTCATCACATCTGTGATCACTTATTTAATTTCCTTCTCATCTCCTTTAGATTGTGGGCCCGAGGAGGGTGGGAGCCACACCTGTCTTGTTCACTGCTCTATCTAGAGCATAGTAGGTACTCAATAAATATTTGTCAAAGGACTAAATGCTTCATGCCCCTGACTCCTGTCCTCAGAGTGCAGCGGGGTTTCTCTTGGCTGTCTTCCTCAGGGTTACCATAAAGGGCTCCATGGAAAGCGAGAAACAAAGGAATAGGAAATGATGTGTTCAGAGTCCCCTCTGGGCCTGGCATTGGGCAGGCGACCTTCCCAGATGACCTCACTGGGTCCTCTAGCAGCCTGAGTGCCAGGTGGAGCTGGAGAAGGGGACAGAGTCAGGCAGTGGGCAATGGGTGACAATGACACTTAGAGGCACCCAGAGCGTTCCCAGGTAATCTAGTAATGAAGAGTCCAGTGGGCTGTGTGTCACCAAAACCAGCGTGGGCAGGGTGTGGCTGGGTGTTGATGGTGGTGACAGCTCAAGTGCAGGGCACGTTCAGGGTCCCGTCCACTGGTTGGTCTGCTGCATAGCAAGTCTTCATCAAGCCAGTCAAGGGGCAGTGACTGTCCCCAGTGGCCTCTAACAGTTGCCTGCTGGACATTCATTCACTGGGCAGTGTACTTAGCCTCCTGGAGGCTGGGTTGGGTCTCATTCCTTCCTTCTTAGCTGTGCGATCTTGGGTAAGTGCATGTCCTCTCCAGGTTTCAAATGTCTTGTCTGTAAAATGGGAAATAAAAGAATACCCAGCTACTAGGCATTTTGTGAGGATTCAATGTCTCAAAACAAGCAAAATGCTTAGCTAATGATGTTAATTAACACCTAATATTTATTAAGTACCAGTGTGCCAGGCCCTGTTCTCTTTCCCTAACCTCTGGAGCTGTGTCTGGCATTGCATAGGCAATGGTACTGGTTCCCTGGCGCTGCTGTAACCACGGACCACACACTCAGTGGCTTAACCAGCAGCAATTGATTGCCTCACGGTTCGGAAGGCTACTAGTCCAAGGTCAAGGTGTTGGCACAGTTGGTTCCCTCTGAGACCCCTCTCCTGTGTCTTCACATTGTCTGTATGTGTCTGTGTCCTAATTCCCCCTTCTTATAAGGACACCAGTCATGTTGTATTAAGTCCCACCTAAATGACCTCATTTTAACTTAATTACCTCTATAAAGACCCTGTCTCCAAAATTTGAGTTTATCTGGGCCATGCATTCTCTGTTACGACGATTCACCTCTGTGATTGTAGTGCAAAAGCAGCCGTAGACAACATGTAAATGAATGAGCATTGTCGTGTGCCAATAAAACTTTACTTACAACAGCAGGCCATGGACCAGTTTGCTGACCCCTGAACCTCTGTGCTCCAGTTTCCTCATCCACCAATGGAGATGGCAATACTCTCCTCCCTGAGTTACTGGCAGGAGTGAATATGATAGTTAACAGGCCTTAGCTATATTTTATTTAGCTCTTAATCTGTGCCAAGCCCTGTGATGTTGTTACTGTTATCGTTATTATTTTTTTGTAACAGTATAAGGGAAACATCCTTGTACAAGAGCCCTGGAGGTGGGAAGCAGGAGATTGAGTGTAGGATGCTGTGTTTCTCACCATTTATGTGCTCAGGGGCAAGTGACTTCACTTGTGAACTTAGTGTCTTCGTTTGTAAGACAGGGAACAAAATGACTGTCTCAAAGGCGAGGAAATGGGGGGGACCGTGCTGGGCCACTCTTGTCAGCCCCTATAGCCCAGAGGGGAGGGGAAGGGATCCCCCATCCGCTGGTGTTAGGTGAGCAAGGGAAGGCTTTTTCCGGGATGCTGGATGGTTCCTGGCTGATTAAGTTGCCTCCTGTCACCCCTTTTAACTGACACCTTGAACCCTCTTCCTGACCCCCGCCCCTGCTCCCGCCCTGGCCAGTGCGTGACTGCTGTGGAACCAGACGCTCCCGGAGATTAGAAAGGAAACTTGCATAGGAAGTGCTTTAACGGCCAGGGTGGAAACATGTTTCAGAGTCGTCCAAACCGGACAGTGTCCAGGGCCATGAGGAAGACTTTTCTTTTTAGGGGCTGGGGTGAGGCTTGGATGGGGGAGGGGGACAAAGTTAAGATTCGGCAGAGCGAAGATTCTCACAGCTAAGGCAGAGCTTCTTGGGTCATAAGCAGATATCGTTTTTAGAGCCATACCTTTTCCAGTGCCTTGCAGAACTTAAAAATCTGCTGAGTTCACTTTAAACCTGATTCTTCCGCGTGTGTGTGTGTGTGTGTGTATGTGGGCTGTTGAAAGACTCTACCTCACCTGGGGCTGGAGGACTCTGGAGACAGGAGGTCAGAGCTTGCTTTGAGGACATGGTGTGGGGTAGCCGATACACCTGCTGCCTCTCCAGCATTTCCTGCATGTCAAGCCCTCTGCTAGGTAGTTGTACGCATGATTTCTTTTAATAAGGAGATAGGCATTACCCTTTACAATTCAAATATGAGGAGACTAAGTCTCAGAGAGGTTAAGTTCCTTTCCAAGGCCACACAGCTAGTAATGGAGAGAAGGAGGATGTAACCCCAGTGCACCTGTGAGAGCACATGGGGAGGGGCTCCTTGGTGGGAAGCCTCACTCCATCCTTCCTACCGCTCAGCTCTGGGCCCCTGGTTAGGCTGAGGCTCCTGGAGCTCCCTCTCCCCAGCCAAGAGGTGGGAGATAAAAAGAGCAATAATTCCCTCAGGTGTTTCTGTATCTCTACTGACCCCTAGGTAGGGGACGTCACTGGGACTCCAGCTGCACAGAAATATTCACTGCTGGGTCTCACTTTGGGGTCAGTACGTCTTTGTTATACTCCATGCAAGCACTGGGCTAAGTGATCTTCACAGCTTGTTTAATCCTCACCTAACCCTACGAAGTAGCACTTAATATCCCCATGTTACAGATGGGAAACTCAGACTTAGAGTATGTAAATAACACACCACACAGCCAGAGCCTACAGGGCTGGGTGGTGCCTCTAGGTCTGTCCAAGTTCAAAGTCCATGCTCTGAACCACTCTGCTTTATTGTCCCACTTATCACGCGGTAAGACACTTGTTCATTCACAGGTCTGAGTCCCCTCTAAAATGAGATCTCCCCAAGGGCGGGGCCCTGAGTGGTGGCGAGATGCTGGATTTAGAGCCAGAAAGAACTGGTTGACAACATTGACATTTATTAGCTATGTGATCTTAGCATTTTATCTTTCTGAAGCTCTGTCTTTTTAACTTTTAAAGTGAAGGTGAGCATGTCCTGTCCAATGATATGATCATGGTGATACGATTCATGATAATATCAAAAAGCCCAGTAAAGGCATTATCAATGTCTGATGGATGGACAGATTGGAGCTGAGCCTTCCTGCAAGCCCAGCTGTGCTGGTACCCAGGGAGCTCCCTCTAACCTGTAGTCCTAGGTTAGAGAGCAGTTATTCCTGCTTTCACGTCCTTACACCAACAAAAGCTACCGTGTGGGGATGCCTGCCTGGTCCTGTAGGAGGTGGCAAGAGTCCAAAATATTCTCCCCACACAAAGAAATCCAGCCTTATTAGGTTTCGTACGACTCTCTCACACTTCCCTCTTCCTTTTCCTCTCCTTGACTAAAATAAACCTCGCACATCAAAATCTCACTCAGCATCCCGTAAAGGGGAAACTGCCTCCCCTCTGGGGCCCCTTGGAGTATTGAAATCCAAAGGCTAACTCAGTCCCATGGGAGAGGGGCTATTTTGAATTTCTCAAGACACCAATTCCAGAATTGTGCCCCCTCCCACATCCCACGATTGCAAGGACAATTCTGTGTGACAATCAGGACTGAAACATCAGATTGCCAGAAACCCACACTCCCAGTCTGGACTGAGTTTTCTTGCTCCCGGCCACTCCAGCTCTGGCCTGGCTTTAGGACACAGATGGGGGATGAGGAGATGCCCTCAGGACGGATGGGAAAGCGCTTGGGTTTTGGATTGGGAGGGGGGAAAACTGGGCTTGAATCTCGATACTGTACTTTCTGACCAAGTGACCTTGGGTTTATCCCAAATTTCTCTGCACCCAGTTTCTTTGTATGTAAGTGGGAATAGTGTTACCTAATTTGCAGAGTGGGGTTAAATGACATGTTGTTTGGAAGTTATCCTGCTCGGTCTCTGACACTTAACAATCACTACTATTTACCAGACGCCTATGATTATAGCTAGGTCTAGCTGAGCCCAGTGGAGCCTAAGGGCACTTGCAGGCCTGCTGAGCTACTGGGCACTGGTACCCAAGGTTCACTCGTGGGGAAGGGAGCTTTGTTTGTGGGAGTCAGAGATGAGGGGAGGACGAAAGAGTGTGGGAGGGAGAGGTTGATTAAAACTGCACTGCTATTTCCTGGTCCAAATCCAAGGTTTTGGTCTTAGTCTTCTAAATAGAGAGGTCCCATGCAGAGGCTATAGATGCAGTTTTTACAGAGCCCTTTGTGAGATTTGGGTTCTGTTAGTAAATAGGGCTTTCTTGGAGCCCAGCAGGCAATGGAAGGTGTGGGAGAGAAAGCCCCTTCCTCAGCCATGCATGGAATACGGAATGACTGGGGGGCTGTGGTGAGGACTTATAGGAATTCAGAGAGTGTGGTATGTGCTGCTCAGGGAGCCCTGGGAAGGAAGCACCGTTCTCACTGGGAGAAGTGGCAGCTGGGAGGAGCCTCCTCTGGAAGCTTGCAAGCTGCAAGTATCGTTGAGGTTAGCACAGAACCCAGTGTTTGTGAGATGTCTCAGGAAAACCTCAGGGAGACCTTGAGGAAGGCCCAGTTCCTTCATCAGCAGGTGAGGGCTCTGAGCCAGTAACATCTGAATTATTAATGTGACCTCATTTGTACCGCCAGCCTGCTGGGGCCTGCCTGGGGACATTATTTTAGCAGAGGGTCCCAGGAGATGTAATAGTATCAGTCTTGATTCCAGAAATTATTGGGGTGGGAGCAGCATCCAAACCAGCTGCAGCAGGCGGGGGCAAACCAGCATCTGGCAGTGGGGTGAGCTGCCAGGAGGAACTCGGGGTGGACTTTGCCAGTAGGCCAGGCTGGGGCTGCGGAAGGGGGTGCAGGGGAAGCCTGTCTCCAGCCCTAGGGGAGGGGAGTGAGCACTGGGGGCTCCAGCTGATGGGCTAGGGGTCAGGGAAGGCCGCAGTCCAACAGTAAAGACTAGGCAGGGTTATAGGGGCATGTCAGGCTGACATTTGGAGAGAAGCATTGCAGCATGGTTAGCAGCACTGTGGCTTGGTGGTCAAATGCATGGACCGGGCCAGGCTACCAAGGTTCAAATCACAGTTCTGCCGCTTCCCTGGCTGGGCACTTACAACCATGTTAAGCAGGCATAGCACAAGTGTCACCTTTTGTTACGTATCTCTTACCTGATCCTTCAGTGGATCTGCCTGTGAGCAGACGGAGGCAAAAGAGGGCCACAGAACCAGGCTACAGGGAACAGAGTTTGGTCTTCCAAAAGCTTCCTCGTAAACAAATAACAACAGACATTATATATATTTTTAATGGAGAAAGGAATGTATGCATATTGTAACATTCAAACAGTATAAAAATTATAGAGGGAAAATCACATTTCCATCTGACCTAGAATCTTATCTAGTCCTTCTTCTCTGGAGAATAGTTTTCTGAGTAGTCTGCGCATGTACAAGTGTGTGTGAATGGGTATGTGTGTGTGTAATATACATACTGTTATGTACCTCAAATTAATTCTATTTAATAACTATTGAGTTCTTATGATTTACCAAGCACAACACCAGTTCCTTCGCAGGTGTTATCTCATTTGGTCCTACAACAACCTCGTGTGACATCTGTTACTTTGATTGACACACAGGTCAAAGGAAATGGAGGCTTGATGAAGAAGCCACACAATTTGCCCACGGCCACAGGACTTAAGACTAGAGGGGCCGGGAATGAAATCGGCTCTGACCGACTTTGATAGGGGTACAGTCCCCATTACTTTGTGCTGCCGCTTCAACTCTTACTGAGAAAATGCTTTCTGCGAATTTCCTAATTTGACCTTAGATAATCTATTGTGGGCTCTTGATGCTGAAAGGTGTGATTACAGACTCCAGAGAAAGTTGGGGACAGAGCTTATTCCCCAGGGCTCGTGGCTGATTCCTGTATCCATGTATCCATCGCTGTCCATTCATTATCATCTCCTGCGGAAGTTGTGCTGGTTCCCATGGAACGCGGCTGGACTTGCTCCTAGGCCAGACTAACCTAAGCTGTGTGTGTGTGCGTGCATGTGTGCGTGTTGAATGCTGAAGTCAGAGAGGCCTGAGAGCCTGCTGCAGATTTGCCATTGGTAAACACCAAAGGGGACAGTGGGATGAACCTTTGATTGCTTGTCCAGACTTTGCTCAACACCCACGCCTTTTTGGTTTTATTGAGTTTTATAAGGAATGGAACGAAGGTCTGTCCTAGAGAAAGGAGTCACCTTTCGTTTTGGTAAAGCTCTAAAACAGGGCAATAATATTCACTCTGCTCTGTCATTGTGAGATAACAGCATATGTTTGTGCTTCTCCAACGTGGGGTAGTCAGGACTCTGATTATATAGTTATATTTGTCAGGGCACAGGATGGTTATGATGTCCTAAACTATGGATATGTGGTATATTAGAAGACACAATTGATTTTTTTAATTTAAAGAGAACATGGACACATTATGGAGCAAATTTATTACAGTGGTTAAGGGAACAATCTCTGGAGCCAGACTGTTTGGGTCCAAATTCTGGCTCTGATACTTGCTGGCCAGTGCAACTTTAGGTAAGTTACTTAACCTTCTTGTATCTCAGTTTTCTCACCTGGAGAATGTATGTAGTAATAGTACCATCTTTGTAGAAATGTTATAAAGATTGAAGAATCAATATATGTAAAAAGCTTAAAACAGCATCTGTTTTAAGTACTCAGTAAATGTTATCTAATACTATTATGTGAAACAGAATGTAAAATCACATTCATTTGAAAGACAAAACAGAACAACAAGAATTTTCATACTTGTTGCAATCTGCCTTGGGCTGTATTTTAAAAACCAGATAGATTTGCATATGCATTCTATGCAGCAAGGGATACTTTTCTGGAAAATTTGGCACACAGTTCAGTTGGTGTAAAATACATTATAGCTATCATCATCAACATTGTTATTAGTATCATCCAAAGGAGTGTAATGTCTGTCAAATTTGAGAGGCTGTTTACTTATTTAATAAGCTAACATTGTTAAGAGGGGGTCTTCTTGTTGAGCAGGGTCTTTAGAGGTGTTCGTAGGGCCTAGGAGAAAATCAGATGTAGACCTTTTTAAGATTTGGGAATTAAAAACTAGGTCTGATTATTCTCCCTGTTGACTGTCTACTTCTTTACCAGGTAGCTATGAATGGCTTTTGGTTTTTAAAAGTCAAACCTACTCTTGGAGGACAAAGATTAACCACTATGAAAGAGTTTCTAAAAATGTGCTGTGTAATAAATATATGAAAATCATTTAACCTCATTAAAACCTTCCAAATGTAAATTTAAAAAAGCCTAGACCATATTTTCTGTTTTTAAATTAGTCAATGTTAGGAAACTGATAAAATTTGGTGCTGACAAAGGAATGGTGAGATGGGCATTGGCATAGGGTTGAGTTAGTTATATCTGATCCTATAAAGTGAAAATCGCATAGAACCAATATCACCCTTGAACTGATCATTAGTATAGCACATGTGATTTGTGTTTTATAATTTTTAATACTCAGTCATTTTAAAACTTTTTATTTTTAAAATTTCTATTACACAGAGAAATAAATTGTGTATGGAAAAATCCTTCTGTGAGGGAAAAACCCTCACTCAGCTTTAATAACCATCAGTGTTTTGCCATATTTGGTTCATCTATCAACTATCCTCCCCACTTTTTATTTTGTTGTAATGTTTTAAAGCAAGCGGTAGCCATTGTGTCATCATGCCCTAAATATTTAAGTCTACATTAAAAAAGTGAAGTTTTTTTTAATGCCTAAACATAATGTCATTATCACACCTGACAAAACCAACAATAATTATTGATGTCGTCTAATACCAAGTTTCTCTTTTATTTTGTCCCAAAATTGTCTTTTACAGTTGGGTTGTTGGAATTAGGATTCCAACAAGGCCCACACCGTTCACACTAAGTCTTACACATGATGTAGAGTTGAGAAACTCTAAGCCAAATTAGAAGAAAGGAAAGGATAATCATAATTGCAGCCAATTATAGTGGCTTAATGGAAGTAATGTTTTGAAAACTATTAATGTGCTTTTCTGCTTTGCTTCCTTCCTTTCTTGACCTTTGCTCTAGGTGGCTTGAGGCATCCATCATCCTGGAGAAAGACCATAATTTATAACAGAAGGAATGCAAAAGGAAAGAACAAGTTAATATTCCTCTTTTGGCATGTCAAATAGAATTATTCAGGGAGAAAATAACCTTTCAAGCCAGGTGTTGTCTTGAAAGAGGATTTCTAAATGTCTTTAATCCTCTCCCCCTTTAGCTTTTCAACAACATAGCCTGATGGAACTGGTTTGTGACTTCTTCCAAGGTATAGAGAAAATACCAGTGTCCTCTATTAAGGCATCACTAAGAGGCTGGAGTGAAATACTGAGGCATGCTGCAGGGAAATCTGACAGCCTGAGGCCTGTGAGATAGGGAGAAAGAGACAGAGAAGGAGGAAGGGGGAGGTGAGGGCATCAGTTTAGATTGTGTATTCTTCCAGCTTTGGTCCAGGAAGTAGGGCAGCATCTTGGATAAGTGAGGGTAGCACCCAGGGCAGACGAGGCTCTTGTCTTTCTCCTCAACTGAGACTCTGCTGGATAGATTGTCATCCTGCGGTGGGACCACATCCACAGGGCAGTGCGGTATGGCCAGGCAGAGGGAGGCCTCAAGGTTTAGCTTTCCTGAGCCATCCTTATTTCCAGTGAGGCATAGATGGACCCAGAATGTGGTGGGAATTTGGCAGGAGAGCATTACCAGTGGGAGTCGCTGTGGTTGGGTGGGGCCAAGTAGCTCTGTAGCGAGGGCTGCACAGTGGACCACCTGGGCCAGGCCAGATTGCGGTCACAGCAAACGGGGAGGGTGTGTAGACCCAATAGAGGAGTCTGATGAGCCAGGGACTCTGACCAGCTGAGGAAAGCCTGGACTATGAGCTACTCTTGTGCAGACACACATTTCACCTGTGAATCCCCGTAGGGCAAGCAGCAACCAGGTGGATCAGGGACCCTCACCTGACCCTGGCCTGAAGAGCCCGAGTAGCCAGAGGGATATGACTTCACCTGCCATGATGTCCCTTATGCTCCACCTCTCCCCTGTCACCCCAGATGTCACCTTGGAGAGGAGCCAGAGACTCCTACGTCTGAGAGACTAAGCCTTTATTTCCCTTTAGAGAGTAAACATTCTTTGAAGGGACCATTTAAATTATCATATCATACTAAGGTTCAAACCTGATTAGATATTGAAGTAGCTAGGTTGTCCTTTTGAATGGCTTTTGGCTATTTCCAAAAATTAAATCCATTCTCAGAGGACAAACATTGGACATTACTAAAAGACTTCTGAAAATATTCTAACTGATAAACATATGAGAAAAGAGTTAACCTCAATAATTATTCACCCAAATGTGAAACTAACACAACTATCCCATACTTTCTTCTTTCAAATTCATAAACACTGGCAAAAAAATACAGAAGATCTCCTAATTAGTAGGAAAAAGGTTATAGACAAAACAAAGGGGCCACATGCTCTTGGCCAATCTGAGTTTTGATAGAAGTGAATGTTGCTGCCCTGGCACAACACTGACATTTATTAAGCACTTTCTGTGTGCCTGGAGCTGTTTTAAGAAATTTGGGGCTATTATTTCACTAAACCTTCACAGTAACCCTGTGAAATATGTGCTCTCATGGCCTCCCTTTACAGATGGGGAAACTGAGCCACAGGTAAATTAATACGTTGCTGAGGTTGCACAGGTAGAAAATGGTAGACTGGGGATTTGAATTGGGAAGTCTGACGTGAGGGCAACTGACCTTAGCTTCTGCCTGCCCACGTGCTGGGGCACTCAGACCCTTCTTCCCACGGGGCAGTCAGCAGATCCTTACCCCTGACTGGGGTGGGTGGGGCGTTCTAAAGCATTCCTTCTTGTTTCTATTTTAGTTTTGAGCCTGTTTAACCTTAATGTGTGTTGATAGATTTATTTGTTTCGAGGATTGATATTTCTGAAAACACCTAGCATAGGCTGAGCCAGAGTAGGTGCTTAGTCAATGTTGCTTCTTTGAATCCAAATCTTGCTTTATCATACTCATTAACACATTTTATTTTTTGAAAATTTCTAGAGATGAATTTGGCCACTTGCTTCCTATCTTTGCAAATGGTATTTGCTGTTGAGGCTTCCCTAAATAGTATCACTCTCATGCCCTGGATCATTTATATCACCTTATGAGGGGGTGTGAATGTTTAGAAAATCTTTCAGCAAATATTCAATTTCTCACCCTCCCACTGTGAGCCCAGAATATTTTGCTACCCTGTTGATGTTGGTTTTGGCCATGTGATTGATTCATGTGTTAGTGCATGTGGTCCCAGCAGAGCATTTTCATGTGCCTGGGAGTTTTGTATTGGCTCTTGGGCCCAAGTGATTAATCCACCATGAGAAGTCCATGCTTCCAGCACTTGCTGCCCCTTCAGCCTGGACCCCAGAATAAATACACGTGGAATGGGCTTGACCCAAGCACAGTCTGCAGCCATACTCAGCTGTCTGGCAGGCTGAAGTGGAGTTTCCTAGCCCCGTCTAGCCTGGACCAACTGAACCACAGTTGGTCTGCACATTTGTAATGGGCAGAATAAATACTTGGAAGCTATTGAGTTTTGGAGTGTTTGTTATGCAGCACTATAGAAACAAGAGCTGACAAATACAGGAGGGTATGTTTTAAAGTCCACATGCAGGTTAAATATGTGATTGAAATGACCTAATCACTACTGCATATGAGAAGATAAAAGAGTATAACTTTAGGAAAGCAATATGGAGCTATATCTATATCAAGAATTTTATTTTCTACCTTAGAAAATAAACAGAAATTTGGATAACAGTTCATCATCTTACTCATTCCTAAGAGTAAAAATTGGAAACTATCCTAGAGAACATTAGAACTGTGATCAAATAAACTATGGTTTGGCCATGGACTATTACACAGTCTCTTAGGACTAGGGTTAGCTAAGAAATAAATAGTGTTTTAAGCCAGATTGAAACTTATTTCTCTCAATAAATGAAGTCTGGAGGAAGGCAGTCCAAACTTGGTTGATGGCTCAATAGTCAGTCTCTTTCTAACTTTTACTCCACCATCCTTAGAGTGAGGCCCCTGTTCCCAGCTCAAGATTGGTGCTAGAGGACTGGGCATCCATCACATCCGTACTTCATGCCACAGGATGGAAGAAGTATGCATGTGTCACTTTCAGGAGACACCTTAGAATTCCTCACGCAATCCTTTGTTCATATCTCAGTGGTAAAACATAATCACAACAATGTGCCCAGCTAAAAATTTGAGGACTGTAACTGTGGAGGAAAAGGAGAAATATTGGGAGGCACACATACATGCAGTCGTGAAACCGATAATATGAAGACCTCCAGGGTGTCCTGTCTTATAGTTTACTTTGGTATCTGATATCTACTGACTTTAGGCCTTGAGTTCATTCCCAGAGTTTGTAGGAGCAAAGGATGTACAAGTATTTCCCATGGACGAAGTGTGGGCCACGTGTGAGTAGGAGCTGGTGTGAGTGGTGGCGTGAGGAACAGACTCCACAGAAAGAGGCAAGAGATGTGTGTTTGGATTCCTCAGGCCCACAGAAGCAGTGAGCGCCAGCCACGCTGGAGGAGAAGGCATCAGCAGCCTTGCCAAGGCGACTGCCGGTGTGGGCGCTTAGAGAAGCCAGGAGACTGTGCTTCGAGAATAAGCTTTGGCCAGGTGCGGTGGCTCACACCTGTAACCCTAGCACTTTGGGAGGCTGAGGTGGGAGGATTGCTTGAGGCCAGGAGTTCAAGATCAGCATGAGCAAGAGTCAGACTCCGCCCACCCAGCCTTACAAAAAATAAAAAAAATTAGCTGGGTATGATGGTGAGAGCTTGTAGTCCCAGCTACTCGGGAGGCTGAGGCAGGAGGATCACTTGAGCACAGGTTTTGAGGTTGCAGAGAGCTACAATGATGCCACTGTACTCTAGCCTGGGCTACAGAGCGAGACCCTATTTCCAAAAAAAGAAAAAAGAAAAAAAAAGAATGAGCTTTAAACACTGTGGAGCTGAGAGAGTGTGATAAAGCTATCTTGCTTAGTCCATCAAGAGCTCCCTTCCCTCTCTTTCCTCTCTCTCCAGCCCTGTTGGGCAGCAAGTGCAATGAGCAAGAGGTGGGGAAGTGTGAAGGTGTAAAGTGGAGAAGGAGGGAAGAAGGATGGTGTCTTTCCTCAACCTACTACACTACAAAGAAAGCTTCTTGCTTGCAGCGGGCCCCTAAGCTAGGAGTAGGGGAGGTGGCCGACCTGTGAATCAAGTTTGGAGCTCTGTTTATTCCATGGGGCTTTAATGATTAAATTGAGACTACATTTGTGATTTAAAGGGAATGTAGGGATTTAAAAAAATTTTAAGTCACGTACGTGTGAATAGAAGATTCACGAGAACTATCATAGTTTTCATCTAGAGGCAGGAGAGGAATTTTCCCCATTGCATGCATTGTAAAGACTTTTGGGAGACAAAAATCCCATGCTTTGGGATTTTGGAGAACTCTTGGAAAGCATTTTCTGCATCCTGCTGGTTGTGGAAGCATTTTCCCTGCAAAAGGTTGCGGAGATGCTTGAAGAAGTGCTGGTCAGTTGGCGAGAGGTCAGGTGAGTATGGTGGATGAGGCAAAACTTCGTAGCCCAATTTGTTCAACTTTTGAAGCGTTTGTTTTGCGACGTGCAGTCGGGTGTTGTCCTGGAGAAGAATTGGGCCCTTTCTGTTGACCAATGCCGGCTGCAGGCATTGCAGTTTTCAGTGCATCTCATCAGTTTGCTGAGCACACTTCTCAGATGTTAACGGTTTCGCTGGGATTCAGAAAGCTGTAGTGGATCAGACCAGCAGCAGACCACCAGTGACCATGACCTTTTTTTGGTGCAAGTTTGGCTTTGGGAAGTGCTTTGGAGCTTCTTCTCGGTCCAACCACTGAGCTGGTTTTCGCCGGTTATTGTGTAAAATCCACTTTTTGTCGCAGTCACAATCTGATCGAGAAATGATTCGTTGTTGTTGTGTGCAATAAGAGAAGACAACACTTCAAAATGACAGTTTTTTTTTGATTTTCGGTCAGCTCATGAGGCACCCACTTATCGAGCTTTTACACCTTTTCAGTTTGATTCAAATGCCACACAACCGTAGAATGGTCCACCTTGAGTTCTGTGGCAATTTCTCGTGTAGTTCTAAGAGGATCAGCTCCAGTGATTGCTCTCAGTTGGTCATTGTCAACTTCTGATGACCGGCCACTGTGCTCCTCATCTTCAAGGCTCTTGTCTCCTTTGTGAAACTTCTTGAACCACCAGGGCACTGTGCGTTCGTTAGCAGTTCCTGGGCCAAATGTGTTGTTGATGTTGCACATTGCCTCCACTGCTTTACGACCCATTTAAACTTGTATAAGAAAATCGCTGGAATTTGCTTTTTGTCTAACATCATTTCCATAGTCTGAAATAAATATAAAGTGAACAGCAAGTAATAAGTCATTAGCAAAAATCCATAAAGTTAGAAATGGGCATTAAAATGATGTATAACATAGCCACATTTATTTAAGAATGTGTTCCAATATCAAACGTCAAATTTCAACAATGCTAAAGCCGCAATTACTTTTTCACCAACCTAATATGAATTCTGTTTGTTCACCATACCAGGTACATCAGTTACATATAGGACAATTCTTAGGTAATAATATTAGCTGAATAGGTAATATGTAGATATACATAATATGACCCAACTATTGTGAAAACACGGGGGGCGGGGTGAGAGATACAGGAGAGAGGAGGCGTGATAGGAAATAGAAAAATGTTCAAAGCATTTTTCTCTGCCCTGGGAAGGAAGGCCGAGGGGCAGACTTGTCCTCTGAGCTCCCCAGCCGTCATTCCATAGCCTACCGACTTCTGTCTCAGTACCATGCTACTATTATTTTTGAGGATTATTGGTTTATGTGTCTATGATTAGACAGTAAACTACTGGAGTAAAGGAGCCATGTCTTTATTGAACTTTCTCTCCGCAGGGCCCAGAACAGAGCTGAGAACACAGTTAGTGTACAATAAAGGTTAAACATTTATTAAAGAAAGGAGGGAAATTATTAACGCAAAAAATGGACCAACGAAGTCCAATGCTTTGTCTGAGTCCCCCAAAGTGTTGCAATCACTGTTTCCTCTTTATTCTCAGAATGTTTTCCTTAGCTTTCCAAAATGCCCCTGGCATTGCATTAATTATCTGTGTGCTCATATTTGTTATTTGTAAACAATTTTAGGATTGGACCCATATAATGATAACAACAATAGCTACTGTTTATTGAGCACCTATTATGTGCTGGGCAGGGTGCCAGGGCAGTGCTGCACACACTGCCATGTCCACCTGGGGTCTTGTTAAAAGGCAGATTCTGATTCAGGAGGTCTGGGCTGGGCCTGCGCTCCTGCATTTCTAAAAGGTGATGCCTAAGCTGCTGGTCCAAGGACGTGCTTGGGATAGCAAAGTGCAAAGGACTTTAACTCAGTTAATTCTGAAATCCATTACTCAGTGCATTTTGCGGTAAGAAAACTGCAGGTCAGAGCAGGTGGGTCACGCATTAGCATTGGCAGTTGGACTCAGTGCTGTTTACCGTCCAAGCATGGGATCTTTACACAGTGCCACATGCTCAGCTTGCCAAGGTGGGTCTCTCTTCAAAGCCATCTTTGCACTATTGAACCTTGGAAAGAAAAGGGAGAAAAAATTATTTGTGTTTCTAAAAATAAACTTTGGGCTGTGTTTTGGCTCTGGAGGAAGGCAAGGGTCTGTGAGAGATGACTGTCCACTTGAGAAAGCACTGTCCACTTGAGAAAGCACATCTCATTCTGAGGGGTGTTCGGATGCTCTTCTCACAGCCCCAGGTGGAGGAGGGCCTGGGTCTACTCCAGTCTCTTCAGTGGGAGAGCACTGGAACGGAAGCATTAGTCTTGATGGAAAAGGCCTGTTTGCAGGGGGAAGTGAAGTCAATAACTCACATCTCAAGCACTTGCAAGTTCATTAGCTCACCTTGACAACCCTCCTGTGAGTCAGGAGCTGTTGTCTCCGTTTTACAGATGAGAAAACTGAGGGTCAGACTGGCTCTCAAACTTGGGTCCCCTGATTCTTCCAAATCCTGTGTGACCCTATGCTGAGTTCTTTGGGGTTTCCAAAAGAGGGGCCTGGAATGATGGAAGAGATCCAAATGTGCTCTTCTTTGAAGGAGGGAAATCTGGGAGAAATGACTCTGGGTTCAAATCCTGCCACTTACTATCTGCATGACTATTAGCAGGTCACTGGACCTCTCTAGGCCTCTGTGTCCTCCTGTGTAAAGTGGGTGTAATAATTGTGTGTGTGTGTATATACATATATATCGATTCTCATTATTCATGGATTCCCTACTTGCAAATTTGCCTGCTTGCTAAAATTCATTTGTAATCCCCAAATGAATACTCATGGTGCTTTTGGCACTCGATGCATATGTTCCTAGCTGAGGTTGAGCAAGGCAATGTCCTGCCTTCTTGTTTCAGCTTATGCTGTAAACAAGTGTCTTTTTCATGATTTATTTAGTGCCACATTTTTTTTGGTGATTTTGCTGTTTAAAATGGCCCCCAAGGGTAATGCTGAAGTGCAGTCTGGTGTTTCTAAGTGCAAGGAGGCTGTGATGTGCATTATGGAGGAAGTATGTGTGTTAGATAAGCTTTGTTCAGGCATGAGTTGCAGTGCTGTTGGATAGAAGTTCAAAGTTTATTTATTTATTTTTTTGAGACAGGATGTTGTTCTGTTTTCTGTGCTGGAGTGCAGTGACATGCTTATAGCTCACTGCAGCTTCAAACAGCTGGGCTCAAGCGATGCCCTGCCACCTTGGCCTCCCAAAGTGCTGGGATTATAGGATTACAGCTGTGAGCCACTGAGCCCAGCCTGAGTTCAATGCTAATGGATCAATAATATATATTAAATAAGGTGATTTCAATAGAAACACATAAAACAAGGTTATGTATTGGTCAGTTGATGAAAATGCTTTGACCAGAGGCTCACAGGAACCCAACCCTGTGTCTGCCCTAGGAGATGGTTCAGTATTCACGAATTCAGCGTTCACAGCAACTTTATATGAGATAACTACTGCAGATTACAAGTTACCTGAATATATTTCAGGGACACATTGAATGTTAATTCCTTTCTTCCGTAGTTTTACTCATGAGCCTTCCTTGGAAGGGCCGTGCTGTGAGCCCTAGAGGCCATAGCAGGCAGCCCAATCCGGTAGGCGAGTGTGGGCTCTTCCTGGGAGATTTCGAGCAGTCGCTTCACCCCTCTCACCTCCAGTCTCTAACGCAGTGCCTTTGCTGTCCACGTCTGTAAAAGCTGATGCTATGCTCCCTACTTTGTGGTTTGTTGTGAGAATTAAATAAGTTAAGATGTATAAAGCGTTGAGAACAGAGCCAGGCAAACGGGGCTGGGACAAGGTGAGGTGCCTGGGGTACAGATTTATGGGACACTCACCCTGTGCATGCTTGCCTCCTTAAGTTTTGTGCTCTGTCTTTCTCATTTCATCTTTGTCCTGGCCCTGCTGGTGACTGAGTACAGTATTAGCTACTGCTGTTATTAACAGACAGTCCCCTCTGTCCCTCTGGAAATGATCTCTTTGAGCCCCAGGGCATGGCACGCTTGCTCTTTGGGACTCTGTTACACCTTCATCTGTCAGATGGAGATGCCATCATTCTTGATGTCCTCGACCACACTGGCCACCTCTGGGGGTGGCTGTGAGAATCAAACGAGATAGTGAGTGGGCAAGCTTTTGTAGACTGTGAAGTGCAGGACAAAAGAGAGGTGTTATTACTCATTTGTGATGCCCCCTTCTGGCTCTGTCATCCATCAAGTGATCTCAACTCAACTTGAACCTGCTTATGGCTTCAGTCTGCACCACCTCGCAGGGAAATGAGTTCCATATGGCTAACCCCTGCGGTAGGAAGGAGAACATTATTTTTTATTTAGCCTAAAAACTGCATTTGAAAAAGCTTCCCTCCTGGCCTTTTCCAAATCTGGTATCAGGGGCTTGGGCTGCACCTCGTAGGCTCATTTTGGTCTTTGAAGGTACCGCCATAAATTTAGACAGAGACGAGACATTTATTAAAAACCTACTATGGGCCAGGCAGTGTGCTAAGTGCTTTAGATAAACCCTTTGTAGTCCTTACAACCCTACCAAACAGATGCTGTCGTCCTCATTTCACAAGTGTGGAAGGGGAGGCCAGAGACATTGAGTGACTTAACTCAAGTCACAGTCAGCCAATGGTGGGGCCAGGATTTGAACTTGGTTCTGAGTCCAAAAGTGAGGACAGGGAGGTGGTGGAGGCTGGTGGCTCCATCACCCGTGCGCTTGGGGGGGTCACACAGGTTGTATATAACCTCCTTCCTTACTTGCTGGGTGACCTTGGGCAAGTTACTTTAAATTCTCCTCATCCTCAGTTTTTTCACCTGCAAAAACAGTGATCATAATAAAGTTTACCTTGTAAGGGTGTTGTGTGAGGTGTAAGTGCATTCATGTATGTCGAGCACTTATCACAGACATAGTATTCACATAGTATTCATAGTATTCACATAGTATTCACACAAGAGTTACTGGGAACTGAGTGGTTATATATATGGGATTATGGGATCAAGTGCTATCGGATTCCCAAACTGAGAAGGCCCTGAGGGGTGATCTAGAGAGGACCTGCTTCCTCACTGTAAGGTGGGTCCTGAGGTCCCTCTGGTCACAGACTTGACCTCGAGCTTTATAGGGGTCTCAGGGGCTTAGACTAGAGAAAGGGAGGAAGCCACCGCTGGCAAGCATGGAGTGGCTGTGTGGGTGGGAAGGATTGAGGTGGCCAGGGAGGCGATGGTTCCGTGCACAGATGTGGTGCCATCCACTGTCATCCATCTGGTGGGATGGAGGTGGGGTTGTTAAATCAGCTGACAGAGATCTGGGTGGGGCATTTCCATGGACTCTAAGTGACCTATAGAGGCCGGGGGAGGTGACTTTGAACTACTTGTGGGCACATGACTCTTCGTATCGCCTCTACCCAAAGCTCACTGGTATTTAGACTTACTTGGTCCCGTTCACCTGGCACTTTCTGAGAATCAGGAAGGGGCAGAGCAGCGCTTAATGTGGCTGGAGGCGGGAGCTGTGGGGGTCAGTGTCCTGTCCTCTGCTGTGTCTGGGAGGAATCAGAGAGAAGCCCGTGGCAGGGAACAGAGGGCAAACAGGAAACTGGGGTGGCAGCCCAGGAGAGCAAACGGGGTGAATGTGGCAGAGGCAGAGGAAGGTCCATCTGCGGCTTCCCTGGGCAGCAAACGCCTTCTGAAGCCACCTGAGGACGGTGGGCCGACGCCTGGGTGGGTGCAGTGGCTGCTTATCCTTCCATCTGCCCCCGAGTGAGGCTGGCCTCGTCCCTGAGACACTCAGCAGAACCCACAGCAGTCCTCGCCATGCCTGGGGTGGTCTTTCCAGAACCCATTCTCTCCTGGGGGACCCAGGTCTGCTGGTTCTGAGTCCCTCCCTCTGGTTCTGAGCTCCTGGTTCCCTGCTGCAGTTGGGACACATCTCTCACCCTCCTAGATTTGGAGCTTCAGACCTGTGGGTATCTCCCACTCTGGTTCCTGTCACTGGTTAGGGTAGGGATCTCTGTGACGGTCCCTTGGATGGAGCCTCATTGGGCCGCCCTGGCTCAGCTGTAAGGGAAGGAAGCCGATGGAGGCTGTTTATAGACGGCTGGTCCTGCCCACCAGGGACCCCACCACCGACGTGGGGGAGGCTGTCCCCAAAGCAGGTCACCTGGGGGAGGCCCTCGGTCTGGGTCTGAGGGGCCATGGCCCAGTCTTAGTGCCAGGAAGTGGCGCTGGGCTGGAGGCTGGGAGGGGGATGGCTGGAGTGTCAGTGAGGGACACGGAGTGGCCTGGAGCGGCAGGTCGGCCGAGGCCGGCGTGAAGGAGGTCGAGAGAGCAGAGCAGGGAGCTGAGGATCCAGTTTGCAAAGGCTGGTTCCCCTCCCCAGACTGCTCCTTTGCAGGGGCAAATGAAGAACGAGTCTTAGTTGTTGGTCATCTGTGAACTCATCTCCAGGGAAGAGAAACGTTAGTTCAGATCCCCTGAGAAGCAGATGCCAAGGCAAGGTTACACATTCTGGAGATTTACTGGGGGAAACGCTTGTGAAAGATGAAGGGGAGTGAGCAGGAGGAGGCAGCCTGAGGCAGGTCTGGCACCCGGGAAAGCAGAGGGGGAAGGAAAGAGGTTGTGCTGGAAGGTCTCAAACTGCAGTACCCTTCTGAGATAGCTTCGGCCGGGCTGATGTCGGTTCCTGAGCCAAGAAGCCCTTTGCGGGAGCCCTGCGTCTGGTAGGGGTGGCTGGGCACTAGTGCCCTTGCTGTGCCCATCACTAGCCGGGAGCTGCCAGGGAAGTCTGGCCTCAGCGCACGTGTGGTGCTGGGCCCAGAGGGGCAGCAGCGGCAGTGGTCACTTGGGCTCCCTCGGCCAGGCCTCCTGAAGGGGATCTGGGTGGTGCATGTCCACGGCCTCTACAGGCCCTAATGAGGCTGGGGGAGGTGGCTCCACACTACTTCCCAGGGAGCAGGACTCTTCCTCTTGCCTCTTCCAAATGCTCACGGGCATTTAGAGTTACTCAGTCCAGTTCACCTGGCACTTCCTGAGATCTACATGGTACACTTTCTGCATGGACTCTAGGACAAGCAGCCCCTGCCCACCGGGGTCCCACTCCCTAGTGAATCAGAGTCATCAGAGGTACAAGGTTCGCACTCCAAGGAGTCAGAGGAGAGGGAGAAATGTCCAGTAGGGACGTGGGTAGAAAGAGTTCAGGAAAATGGCATACCATTGGGCCCTCTGGGTGGGTTGGAATTAGACAATAGAGGGAAGGGAAGGGAATTTGACTCCAGAGGAGGGTGGCATGTGGCCAAGATGAAGAGTTGGGAAAAGCAGGTCATGTTTTAACAAGAATGGGGCTCCTTTTGGCTTGAGAGAAAACACGAAGGCAAATAGTAGTGGTGAAATCTGGAGGGTGATGTTGGAGCAGGCAGAGGACTTTATGCTATCACCTGTGCGCAGTTCAGGAGAATCTTAAGCATGGGTGGGACATGATCTCTGTGGGGCTTGAAGGATGCTTGTGTGGTAGCTGTGTGTAAGAGGGAGTCCCAGAGCCTCATGGGAATACAGGGGCAGGGTAGACCTGAACAGTTTCAGAAACCCCTCTCCCCCAGATTGTCCAAAACACTGCAACTAGGTAGTCCCAGGTACCTTTCATTCTTTCCTTCTATAATGATAGTCATTCCTTTGGCTAAATAATAACCTCTTCAGCCATCCCCTGTTTAAAGCAACTTCTTTAATGAGATGACAGAGCAAGCCTCCTTATTAATCAGTCACACCTTAGTATAAATGAATTTATCAGCAGTTTTCTGCTCGGACCACTTACTGTTAGAAAGGCCCTTAGAAATTATTTATTTAATACCATCTCTCACCTTGTTTTACAGATGAGGCTACTAAGATTCAGAGAGCAGAAGTGATTTTCTAAGATTGTGCAGCCAGTTGGTGGCAGAGCCTACCCTCAAACCAAGACTTTGTAACTGGGAATACAGAGTCTGTGAGGAGGAGATGGGGACAGCTTATGGCAGGGAGCAGAGGAAGGGCCTTGCCTAAGAGGGGCAGGAGGGTGGGGTGAAGCAGGAACTTGTGGGCAGGGTGTGTGTGTGTGTGGTGGGGGCGAGAGTCCTGTAGTTGAAAGCATGGGTCCTCAGATTGCAGACTTGGCGTCTCTGGTTCTGTCACCAACTCTCTTTGCAATAAGCAAGTCACCTAACCTCTCTGGGCTTGTCTTCACATCTGTAAATTGGGGATAATTATAATTTTCACCTCCTAGACATGTGATAAGGGTAAAAGAACACTATAGATGTGAGAGTTTGCTTTTAACTGAAAAGAACTAAATAGATATGTAGTATTACATGAATATTATTAATAGGGTTAGGCTAGGGTTAGGATGGTGTGTAAATGCATTACTCTGTGTGACATGCTTAGCCAGGCACAAAGTGCTCACGAAAAAGTGGTTACTATTTTTTTTTCATAATTTGACCAAGAGCCAATTTGATCCAGAGACACTTTTTGAGTGTGTTGAGGCCTAATTGTCTTTTTCTCAAGAAACCTGAGCCCAGAGCTGCTGTTCAGAGGCCAGATCATCCTGTTGAACTTTCACTCCCTGCCTCAACTTCTGCCCAGAGTCCGGAGGCTGCGTGGAGGGTGGTGTGGTTTATTATTTCACATGGTCTCTGCCCCTCTGATTCTGTGAGGTAGGCGCTGTTCTTATCTCTGCTTGACAAAACTTCTCAGAGAGGTGAAGTGCCTTATCCGAGGTCACAGAGCCAGCCTTAGGCGTATCCCAGAGCCATCTGCAGTAGAAGCCACCAGATTTAATACCACCTCTCAGGAGCCTGAGAAATGAAGTGATGCGTGTGAAGGGCCTAGCACTGTGGGGGCACAGCCAGGGGTTGACAAACAGCTGTTGCTGTTATTGTTATTATTATTCCAGGCCAGCAGCTCCTCAAAAGGTTCCTGGTCACTTGCCCCCTTGGCCCTCTGTCACCTCAGGTGCCACTTCACACATCCTTGAACAGAAGCTGGTGTCTCCCTCAGAACGCAGGCGGCTCTGTCCACACTCCTTTTGAGCTGCCTGGCAGCAGGGGCTGCTGTGGCCTCTTGAGAGAGAAGTTCCAGGCTCTTGGGCTGCTGCTCGTTTGCCCACGGGCTATGTGGAGGGGGAGGGCATTTTTATCAATAATAGTGATTTGACATGTTTTCTGGTCCCCAACATGTTTAAAGCAAATTGCTCTATCATTTGGCACTTCTTCCCTTATTCATTCATTCATTTATTCAACAAACTTGAACACATGCAACACAAGTGACAGCGATGACAATGACATCTATTGAGTGCTCATATGTTCCAGGAGCTGTACTGAGCACAGGGAAGCAAGGCTGATAGTAGCTTCCGCTGAACTCTTACTCCACGTGGGACCCTGAGCTGAGAACTTTTTCATCCTTACGCAACCCTGTGAGGCAGGTGCTGCTGTTATCCCCTTCGTACAGGAAGCCGAGGCACAGAGAGCTTGGGTCGCCTGCCTGAGGATACAGAATTGGGAAATGCTGGCAGCAGGGTTCAGAGTTTTTGGCTCCTAAACCCATGCTCTTCACCTCGACACTGGCTGCCTTCAAAGTGCTCCTGTTTTTTCAGGAGATGGCTGTTTTAGCATTTAGCTGTTATGTGTTAACATTGTAGCTGTGGAAAGAAAGGGATCCTTAGAGTCATTTAAACCCCAGTGCAACTGCAGCTCCATCATTTACTTGTTGTGTGACTTTGGATAAATTAATCAAAATAATAATAAAAGCTTTAATTATTGAGTGCTTGTCACTAACACCATTCTAAGTGCTGTATATTACGGCAGCTCTATTTTTTCCTGATAATTTGGCAAGAGAGAGATTATTTTCATTTTGCAGAAGAAGGAGTGGTGGAAGCTCAGAGGGATTAAGTGACCTTTTCTAAAGTCTCTCAAAACATATCAGTCAGCATCTAGTCAGAAGGCAGAAACCACTTTATTTTGAATAGGGGCAGTTTAATATTTAATATAAAGAGTTGTTAACTAGTAACAGGGAAGATTAACTACTAAGGGGCAAAGCTAACTCTACAGAACGCAAGAATAGACAATTTTGGGGGCATTACTGCCCCTAGGGTTGAGTCAGTGTACCCAAGGAATGAACAAATTCCACCCCCTTCCCCCCAGGCTGAGATTCAGACCTTGTTGGAGGGGTGTGGCTGTAGCCCACTGGATGATAAAGAGGTTTGCTGAGGTGCCACCAGTGGGAAACCAGCTCTGTGGTGCTAACAGCACTCTCCAAGGGATTTGTCCTCTGGGGTGTGACTAAGGCTTCCTGGGGAGCTGCTCAGGGAAGGGCTGCTGAATTTGCAGGGAAGCTGCCCTCTGGGATGCCAGTGAAACTTGCTGAGCTGTGAGCACCACTGGGTGTCCTGTACATGCTGGTGCTGTTCACCACAGGAGCAAGAAGAAAGCATGCACAAGGAACCAGGAAGAAAAGATTCTTCCTCTTGTAGTGTGCCTCTAGTGCCCTCTACTGACCAAGCTTAACACTATGCCAGCTGGCAAATGGGAAATGTTCACAGGGTCCCACTCAAGCATCACAAAGCAGGGCAATGAAGGGTGATCAGGGCACTGAGGGGCAATGTGATAACTAGCACAATAAGTATTATAACCTACTAAAACCCAAGTTTTAAAGCCCAAATTCTTTCTACTATAACACTGACTTTTTTGACCTTCAGTTTTCCTATCTCTAAACTGGCAACAATACTTATAGGGATGCTACCTGTGTTAAATGAGATGATGCAGAAGTTCATTAAGAATTAGTTGCTTACTAACTTGTCTTTTTATAGAACACTGTAAGAGATTTGATGCATAATCAAGCCCATATTTCTAATTTCACAGAAGACAAAACTGAGGTACAGAGAGAAATGATTCAGCTTAGGTCTCAACTCCTCTCAGTGGTATCAGGGGCAGTAATTAGGTCATGGGCCACCTGACATATATTCTTGTGTGCTTGCACCTAGGAGTGTTTCTCTGGAAAATAGTACCTGTATTTTGTACTGGACTTTCAAAGAGGCTCCCTTTACCCCAAGGGTTAAAAATCACTTTTAAAATGATATACTTTTATGTCTTTCTGCTTTTGCATATGGTGTCTCCTTTGCTGATAGGCCTGTCTTTCCTTCCCCTGGATCAGCATGCTCCTAGTCATTCTTCAGTGATGGCTTGGGTCAGTTATTGTTTTACCATATAAAAGAGGTCATCATGTCCAAAACTGCTCACTTAAAATGAATAAACTTAAAATAATGGCAATGAGTTCAGAGTGAAAAGTTAAAAAAGGCAAAGGTTTGGTGGAAAATTATTTTGAAAAATGAACAAAATATGATCATCATGTTTATTTTGTCTTATATTTAATGAAATTGAGATTGTATTGCAATTACATGTATATGATTATAAGGTACCAAGAATGAATCAAATGTTGGTTTCTTCGATACAGTTTTCCTGATAACATTGTATGCTTGAACAGAATGCATTCTTCACCTTTGACCTTTGCAGCATGGCCAACAACAGGGTAATTTGTGCAAATATGATAGAATTTTTATTAATTTTTCCTTGAGCTTCATTTATATTAGAAACATTCTCCTTGGAAGCACCTATCATGTCATCATCCTTTCTGATTTTCTTGTCTTGGTGGCTAACATGCCTAACTCTGTCATCTGCCAATGTGTCTAACTCTGCCAGATTATCATTGATTGGTGACTTTGCTTATGATTAGAATCACTTTCATAGACTTCATGACATCTGCAGCTTTTGTAAATTGTAGTATTACTCTGTAGCCGTTTGCATTGTATATTCCTTGTATTACTAGAAGTGGCACATTTGACCATGAAGGAGAGGCCCTTCACTCATCTCATCCACGTCTTAGTGGGTCATAATCTTTAGTGTCAAACAGCATGTGTGTCTGGGGGGAATGCTCTTTGAATGGGTGTTAATTTTATTGAATGTTGTTATGTTTAGTACTTGCTTCCTGACCTGCCTTCATAACAGTGGGAACTGTGACAATGCATGTTGAGACACTTTAGATGTCCCATGGACGTCTGCTTCCCAGACGAGCTTCCCAAAGCTCGCACCTTCTCCATATTTGCTCCCCAACATTTCTTACCCCAGAACCTAGGGGACCCTAATGGGCCCTCTTTGTTTCTTGACTCTAATAAGTGTCCCTTGTGCTAAAGGTTGGCCAAGAGCCTTTTGATTGTTCATAGGGAGCCCTGGCCTCTTGGTGGGGCCCAAGCCGTCCTGTCTGGGGCAAGGTCTTGTGGGACCAAGATCACGTCCTCTCCTTTATTCCTTTGCATCTTCCAGGCCATATTTTACGTAGAACTGTAAATGTTGGGACTGGGATAGACAATGTAGAGTTCAACCAACATTTATTAAGGCTCTATTCCTGCCAGGAATTTTTTTGTATGTTCTGACATTCGACCTTCAGAGCTTTCCGGTGAGTTTGTTTAGAGATGGGGCTCAGAGAAAATAAGGGACTGTTTTCAGTTCCCATGCCAAGGAGTGTCCTTTCCTAGCCCTAGGCTCCTTCCCTCAATTCACAAATGAGGAAACTGAGGCTCAGAGACAGGAAAAGACTTGCCCAAGGTTATGGGAAGACTAAAACTAGAGTCCAGACACTCCAGCTCCTCCTTCCTCTCTGCTTTCCTGCTCAGACTTATTATTGTGTAGCTATCATTTCAGGAAAGGAAAACTAATTTCATATGAAATTATCTAAAAACATCCAGACTCTTACTTAGTTGCATAACCAAAATGTTCCATTTTATTTACAAGTGTATTTTTTTTTAGCCTTTTAAGACTTCCAATGATACATTTATTTCATTACTGAATTGGCAACATGTGATGGCTCAAAATTCATCTGATTCATCAAACTTTCAACACTCTTTGACATAGGGAATATATTATACTGAGATTTCATTGTCCTAAAACAGCCCAAAAATTGATATGTGATCAAAGAGGAGAAGTATCTGTTTAGAAGCCAGGTTTTCTGATTCCAAGTCTAGTGCCCTGCCCTAACTCATATTCTTTATTAAAGCAAGTTATGTTTTTTACTGATTAACGTGATAGCTATAATTAGATAGTTCTTGCTATGTGCCTGGCACTTTTAACTTTACACATATTGCATTAACTCATCTCATCCTTAGAGCCATCCCATGAGGTAGACGTGCCTATTTGACAAACAGAGGCATTCACAAGGGGATATGATGATAATAGTCAACATTCACTTATGTATTTTCCAGTGTTTGTAAAGGTTTATTTTCTACCTTTAACCCTTGGATCAGCGACTCCCCACGTGGTCCCTTCGTATCTCGGGAAGTTATTATGCTGTCATTTGGTAATGTGTGAGGCATCAGCTGAGATGGTTTTGACTGCAAGTAACAGAACACCTGACTAACAATGGCTTTAAGAGTAGGCAGTTCCAGGATGGTTCAGTGGCTCAACAAACAAACAAACAAACAAATAAAAAACACCCAGCCTCTTTCCACCCTTCTGTTCCTCTTTTCTCAGAGCCGTGGCTTTTGTCTTCCGGCTTGCTGGTTCATGATTTACACAAGGCTACTTAGCTTTCATCCTCAAATAGCTATTTCCAAAGGCAGGAAGCCGAGGGCTGGCCAGAGATGCCAGAGTATCGTCTCTCGCTTTATCTCTCTTTATAGGGGAGAACATTTTCCACAGAATCCTCCAGTAAATTTTTCCTTATGTATCACTGAGTTGAACAAAGTCACATGGCCACTCCTAGTTGCAAGGAAGGCTGGGAAAACACAAGCCCTGCCTTTTTAGTTCTGTGTGTGTGTGTGTGTGTGTGTGTGTGTGTGTGTGTGTGTGTAGCTGTCACCATGAAAAAGTGGGAAGGAAATAGCTTTGGCCAGTCAACCAACAGTTTCTATCACACATGGTAAATCGTTAGTGGGTAATTATTTTTTAATGTTGTCTCCCACAGGTAATCTGAGGCAGTTCATTTACTTAATTCTCACAACAATCCAGAGAGGTTGTTGAGTTGAAGACTAGAAGTTCAAGGTTCTTTGAATCTCAGATGTCATAATTCTGTGATTTGAAAATGCACGGATCCAAATTCTTTCCTTTCTAAATAACAACCATCCTTCTGGTGATGGTTTTGTGAGTATATGAGCACATTTCTTGCCCTTTTTGGTACTGAAGTTTATTTTAGCTGAAGAGTGCAGGTATTATAGAATAACAGGGGCACTGCCAGGTGCCCTCAGAACCCTGAGGCTGAAATGAATAAAATGATACTCACTTCATAAAATGGGATCGGCATTGACACAACCCATCTCGGAGACAGGATTTGTCCCAGGCCCAAAGAAGGAAGAGCAGGTGTGTGAAGAGGTCCTTGATGTTATCCTTGAGGGAGGGGTGGCTGGGGGCCTCTCTGGGAACTTGGCCCTTCCTTCATCAGAAAACGCCCCACGCGTTGTTGACTTCTCCTGGGAGCCCGCGTGGAGGGAGAGCTCTCTCCATAGGCTCAGCCTCAGAAACTGCAAAGCAGATGTTTGCTTTGGGGAGGTAAATGTTTTCTCTTCTGTGTTATTTTCAAAGATCAGCAGAAAGGACTATAAGGTCAACTGTCTTGCCTGCCTGATTTGGAGGCCAATTTGCTCGTGGGCCCAGGGCCAGCAGGCTCATGGCTACCCCTGTCTGCTTCTCTGATGGGCCAAGATGTTTCTTTTGGGGAGATCCAGTAGGGTGGGGGGCACAGTCTCTTCTGCCCCTCTAGAGCCTGGTTCTCACTCCACATGGTAGAGACAGCAAAATGCAGTACACTCTCCAGAGGACAACCACCTTCTCACTCTTGGAGGTGGATCCAGGTGAGCCAGTGAGCAGAGCCTGCCTGCACCTGCCTGGGAGACAGGGCGCTAGCACTCACCTGTCTGGCAGGCATGTGTGCAGCTTCTACTCTCTTCCAGGTACCTGTGAATGGTCAGCCTGGTAGAGTGTCAGGCTTTACTGCTCTGAGCCTAGTGCCCTTTCTCTATTCATGTGAAAAGAAGAGAGAGGAGTAACACTGTGCATGTTCTACATGCAAGGCATTGTACTGTTTCTATTTTACTGGGAAAGAAATGGAAAGTTTAAAATGTGAGGCACAGGCCCACGGCCACAGTTAGGAGGTGGTGAAGTCCAGTCTCACACCCAGGTTAGTCTCTTCCCAAATTCACCCTCTACCCCCTTTGCTCAAGCTCAGCTCAGTAGGCGAGGACTCACTTGTCTAATTCTCCGGGTGAGAACCTGCTGTATTTTAAATTTCCCCAGAAGGTTGGAGGAGATCAAATGTTTGCTGCTCTTTCTACCACCACATTCTGATGTGAAAGTAAAGTGCAGGAGAAGAGAAGAACTTTGTCTCCCTTTTGTTCAGCTCAATTGAATTCAACATGTTCTAAGTACCCACTGGCACCAGGCGCTGTGTTGAGCAGTGGAACACAGAGATGAACACGACATGGTCTTTGCTCTTGTAGAGGACATGATGACATCCTAACACACACACAGGACTCCCCAAAGTGGATTTCTCAAGGTTCAGTGTGTGTGGGTGACCCGTTTCAGAATTGCTTGGGGAGACTGTTGAAGTCCAGCTATTCCAGGGCTCTACTCTACCCCGGACTTAAAGAATCCTGACCTAGGGGCAGAGCTGCAAATCTGCATGTTAACAAGTGCCTGCCGAAGTCAACAACCTTCCTCTTCCATGGACATAGTGGGGAGAGAAAATACAAATGAAGCGCTCTTGTTCTTCCTTAAGTTAGGGGCAAAGGTGACATCACAGAGGATGGACTTGGGGAAGGGAGGAGGGATCTCAGCAAGGATGGGAGACTTGCCCAGCAGACACGGCAGGCATAGTGCTGAGGGCCACATGACTTTCAGGGGAAAAAGAAAAAGTTTTAATTTCTTTCAAAATCAGAAGGAAAAAAACCCCCTAACATTGAATGTCTTAATTTTTTAGAAAAATGTTTTAATTTTTTTCTTACATCAGGAAAAAAGTGAAATTTTTAGGGGCTATGGAAATCTATTAAATTTTGCCTAAAAATAAAACAAAAATCCTGAAGTATTTAAAATCATACCAACGATGATTTTTAATGTTGCCATTATTATGGAGGGAGGGGCTCATGCAGACAAAAGTGCATGGGGCCCTGGCAGCCCTGCATGGTCGGTTTGGTGTGCTTGACCTTGAGGTGGAAGTCTGGGGAAGGGGGTGAGGGCTGGCTCCTGCAGGGCCCTGACTGTCAGGCCGAGGACTCCGACCTCATCTGGAGCATAGTGGGAGCCCCTTAGGGGTTTAAACAGGGAGAGAGATGGCTAGCTTTTCAGTGTTAAGAAAATCCCTTGTAAATGCTCATCTGTGGGGCTTTGGAGGGCTTGGTGTGAGATGGGTGTTAGGAAAATCTGAAGAAGAGAGTGCATCCAGGGCAGAGATGAAAAGGAGGAGAGACAGCCATGAAACAGAGGATGCAGGGTCAATAGCATTGGTGGGGATGGATGGCCATGGTGGTTAGGAGAGAGGGAGATGCCAAGGACATCTCAACCAAATGATTAGCATTTTCATCAATACCCCAACAATCAGCACAGCTCTTCATTCATACCATATGTCCTGCAAATGACATTGGCTTCCAGACCTGTGAGCCTGGTCTGGCCATCCTGGCCAGTGGTCTGCTTGTTGTGTGGGCCTTGGCGAGGTTGGTCTCCTTTTGCTCTATATTGTCACCATCTTCATGGTCCTAGATGACCACTCTTGCTGCCTGCTCCCAAATTGATTGTATTAGTTAGGATGACGCTTTCTCCTATGATGGTAATGATGACAACAACAAAATCCCCCACATTTCAGTGGTTTAAGGTAATCAGTTTCTTTCTCCCTCTGCTAATAATTCAGTGTGGGTATTCTTGGTTGGTAGGTAGCTTCCCATCAGTTGGTGGATCAAAGACTGAGTTCCCTTCCATCTTGTGAATCTGCCAACCTGTAGGGCCTTGGAGTCCTCTGTGTTCAGCCAGAAAATGGGCAAGAAAGAGGGTGGACAAGGCACACCTGATTCTCACCAGCCTTCACCTGGCAGTGACATCTGTCACTTGTACTCACATTCCATAGTGGACACTTGCCCCCAGACCCACTTGGACATAGTGGACTGTGGAAGATAGTCTCTGGTTAGGCAGCTGCTTCCCATGACAGCTCCACACTATGGAAGGACAGGCACAAACTTTGCCAGCACACCTAGGACTACCTTCAGCCTGAACGGTGAGCACATAGGGCTACATGCCAAATGACTTTCAAGGAGTTCATAGCCCAATAGCCACATCACGTTATGAAATATAACAAAGGAGGCACAAACATGTGAAAAAACCCTTTTCTATCTATCTATATCTATATCATCTATATTAGATTAAACCATATGGTTTGTAGATCAGATCAGCCAAATATTGGCAATTTCATATGATTCAACCTAATATGTTAGGCAAGTGCTTCCAAAACAGTTTTTCTTAGAACTCTTAACTCATGACTTTGAGAAAATACTGCACTGGGAGAGTCTATACTCCTTTGGGAAAGTCAAGTATACTTTAGCCAATTAAAAGCTCTGAAAAATTCTGTATTTAAGAATTTGAATCTTGTGTTGTTTAATTTCTTTAATCAGTGACTTCCTCAGTAACTGTTGTTTAATCAGTGATTTCCCGGCCTTTTGTGCAGAGAAGTCATTTTTCTCAAATGCCTCTTCAGCTCATAGAATTAGTCTTCTTACCTTAGGCACTTTGGGAAACACTGAGGGAGTCCATTAGGGAATCACTTTATATAGCAGAAAAAAAATATAAGATTTCTCTTTGCAAAAATCCATACCAGGCACGTTGATGGACATGATAAACATTTGTTGAATGAATACATGACATTGAACTAGTCACATTTCTCTGAGCCTTAGGTTTTCATCTGCAAAATTAGGATGACAAATTAAATGAGAAGACCCATGTAAAAGAGCTTAGGAAGGGGTTACATATGTGCTAACTCCTTCCTTCCACTAGCGTCCCTGAGATTGGGGGAGGCAGCCACTCGCCACGTAGAGGACACCTCGTTGCAGCAGCCACATGTGGGATTGCTTTGGGCCTGACGTGCAAACATGTTTAAGCCCAGCTTCTTGAGAGTTCACATGGATATTTGGGTCAGGCAGAGTTATTTTTATATGTTCAAGAAAGAAGAAAATAAAGAGCAACATCCTCACGTTGACACGAAAGGGCTGCCCTGTGATTCTGGGCTGGGGGGTGTTGAGTAAGCGACCAAGCCGGAAAGTGCACATGGAACCACTTTTCCATGGTCTAATCTGGGAACCGAAACACTCTGAGCTTGGAATAGAGTCATGGCGCTGGTTGGAGCACTGACTCCCCGGGGCCAGCGTGGCCTTTGGCAGAGCCTTGGCCACATCTGTCCTCCCCCTGGCCTGGTCTCCCTCTGGCAGCCTTGTCTCCAGCTCTGGAAGAACTCCCAGAATGGATCTTTCTCCTGTCCCCCAGCAAGGCTGTTCACTGATGTCCAAGTGTGTACGTACTGGTTTGGCCATGTGGGCCTGAGGCCCCTCTGTGAGGTGGGCCTTGCTGGGATGGGTCTTCCTTTACCCTGTACACTTGTCATGGCTTCTAGCTAATTACCTGGTCCTCCTGCAGGGTCCTCACCTCCAGCACTAACAGGAGACAGCAAAGAGTCCTTCTTCAAGACTGGATACTGTGACTGTTTTCCACATTGCTATGGGCCTGGTGTCTTACGTTGGTGCTTCCTCCAGAAGGCCGAGTATGGCCTCCAGAGCCAGAAGGACCAGGTTCCAATCTTGGCTTGGCCACTTGTGAGCCACGTAACCTTGGACACATACTCTAATCTATCTGAACCTCAGTTTCTTCTTCTGTATATTGGGGATAATTGCTGTTGTGTTATCCATCATTTAGTCATCACACATTCATTGAGGGCATTATTCTACATGCCAGGCACTGGAGACCCAAAGATGAACTACAGCTGGTCCCTGCCTCAAGCAGATGACATTTTCTAGATAAAAAAGAATGTGAAATTGCCCAGGCTAGGCACCCAGAACATGGTGAAGTGGGAGTAATTGGGGCTTTAAATTTGGCCACACCACGTGAATTCCAACTCTGATACTAAATTGCTGTGTGTTGTTGGGCAAGATGCTTGTGCTTTTGGTCCTTGGCTCCCTCATCTATACAATGAAATAGATGATTTTTTTTTATACTTGACATTCTATGATTGTGTAAAGTTACCAATCTAGAAATCAAAAGGAAAAATAAATTAGTAGAATTGGTCACTAGATATCATGTAATTAAACCAAATGGGTGCTGTGGCACTTATAATTCTGTCTTGGATATACTGTATTGAAGACATTTTGAGAACTCCTGTGTTTTCTTGGGCAAAGACAGACGTTAGGGAAAGGAGTTCTCGGTTTCTTGGCATCCAACAGACTTGGAATCTGATTCCAGCTCTGTCACTTATTGGGTGAGTGACTTTGAGCCAACTACTCAGTGTGTCTGAGCCTCCATTGTCCATCATAAATTTTGGAGAAAAAGATGCACTTTGCAGTGTTGTTGTGAGACTTAGCGATGGCTTAGGTGCAGTGCCTGGCACAGCAGCCTGGGATCTAGCAGCTTTGGGTCCCTTGACAGCAGGCCCTGCATGTGGCTCAGTGGTCTCTGTGAGGCCCAACACAGGACCAGGCAGGGAGCAGAATCTCAGTGAGTTCTGGCTGAATGAATGAATGAGGTTTCAGCACTGTGCTTTGTAACTTGGGCCCCAAAAGGGGCACCATATTTTCCTCTGTTACAGGTGGTGTTTAATAGGGAAATGGAATGAATTTCAGGCCAAAATATGAGTTGTATAGTATGGACTCTGCTTTTTAATAACTGTAAGTCCCTGGGCAAGTTGTGGCACATCTTGGAGCCTTGGCACCTCAATTTCCTCATATGCCAATTGTCTTGCCTGCCTTGCTGGGTTCCAGGGAAGTCCAAAGAATGTGCAGCTGTGAAACTACTCCGTAAGCTCTGAAGTGCCATTCACATGTAGAGGCTTGTTGACAACAGTGTTTGTGAAGGACCACAACTGTTGACATTTGCTTTTGGCACTGGCTGGGAGGAAGGTCAGATGGTCTAGCGCTCATGTATGTGAACTTCTGGGATTTCACATTCTGGGAACTTTATTAAGGGGCACCAACTGGCCCCCTTTGTCCCCAAGGGAGCAAATATATTTGGCTCTCTGTTCCCATGGACGTTAATGAAGCATTTGGGACAGCATAGTGAGGCTTCCAGAATATCCTAGAGCACCGTTAACTTTTGTCCAGTGCATCACAGTTTGCACAGCATCTTTACACCTGTTATTTATTTAATCTTCCTAGTGACTCTGGGATCATAGACGTTGTTCCTGTTTCATGGGTGAGGAAAACGAAACCCAGAGAAGTGTAGAAATATGCAAAATGACACAGAAGTAGTTAGGGGCAAAGCCACCTGTGCTTTCTGACTCTAGGTCTGACACCCTTTCCATTCCTTTACTTTCTGTGAGAAAAAGCATCTTGATTTTACCCAGAAAACAGAACATCCATGTCTGATTCATCTTGCTAGTCCCCATGGGACTTAGCCCCAGCTGGGAACATAATAGATAGTCAGTAAATATTAAGATCATGGAATCAAAGAGTGTGGGTTTTAGAATCAAACAGATCTGTGTTCAGATTCTACTCAGCCACTTAGTAGCCATGGGACCTTGGGCAAGGTACAGTACTTCAGTTCTCTGGTCCTCAAATTCCCCCTTTGCCCAGTGGTGAGCGTGAGCGTCAGTGGAGAGAGCATACATAAACATCGAGTGCTGAACATGGCACATATAAGGGACCTAATAAACACAGGATCTCTAGTTCACAAAAGCTCTAAACCCTTTCATTTAAATGAAATGAAGCCAGGTGTATTGGCTCATATCTATAATCCCACCAATTTGGGAGACTGAGGTGGGAGGATCACTTGAGGCCAAGAGTTTGAGACCAGCCTGGGCAACATAGCGAGACTCACATCTCTACAAAAATAAAAATAATTAGCCAGGCATGGTGGCACATGCGTGTAGCCCCACCTTCTCAGGAGGCTAAGGCAGAAGGATTGCTTGAGCCCAAGATTTTGAGGTTGTTGTGAGCTATGATGACACCACTGAACTCTAGCCTGGGTGACAGAGTGAGACCCTATCTCAAAAGGAAAAAAACAACAACAAAAAAGGAAATGAATGAAGGGTGATCCTGAGAACTCACTTCTCTTTTATTGCTCTCTACCTCTCTCATTGGCACACATATATTTTTAAAACTCATGGGCACAAAAAGGTGATAGGATCACGTGCTCTTTGATTCATTCATGGGCATTGTTTGGTCAGAGGCCTCAGACAGGCTTCCTCTTCCATGGCCTTGGCTTCCTTGGCCTGGCAGAGGTGGAGGTCCCCTTTGCCCCTATCCTTTGCTCCCACATCAAATCCAAAACAGGGGCTTGTCCAAACTCATCTGGACAAAGGAAGGTTAAACCTCTACCCCTTGTCTGTGCACAGTATGCTATACCTCATGTTCCTGGCAGCTAGGTACTGACTATGCAAATGGTATGGTCCTCTGTCTCATTTGGGTTTCACAAAGATATAATTAATATACCCATTTTACAGATGAGGAAAACAAGGCCCAGAGAGCCATTTATTTATCTTTCACTGTGTGCCAAATACTGTGCTAGGTGTTCTGTTTGCCTTTTCTTTAATCTTCATGGGGAGTTTGGAGATGTAGAAATTGAGGTTTAGGGATATCAAGTGATTTATTCAAGGTCACCCCTTGTATTAGTAAGGGTAAAAGTTAAGATGCGGTAACAGAGACCTCAAAGCACCATTGCTAAACGAGATCGAAGAGGACTGCACCCCCATGTAACAGTCTACTATCAAGGTGCACAAATGGAGTAGGTTGGGCAAGGAACTCTGTCACTTGAGTTACTCAGGTATCCAAGTTCCTTCTAGTTTTGCTCCTCCCTTGGGGTGTTACCTCCTGCACCTGGTCGAAGCTGTTTCACCAACGGTACCTGAGTTCCAATCCACGGGAAGGTGGAAAGTGAGGAAGTGGAGGGCAAGCGATTTCCATTCCCAATTTATTGGTGAGAACATAGTCACACCTAGCTGCAAAGGAGCCTGGAAAATGTAGTTCCAAGCTGGGAAACCATTTGCCTATCCCAGACTCAGGGGTTGGATGTGTTCTGTTAACACATAGTGTGTTAATACAGTGAGTGGTAGAGCTGGGTTTTGAACACAAGTCTGTCTGCTATTTCCATCACTCCACAGATCTCAGGGAAGAAGACAGATTCTTTCCCTGACTTCTGCTACTTTCTAGTATTCCAACTGTCTTGGTCCATATAGTCAGACACCTGCAGACATGAACATAATAATTGAGCATTTGTAGTGTGCGAAGCACACAGCGCTTATCCTGCATTGCTTCGTTTAGTCTTCAGTCAGACTGAAATTCTTCGTGTAGAGATCTCATAAAGGGTCAGTGGATCTGAAGAGCTCAGAGACCCTGGGCATGAGGACATGGCATTCTAGCTTCTTAGCTCTTCCCTGTAGAGTCCAGTACTTAAGAGCTTGGGGGTCACATGCATCCTTCAGAATAAATCATGGCTTTTACAGATGATAGACTATTATCCAACCATTACAAAGATTGAGGCAGAAATTTATGCACTGATATGGAAGGATTGCCTAGAGATATTGGTAACTGGAAAAGAAAGGTACAAAAACACTGTCTGTGGTGTGCTGCCATTGAGTAAGCATAACTACTTGCCTCTGTTAGTAGAGAGGACCTCTTGAAAGACAGGCAAACAACTTGATTATACCGATCCACTCCCAGAAAGGGAGCAGATGCTGGGAGACCAGGCATAGGAGAAACGTACTGAACACTTCTTTGTATCTTTTGGATTTTATGCCATGCAAATATATTTCCTATTAAAAATCATGAAAATAAAAATAAAAACTAGAACTTGGAGTATGGAGATAAGCTAGATGACCCTGGGAATGTCCCTCAACCTCTTTGGAGCCCCAGTTTCCTGATTTGTAAAATAGGAATAAAATATACATTGTTATAATAAATAATTTATATTATTATATGTAAATTATAATACTTATCTGCCTCATATGAGAATCAACTGCGGTAATGCCCATTAAAGGCTTATACGATGTGGGACAAATCATTTGTGCACAATAAGCAGTAACTATGATCATTATAGTTCCTTCTTGGAAGGGATGGAGATTAGATGTTCTGTTTGCCTCAAGGAAAAGGCCTCTGATCAAGGTTCTGGCATGCTCTTTGGCCCTGGGAGGGCTTGCAGTGTACAAGGAACCTCCTGCTGAGAGAGCTTGGTCCTTTGTTCCAGCTGTCTTTGGGAAGTTCTCACTTGGAATAGCAAGAGGACATTTGCAAAGTACTCAAATGTTGAAAAATGGGAAGAGATTGTCCATTCCTGGACAGGATAGGCCCTGCTGGCATCTGGATGCCTTGTAGCCTGTGACCCCTTCTGATTTTTGAAGGCAGCAAGACTTAGACGTCAGATTAGAAGATCTGTCAAGATCACTAGCCCAAGCCCCTCAGTTGATGGACAGGGTAAGAGAGTTCCAAGAGGAGCCCAAGTTTGCATAACAAACTAGTGACAGTGTAGGTGGGGAGCCAGGTTCTGAGTCCCAGCTCAGGTTTTTTCTGTCTTTCCTTGGGATTCTGTTAGGTTAAACCCATCTCTGTAACCAGTCCTGAGCTATGTGCTTTATAGGGGCTTTTGCTTAGTCATTCACTCTGCAGACAGATATTGAGCATGGTAGTGTGCACTGGGCCAGTGCAGGAGGCTGGGTGGTGGGAGAGGGGCAGATGCAAGGATGAGTTAGACCTTGTCCCTTCTCCGAGGAACAAGCTATAGGGTGAGGGGAAGGAGAGGGGAGGGGAGTAAGTCCCACCTGAGAGGGAAGAACAAAGTCCTGGTAGTTCAGAAGAGGAAGAGTTCACATGAGGATAGGAGAATAAGAGGGTGCTGTATGTTCATCCACTGTCATTCATTCATTCCAGAAACATTCTCTGAAAGAAGGAAGGCTATAGATGATATTGACTATTCTCTGTGCCAGGTATGATGCTTCAAGTTTTCACATACATCATGTGATATAAGACAATAAAGAGACAACTCAGCATAGTGGAAATATTATAAACTTGATTGTCAGACAAACCTGGGTTGAAATCCTGGTACCCCCATCTTTTTAGCTGTGGGTCTTAGGGAAAATTCAGTTAACTTCTCCAAACCTGCTTCCTTATCTGTCAAATGGGGTTGACAATCAAAGAATCATCACGAGGATTGGAAGAGATGCTGTTTGTAAGACATTCCACATGTGGCTTGGCACAGAAGAGGCTCTAAATAGAAATGCTGGCTCCCTTTCCTTCCTGTATCCTAGAGAACTTTTTATAAAGAGACAAATTATTGCCTGTTATAGCTTTTAGAGTTGGACAGTATTTTCTGGAAAAGGGGCACTAATCTAGTACAACACTCTTGAAACTTTGCTTACCCAATTTCTGAGGATGAAAGGGAAGGGTGGCCTCTTTGCCCTCCATTTTATCAGACATCCGTGCCTCGCTGGACTTAATTCATAAGATTGCTTCAAAGAAAACTCTAGGCACTGGGAAGTGTGATGGGCCCTCTCTTGGGATTTGGGCTTCCGTTTTCCTAGTGATGCCATGGGAGATCATGCCACGTTGGCCTTGGGCCCCAAAGGCCTGTCCTACTCAGGGTTCCCATTTGGAGTATCGTGGGCTGAATTGCATCCCTTGGAAAGATATATTGAAGTCCTAATCCCAAGCACCTCAGAATATGACCTTATTTAGAAAGAGTGTAATTATAGATGTAATTAGTAATCAAATAAATGCAAACTAAAACTATGAGATGCCATTTTACACCCACCAGGTAAAATTGGTAAATATTTAAAAGTATGATAACAAGTATTAGAAAGAATATAGAGTCACAGGAATTCTCATACACTACTGTAGGGATTACAATTGGTAAAATCACTTTGAAGAGAGATTTGGCAGTAGCTAGTGCAATGGACTGAATGTCTGTGTCCCTCCAAAATTCATATGTTGACATCTAATTCCCCGTATGATGGTATTTGAAGGTGGGGCCTTTGGGAGGTGATTAGGTCATGAGGGTGGAACCCACATGAATAGGATTAGTGCCCTTGTAAAAGAGGCCCAAGAGCCAGCTTGCTTTTTTCCCACCATGAGAGGACACATTGAGAACTTGGCAATCTCCAGTGTGGAAAAGAGTCCTCACCAGAACTTGACTATGCTACCAACCTGACCTTGGACTTCCAGCCTCCAGAATTATGAGAAATAATATTTGTTGTTTAAGCTATTCAGTCTGTGTAATTTGTTATAGCAGCTCAAACAAAGACAGTTGATAAAGTTGAAGACGTGTATATCTTATGAATAGAGACTCTACTCTTTGGTACATTTCTCAGAGAAACTCTGATACACATGCATAGAGAGACAGGTACAAAAATGTTCACAGCGGCCTTGTTCATGATAGCAAAACATTGGAAATAATCTAAATGTCCATCTTCATGAGAATGGCTAAAATAAATTGCAGTGTATTTCTGTATTCATACAATACTACACAGCAATAAAATGAATAAGTTCAGTTACATGCATCAATATGGGTAAATCTCAAAAATGCTGAGTGAAAGAAGAAAGTTGTGGAAGAATCAGTGCAATTTGTTAGTTTTAAAATATGCAAAATCAGCATTAATGTTTTATAAGTACATATGTGATAGAAGTATAAAAATATGAAAGAGAATGACACATAAACTTCAGCATAGTGGTTTCCTCTGGGAAGGGAATGAGATTAGGGAGGACAACATCAACTGTATCTGTAAAATTTTAATTCTTAATCCAAGTGAGGGATATGCAGATGTTTGCCATACTGCTATTGGTACTCCTTATATGCCTGAAATAATAATCATGTATTTGCATATCATTTCTCAATGCTTTAAAAATAGAGAAAATAAAGCTTCCCCACCCTCCCACCTCACTGTTAGAAAAAGTTGTACTTTTCTAAAGAACCTCTGAGAGACCTGATAAAAGAAGCAAATGCAAACAGAGGTCCAGTGTATGCAGTACTTGTTGGAATTTGGGTCTTGATTTGGGTGCAGAGGAAGCCACTAGAAGGTTGTAGCTGAGGAGTGATCTCATTCTTGGCTTGCCTCCTCTTCCCTTTGAGACTTGCCTCCTCTTCCCTTCCTCATTCTTATCTGACTGTCCCAGCCTTGGAGTTTTTCTTCCAGTAACTTTAAACTTCTGGCAAGTTCCTAGTCACACCATCCTACTTTACACCTCGGGGCATTTGCTTATGGTCCCCTACACTTAGAACCTCTTCCTACCTGGCTGACCCACACTCTTCTTTGCAGAGCTGGTTACAGCAATGCCATCGCTTAGGAAGTTTTCTTTGTTTCCCTCAGGATGAGTTAGGTTCCCCTGAGAACTCCCAGAGCTCCTTTGACATGGACATCACAACCTTATTTCATCTTTGTCTTCAGAAAGTGCCGGAGTCAGCATAAATGAAAGGGAAGTGCAGTTTGAGCAACGAAGTGTAAATGGAGTGTTTGCTTAAGTCCCTCCAGCAATACTGGCTTCTAATGATGGCTCACCCGGTCATAAAATAACATCCAAATGTGAATTAGCTCCTACAGTCCTTTATGAGGCTTGGGTGAGACCTCGGAAAAGAGAACTCTGAGAAAGGAGTAGGCCGGAGTGGAGGGGTGGGTATGAGGTTTGCAGGAAGAACATGGGGATGGGTCCAGACCTAAGAAACTGCCCCACAGGCACTCAGCAGGTTGGAGTCTGGGGGGACAAGAACTCAAGTCTCTTCATTCCTGGCCAGTGCTCTTTCTTTTGTTCCACCTTCTGTGGCTTGAGAACACAGCTGCTCTGTATCATCGTGTTAAAATCTCTTCCAATACTTGGAACAGGAAATGACTCTCCAGTTCTGGGGCAGTGAAACTGGGTCAGCTGTAGCAGGTGGCTTGGAAGAACCTATGATAAGAGGCACTGGAGGACAGACAAGCCTCAGGAAAGCAATATTAAACTTGAGCAGGGTCTAAGAAAGGCCTTTCTTTGTAGTTGAATCAAGTTAAAGTCAGTTTGGTTCCAAGGGTCTGGTGACCCTTCTAAACATACTCACACATCTGGATGTTGAATTGAATCCCAGTAGAAATCCATCCTTGAGGACCATCTAGGGACAGACTTTGGTACAGAAAAAGAAATGAATGATGAATTATCACATAAATAATGCTGACCAGCTGTTTGTTATTAGAGGACAGAATAAGACAGAGGCCGCAACCAAGGTAAGGCTTCTACAGCATTTGGAGAAATGCGGATGGTTGTGCTTAATTATCTTTGAATCTCAGGGCCAACCCAGGTGCTGGAACATGGTAGGTTTTCACCAAGGTTTGCTGATTGAATGGATGAGCTCTGGAGAAATTGCATGACTGGAAAAAGCCTGATCAGTCACTTCTCCTGGTTTGGAAGAGAGTTGGTGGCAAAAACAAGACTTCCTGCAAGAGCTTTTGCCATCAGACTGCTCAGAAATACCAGATCCATAACACCAGCTGGATTAAAACCAAGGAAAGGCTCGGCAGGGTTCTTAGTGGTTAGGAATTGGAGACTTTTGGGTTATGGCGGTGGCTTTCCAGCAGTGCTTGATTTAATCTCCTCCCTTCCTGTTGAAATACTCCCAAAACACGGAATAAGATGTGAAGTTGCAACAGTATGGAAGGAATAGCTTTTCATGAATAATTTGCAGGTCTCTGGGAGGGATTTTTCTCTTACCACAGCATTCATGGCATGGGATTGAGAAAGAACTGACATTGACCTCAAAAATAGAACCACAGCATTAGACTGGAACATCTATGCACACCCCAGAGTGTCTTGCCTCCCACTGTGTGGGAACAGCCTTCTAAAGTAGTTGGGCTCACTTCACACTGTTTCTGCTGTCCTTCATGCCTCTCTTTCTGTATCCATTTGGGAACTATTACTCCTAATCGTGTGCCATCCTGGGATGGAAAGTTGGCAGTGGAAAAGGTGCAGGAAAAAAGGCTCAAAAAACACAGTATTCTGGGGAAAAATGCTTACTTGGGTTTAGACATTTGAAATGTTATGAATTTTCTCTTTGTATTATCTTCATATACTACTGAAAACGCTAATATTATTCAATGTTTACATCAAACTATAGAGCAAAAGGGGATAGGTATCTGAGCGTAATATGTTAATGTCCTTATAGCACTCTAGAATTTGAAAAATAATTCCACAGACTATTTCAACCCCTCACGCTACCTTTGCCACCATCATTTCCACTACCAATAAACACACATTTATTGAGCACTTGTTCCCAAGGATCTTCAGAAGCAAAGGAGAGATGTGGGCTCCTTTCATGTTTTGTGACTAGTGATATATTAAAAATTGAAGAAATGTCAACAAAACAGGCTCACAAAAATATCGTCTACTTTAAATGGTTACATGTAACAAATGAGCACTTGAACACCCAAACCACATTTTATTAATTTGTTTCTCTGCATACAAAAAATATAATAATTGCAGTATTTTTGGCTGATGTGAAATCAGACTTTTTTGTGCAAGAGTGTCACTTAAAAATTTGAATCAAACAGTATCATACCATTTAAAACAAAATTAAATAAGTAGATTATGAGTGATGCATAGTGATCAGAGCCTACAATTGTGCTGCTTAAAGGTAATTAGCAGGTTTATAAAAAATATGATTGCATGATGTAGAGCAGGTGATATGGACTGGTAATATGTCGTGAATTTAAGAAATGTGGTTAACGATTTCTGCAGCCCTGTCAATCAATGCATTTCCATGGCTTATGTTGGTCCAGGGCAGGAAGCTCTCCAGATTAGTATGAACTAGCTCTGTGGCTTTCTAACCGTGTGCCGCCTCTTTGGCCTTCTGCTTTCCATCAGTGAAATGGGAGGCTGAGAGCCGGACATTCACTTCATCTCAGTGCTCTCCAGGGTCGTTTCCCTGGTTTGGCTGGCTGGGCTGGTACCTCTTTCCATCTTCATCGGCAAATATGACAGTTCGTACTGGCTAACCCACAGTGTTCTACCTGGTCAAAGAACCTATGAGCTCATTTCATAGAAAATATGTAACTGCACTGAAAATATGCTAATCTCATGCTGCTGCTGCTGCTACTACTACTACGGCCACCAGGACTCGTGCATACCAGCGTGACACTGAACTGTTCCGCCCACGAGGGCAGCCCAGCTTCTTTGTGGGCAGCATACCTAGCAATAAGTAGCCCTCTGAGGGCTCATGTTACAACCTCCAAACCGAACTTGTAACCTCATGCCTAGCTATATCGAAACCACTAGGAAATGGTTTCTCTGTCATTGGCTGCAGAGATCGTGGAATTTCCTCTCCTGAGAACTGTTAGGCAGCTCAACAGTTTTGCTAAAGCAGTGCCCGCAAAGACTTTAAAAATAAGGAAGGTTGTCTTCTGAGGGTTTGACTGTGAATCAAAACATTGTGGACACAAATAGGCAAAACCCACCTTTGAAAAGTAGACGACCTCTAAGACCAGAAGGCCATCAACATACCTAAAAAAGAATGTTTCATTTGGAAAATGGTTGGCAAATCAAAGGACATAAATGGAAATGAGTCACCGGGGCATCTCGCACTCAACCCTGGCTCAGGACACCAGGCATCCAGATCTATAACACCAACACGCTGATGCTGCTGACCCTGGGGACAGCAGCTCCTGTGTACCTAGCACTTACTCTCTGTTGGGAGCAGTGTGAACTGTCTTTGTTACAATATCCATTTAATATTTCAAACAGCCCTAGGAAGTACATACGCTGTAGCTATTTTATAGATAAGGAAACTGAACTGATGATCAGAAAGGACACGCAGTCTCTAAAGGTCACACAATCGATGTGCACTGGAGCCTGAATCCAGACTCAGGCCATGTGACTCCCAAGGCTCTGCTCTGACTGCCGTGTGTGTGCTGGACAGCCGCAGGGCCGCCTCCGAAGGACCTAGGGCCAGATGGCTGCCTGGTGGAGAGCAGTGCTATGGGCTGACTTGTGTGCCTCCCAAATCCATAGATTGAAACCCTCACTCCCAATATGATGGTCCTTGGAGCTTTTGGGAGGTGATTAGGTTTAAATGAGGTCATGATGGTGGGGCCCTCATGGTGGATTAGTGCTCTTATAAAAACAGACACCAGAGAGCACCCCCTTCCCTCTCTCTCCGTCTGCCACGCGAGGACACAGTGAGAAGGCAGCTGTCTACACGCCAGGAAGAGAGGCCCCACTGGAGAACCATATCAGCCAGCACCTGATCTTGGACTTCCCAGCCTTTAGAACTGTGAGAAATGAACTTCTGTTGTGTAAGCCACCCAGCGCATGGTGTTTTGTTATGGCAGTGTGAGCAGACTAAGGCAGTAGGAATTCAACTGCCCAAGGGCACAGCCTGTTGGTCTTTGAGGAGACTATTTCTCTAGGGGAAGACAGATGCCAGGGCGCATTTGAATCCAACTGCTGCTCTCTGCGGTTCTGGCCCTCTGCTCGCCCAGCATCATTCTGGAGGTCAGCCAGAGAAGGACAGAGCTTCTGAGTTCCCTCGGCAGCTCCATCTCCATTGTCAGTAAGTTGAGGTCATTGGGGTTTATACGTCAGCCCCGTGGGCTTGGCCAGCCTAGGTCCTCCCCACATGTGGCACATTCACCAGGGAGTAGAAACCACTGCCTGAGTCCTTCTGAGCCAGTTGGTCTGCCTTTCTCATCAGTGTTCTGCCTTCTGTAAAAAGGTGGGAGAACCCTGTCGTACTCACTCCTTAGTTACCATTTCCATGCTCTCCAGACCCCTCTAGCTGTGCCTCAAGGCAGAGCACACTCCAGCCCATGATGACAATGCTGGAAAAGATGATGCAAGGTAGGTTTTATTTATTTATTTATGTTTTGTGCCTGGCAATCAATTCATTTTAAACAAACAAAACCAAGATTAATAAACCTGGAGACCCCAGGCAAGGCTTTCTGCAGAAGATTAAGTATAATCATCTAAATTTTGGAGAATGGACAAGAGGTTTACCTTACAGAAAAAGAGAGGGGAAAAAAATCCAGGCAGAGGGAACAGCATAGGCAAAGGTTTGGAGGTTGGATCTAGCAAAGTCTGTTCTGGGAAGTCAGTTTGGCATGGCTGAGGGAAAATGGAGCACCAGCTTTGGCAAGAGAAGGGAGCAGACAGTTGCTTTTTCTGGACGAGGTAGGCAGCCAGCAAGGTGCAGGGTGTGGCAGAAGCATCATCTTCGACATCCCTCAGTGCTGCCAGCTTCTTTCTGGGCACCTGCCCGCCTGCTGATATGGTTGTGACTTGATTCTCTGGTGGGACCAGACGATGACTGGGTGGAGTGGAACTGCCCTTTGATTAAAGCAAGAAAGTCCCACTCTGGACACTGGTTAAAGTGTACCCTGTGCTGTTCAAATTATAGGAAAAGAAGAGGCAAAGTAGTATGGTGCAAAGGGGAAAGGTGAGAGAAGTAACATTTACTGAATATCAATATGCACTGAGCCCCATGGTAGAGCCATTATACACAACATGTCATTTCAGTCTATTTATAGATGAAGAGGTTCAGAGAAGAGTTAAGACAACTTTTGCCCAAGGGAGGAAGTGGTGTTAAGCGGGTTTGAACCAAGATTTGTCTCACCCAATTTTCTTAGGCTGTTTGACTCTTTAGGAGGTCTTAGTTGGCATTCTTGTTTGGTAAACAATGTGCTGTGTGGGTGCAAGTGAGTCATTTACACTCTCTAAGTCACAGTTTCTGAATCTGTAAATCTGTAAATTTGTACCCATTTACTCCTATTCTTCTTTCTTACGGAAATCTATTTTCCTGACCCATGTCAGTCCTTCAAAAACATGAAAATAGTATCCTTTCCCTGACTCTTCTAATTTTCAGGCTAAAACTTCGTGCTTCTTTCAATTGTTTTCCCCCTTGCTTTTTGATTATTTGCAGTCAATATGTGGTTTGCCCCCAAAGCTAATGCTATCTTAGGTTCCATTAAAAAAAAGTATAGTGCCTGAATTAAAGGAGGGCAAAAATTTCTCTGGTTAGTGCAGCTCTGGAATCAAAGATTCAGCTCTGAGACCATGAGGTATGAGGGAACCAGATGAATGAGTGCGCATTAGAGAAAGATCTTCCACGGAACTGGTCATATTAGTGGAATTAAAATGGACCTCTCTTTATTCCTTCAATGCTGACATTAAAGTTTGGACTCCCCTTCAAAACTGTGTTCTGATGCTCAACGTCTCTAATCATCAGGGAAATGCAAATCAAAACCACAATGAGATATCACTTAACTCCAGTGAGAATGGCCTTTATCAAAAAGTCCCAAAATAATAAATGTTGTTGTGGATGCGGAGAGACAGGAACACTCATACACTGCTGGTGGGACTG
>CM052444.1:70778330-70834677 GCA_028533085.1 Varecia variegata | reverse complement strand
GGAGTACTACTCAGCTATAAGAAATGATGGTGATATAGCACCTCTTGTATTTTCCTGGATAGAGTGGAACCCATTCTACTAATTGAAGTATCCCAAGAATGGAAAAATAAGCACCACATGTACTTACCATCAAATTGGTTTCACTGATCATCACCTAAGAGCACATTTAGGAATAACATTAATCAGGTGTCTGGCAGATGTGGGGGAGGGGGAGCGGATGGGTGTATACATACATACCTAGTGCCATGCACACCATCTAGGGGATGGACATGCTTGAAGCTCTGATTTGGGGGGGGTGGCAAGGGCAATATACGTAACCTAAACTTTTGTACCCCGATAATATACTGAAATAAAACAAAAAACCTGTGTTCTGAGAGGGCACAGGAAATTTCACACAGATTCTGAGCAGCTTCAAGTCTGTAGAGGAATACGGCTAAGGGGCTGGGGAAACACGTGGTGGGGAGGGGCTAAATCTTGACTGACAGTGCAGAGCTTTCCAGGAGCTCTCGTTCAACTTTTGGCACCAGGTCTTTTAGCTAGAAAATGGGTTGATCAAGGAAGAGCAAATGATCATTGAGGGCATGAACCAGGTTCCATTATTAGCTGGCCATGGCCTTGAGTGAATCTTTGTCCTTCTCTGGGCCTTGTCTCCTCATTTGCCAAATGAAAGCGTTGGATTACAGTCTGGGAAGGCCAATTGGTTTCATCATATAAACGTGTCAACTACATGAAACATTATGTTGAGGCGCATGAGACCATGTCTGGGCTCAACAGTAAAGAGCTTTGTGAGTTATTGCTGGTATTAGTCAGGACAGCAAGGGACAGAAATCCAAACTGAACTACCATAAATAAAAAGAGGATGTATTGGCTCACTAGCTGGGGTGCCTGCAGGAAGAGCTGCCTATAGGCATAGCTAGACCCAAGGGCACACATGACATTGTTAGGGCTCATTTCTCTTCATTCTTTGATGCTAACATTGGTTGGCTTCATTATTCATCTAGGCTCAATTCACTGGGCAGGCAATATGGCTGCTGGCAGCCCCAGACACTCATATGCTTCTGTCTTGTCAACTTCCAGGGAAAGAGATAACCTTTCCAGTTAACTTTGGGAGACAGTCCTGGGGTGGTTTCTGATTGGCTAGGTTTGGGTCGTTTGCCCGTGTCCAACCCTATCACTGTTGCCAGGAGTGAGGATATTTTGACTGGCTAGACCCAGGTCACATGCCCTCAATCTTGTGGCTAAGGGGGTGGAGCACTGTGATTGACAGCCCCACCTAGACCTCATAGAATGGGGCTATGCATTCTTTCTTTTATGAGAAAACCAGGGAAATATGCTCAGCAAAAGAAGTTTGGGAAAGGCATCTGGCCAGAACAAATCCTGTAGATAGGTACTAATACCAGCTACATGAGTAGGTGGAAGGCAGTTTGGCATCATACAGTTCACACATTTTCCATTCCTTACAACTCAAATTCTATTCTTTTGAGTAAATAGCTCAGAACAAGTGGCACTGCGCTGAAATTCAAGAGGCCTTCATTGTATATTCAGCATGCATAAAGCCGAGCAAATGAATGGCAAAACTGGCCACCGTTCTTCTCCACTCTTGGCTTCAGTTTACTCTTTTTCAAAGTGAAGGGGTTGATCTTGCACAAATTCTCCCAAAGTGCACTTCCTCTCTGATATGCCCACCCCTTCCAGGAAAAGCCCCTGGGAATTTCACCCCACCTGGGCCCTGAACAAACCAGAGCCGGGCCAGCAGCCTCTCCCTGCTCAGATGAGTCTGTCTCAGAGGCGGCTCGTTGCCTCAGACCCAATAACCGGGGTGTCTGGGGTGAGCTCTCTGAACCCCAGCCTGCTGCTATCCTTGCCACGTTGGCTCTGTCTCTTAGTTGGATAACAAACTTGTTTTTCTCTGTCTTCACCAAAAAAACAATTAATCCCAAAGATGTGAACTGATGGCATGCTTTTATAACTCACTGGACCTGGTGTTCATGAAGCCCTGGCCCTTCCTCATGTAACTTTAAGCGGGACCACTCTGAACGCCCACCCCAAAGGAGCACATTTGCAAATAGTACAGGGAAAAGGAATCTTCTGGCTTTTAGCTTTGCCCAGGCTAATTTCTTTGTTTCAGGCCCTGCCCTCTCCTTCATCCCATGCAAAAGCATTATTTGATCAGATTTTTTTCACCCGTCGCAACCATTCCCCAGTGGCTGCTGGGTGATTTACTGAGCAATATCTGTGCCCTAGTCTCCTCACTCCTCTGAAGAATGCGCTTTTGATGAGTAAACAACAATTGCAGCCTGTTTTCTCCGGTCCCGCGGGACTTGGGGGTTACTTGAGTTTAGAGGTACACAAAGACTTTATAAACGCCCTGGGTTTATAGCCATGATTGGCTGTGATTCTGTGTTAGCTCATGGCATGTGGCGGGTGGGATGGTCTGATTCTGGACCGGGCAGAGGGGCCTGAGCTGCCTCTGCCTCGGACACCTGTAGAAGACAGAGTTCAACTGGAGAGGGAGGCAGTTACTCATCCTCCTGGCTCAGCACCCAGTGACTTCACTGCTAGGAAATCGGCCCCAAGGCCTGCGCCAAGGAACAGGGCAGGAGAGCAATCAATATTTCTCAGTCATTGCTGAAACCGCCAGCAAAAACAGAGGAGGGTGAGAGACGTGGCCCTTTTCTGAGTGCCTAACTCGGAATCTTGTTTCAGTGCCACATGTCCTGTCCTGGTTCTACTGAAGAGGAGGCTGAGGCCAGAGGAGTGAAGCCCTTTTGTGAAGAGACACAAGAGGGGGTCAGTGCTGAGCTCTGCCTGTCCCTGGTCCTGTCCCAGGCTGTAGGACGCAGAGGGCAGGTGACACGGCACTGGGCTGAGAAGAGGTTAGCAGTCTGGAAACAGGAGCGATTAGGCCTCCGTGGGATCTGGTGGGGTGGAGGGGCAGGCGACGAAAGGCAGGAGCTGGCAGGGCAGGCTTGCCAGGCTGCCTGGTGTCAGGCTGCCTGGTGTCTGGCTGCCTGGTGTCTGCCTGCTGGTTTCCGGAGCAAACCCAGAGAGGCCTGCTCTTTCCTCTCCCCACCAACAGGAGGCAGCAGAGAGCAGTAAAAGTCTCGTCTTAATTCCCCAGAAAACCCCACTTTTGTTCCACATGTTCATTTTGTGTTTTGGGCAAGTTCATTCACTTCTCAGGGCCTTAGTTTCCTGCTCTAGTCGGGGATGGTAATCCCCACCCTACAGAAATTCCCTACAGAGTTTTCGAGACAATAATGAGATGGTCGATCTAAATCTCTTTGTACAACAAATATGGGCCCGCTTAAGTTTTAAAGTCTTCTCAGGTCTGTTGTCTTTTGTGGAAATTTCCTTTAAATCCTTTCTAGAAGTAAATGGGTTATGAAAAATCAAATATAAATAAAAGGGATGATTTCTATAAAACTTTACCTGATAGTTGTTTTGAGGAAACACATTTCTTTTTTCATATAGGAATTATCAAAAACTTCTTGGGTTCATATTTGGAAAGTGAGGGCTATTTGTTCACTTGAGAAATGCCTAATGATTATCTCTGTGTGCAAGGACATGTTGGACACAGAAAGCTCCTGCCCTCCTTGAGCGTCCATTCAAGTGGGGGATGAAGGCCTTGGCTGCTTGAATTTTAAACACACGTGCAGGAGTGTACCACTAAATTATTTAATTTTAATTATGATAAGTGCTAATAAGAAGGACTGACTACCTCCAGATCATAGAGAGGGAGACCTAACCCAGATTTGGAGGGTTACAGAAAGTGATGTTTCAGCTGAATTCTGGAAGATGACTAGGGGTAGCTGAAGTGGAAGAGGAAAAACTGTTCCTGGCATTGGAATAGCATGTGCAAAGGCCCTGAGGTGAGAGGGTAACAAGGAAGGCCAGTGTGCCTGGAATGCCAGGAGCATGCCTTGCCTAAACATACTCATGAAATAGTCATTACTTTTCTAAGTGAGGAAAAAGAAACTGCTGAAATATTGGGTAGATTAAAAGTACAGAATTTTATTTTTTAATATTCAAAATCAACATTGTCAGGATCGTAAAATTAGGATCAGAAAAATGTATTTAGTATAATCTTCTATGTTCATATGATAATAATATTTGGTGCAAGGATCATGAGACAGTGGAAATAAGTTCATTTTCAGGAGCAGTTATTTAAAGACTATACCCTTAAAACTGAGTTTTCCTCTTGAATTTTCCATTCCGCCCTTCCTGACCATGATATCATTCAGTGGCCTGCTTTGCTTTGTGAGTTGGTCTTAATGTAGTTCTCTAGATTTTTTTCTTGTTACTTTCTTTCACTCTCTCTGTTCTGCATAGTCAGGCTCCTGCCTATTCCTCCAGAGCCCTGCACCTCCCAGCTCCCACACCTTTACTCTGAGCCTTCTCCTAGCTCACCTGTCCGTCTTTCTTCTCCCTCCGGAACGCTACCCCAGCCATCCTCCAGGCCCGTGAGAAACACGGCTGCCTCCTTGCACGCATGCTGCTGCCCAAGCATACTCCCTGTGGCCGTCTTATCACAACATGCACATGCTCTGCTTCCCATCAGGGTCATTTCGTCCGTGCCTGTCTCTTTAGGACACAAACTGAATCAGCGTGAATCTTTGTGTCTGCCTTCAGGACTCAGTACAGTGTAGATCACATTGTGATGCACGTTACATTTCGTAGGTGCTTAATCCCAATTGAGTTCAATAGATGACTGGGAAAATTTCCTCTAAAGTTCTAGGGTTGGTAAGGAATTTCTGCAGAGGGATGTTTTCGTGCTTAAAAGTGAGATTGCTTGATTTTATTTGCAATTGAAATTCTTGGCACAACCTAGGTGTCTAAATAGGGGATGTTTGCATAAATTAAGCTAACTATATTTAGTGGAATACTATGCAACCATTAAACATGATGCAGAAACAGACTGACTGATGAAGACAGTATATTGACAAGTGTAAAGGAAGGATATAAGATTCTATGTGTGTCATATCCCTTTTAGTGTGCAACACAGTATTGAGGGAGTCTGGTGGTAGGTGATTGTAGGTGACTCCTTTTCTCCCTTTTGGGAGACTAGGTGCAGGCATGTCTGGAGAAATCAGCTGGGGTGGGGCTAGGATGGGAGGAATGGGAGGTTACTGCGGAGGCTGTAAAGTCCTTAGAATATGCTCATCATGGAGGAAGGGACCTTAGGGTCATTCTCAGAAGATTAGTAGCAGAGTAATTGTTCCAGATATGGGACGGGTCTCTTACTTGTATCTGATCCAGACATTGGAAGATTCCTTCACCCCAGGGACAAAAGGGCTGTGTATCAAACCCCTGGGGGACCTTTTGGAAGAGCAGAAATGCAGAAGGTATTTCTCCTACGAAGGGGCAGGCATGTCCATGTGACCCAGGTGGCAGTGGTTGGGAGTCAGGAGTGACAAAGCAGAATTGCCCCAAGGGAGCTAGGGTGGTCCAGGGTTGATGGGCACAAAGGCAGTGGGTGGCCCCTGAGGTGGAGGCCAGCTGGGGGTGGGCAGCCTGGGGCAGTGGCCTGGGAGGAGCAGCAGGACAGCAGTGAGGGTGACTTGCAGGTGAGCAGAGACAGAGGCCCAGGTGAAGGTGTGGGACCCCTTAAAGATGTCCAGGGATATGGGGGGACCTTTAAAAGGGTCCCAGGGACCTGGCAACAGGCTGGTAGAAGCCATCAAGTCTGCAGTGTGACCATTAATCATACCGCAGTCGAGCCCACAGCCCAGTGAGACCAGGAGGCTATTTGGGTTACATTTGTTTAATAAAGCATATACACACAAAGAAAAACTTAGAAAAGAGACATCCAGGTACTAATAATGACTGTCTCTGGGTGGATGGATGGGTGTTTTTATGTTTTCTTCCTTTTAATTTCTCTGTATTTTCTGATTTTCTTGAAGGGAACATATGTTGCTCTTATAATAAGAAAAAAAAAACAATAAAAGTTGTTTTAAAAAATCAAATTACAATACACATGTTGCCTTGGGGACATGCTTAGGACAACAGCCATTTTCAACTAAGTGGTGACCAACGTACAAAATGTTACAGGAGATCCACACGGATGATTCCCTCCTCTCCCTCCCATGGCCAAGCGTTGGGCAAGCCGACAGGATAGGAATTCACCTGTGAGTGTGGATAAGTCCTCCGTAGCGTGCTTACCCGGGTGGTTACACCGAGTATGCAGCAGTCGTTCACCACGCACACTCGCCTTCTGCACTGTCCTGCCAGCTGCCAATTCTCTAGGTCCTTCCAGGAGGAGTCTCTGTTGCTGTCCTGTCTCTAGGTTGGCCCAGCTCTTTTTCTGAGCCTTGCTGACCACGATAGGGAGTATAAGGTTGGAGGAGGCCAGTGTAAGTCATGTGGCCATGGTCCCAAGTATTATTATTTTTTTAGAGACAGGGTCTTGCTCTGTTGCCCATACTGGAGTGCAGTGGCACAGTCATAGCTCATTGTAACCTCAAACTCTTGGGCTCAAGTGCTCCTCCTGCCTCAGCCACCCAAGTAGCTAGGACTATAGGCACATGCCACCACACTTCGCTAAATTTTTAATTTTTTTGTAGAGATGGGGTCTCACTATGTTGCTCAGGCTGGTCTCAAACTCTTGGCCTCAAGTGATCCTCCTGCTTCAGCCTCCCCAAGTACAGGGATTACAGGTGTAAGCTACCGTGCAGAGCTCCAACTATTTTTTAATTGTAATTATTTTATTGTTTCATATTCAAGCTGCTCTCTCAATTCTTTATTCACAGCTGCTATATGAATCCAAGCAATTTTTAAATTCAGTAGCTCTCAGTTGCAAAATAAAGACAGTTAAACTAAACAAGGTCCGTGTCAGCCCTAACATCCTATATTTCTGTGTTTTTTGGTGAAAATTTATGGGGTACATGAGAAATTTTGTTACACGGTCCTAGTTTTTGATATGCAGTGGTGAGGCCTGGGTAGCCAAATGGTTAAGTCACTGTTCCTACTGTCCGCCTCATCACATCATCTGTCAGCCTTGGCTCATCATATTTATTTCCCCATTTCCTGTTGGAGCTCAGGCCCTATCTTGAACCCCAGTTTGTGTGGCAAGGGTCCTGACAACATGCAAACTTCTGAGGCCTTGTCCCTCCTGGAGCGTCTTCCTGGTACCCTCTGACAACTGGGTTCAGGCCTAAGGTGAATGACCACATCATCTGGGAGTTGATGCCACCATATGCCTGACTCCAGTGTCTCCTGTACCTGGATTCTTATTACTGTGCTTGAACCACCAGGTGGGACCCCACCCGTACTGACGTCGGCTGGGTTCTCATTTGATTTTGCCACACCCCAGGTCAGGGCCTAGTGGGAAGCACACTCCTGGCCTTGGCCCAGACAGCCTTACATTATCTGCTCCCTGCTGGCCCCTCTGAGCTCATCAGGTAGCACTTTCCTTTGTATTTCCTGCCCTTGAGCGACACTGGTCTTCTTTTTGTTTCTTGAACATGCTAAGCTTGTTTCTACCCCAGGGCTTTCCCCATTCCATCTGCTGATCCCTCTGCCTAGAATTCTCGTTCTCTGGGACTCTTCACCTGATGGTTCTTTTCCATCATTAGGTCTCAGTTCAAAGTCACCTCCACCTAGAGGCCCTCCCTAACCACCGTCCAAGACGCCCCTCCTGGCTCTCTCCCTGCTAGGGGTCGGCAGCCTTTGCAAAGATAGTAAATATTTTGGACTTTGTGAGACCCACACCGTCCCCGTTGCATATTCTCCTTGGTTTGCCTCGCAACTCCTTAAACACATAAGAACCATCCTTAGCTGCAGTTCCATTCAAAGACAGACTGTGGGCAGGATTTGGAACCTAGGCTGTGTTTTAGCAACCCGTGCTCTAGATTGGCTCACCCTGTTTTATTTGCTTCACAATTTATCACCACCTGGAATTATCTCATTCATTTACTCCCTTGATATTGTTGGTCTCTCTCATGAAAGGATGGGAAACGTGTCTGTCTTGTATCTCTGTTGTCTGATACAGTGCCTGGCACATTGTAGACCCTCACTACATTTTTGTTGGATGAATAAATAAATAAATGAGTGGATAGGTTTTGGAGGGCAATGACTTTGAGCATGAATCATGCATGCCATTTAATAGCTGTGTAAATTAGGCAAGTCACTTAACATTCTAATTATTGATTGTATCATTGGCAAGTGACAGTAACAAAAGCTGCCTTGCTGGACTGTTGGGGTGATGAATTAAGAGGACACCTATAAAGCACCCAGCCAGGGGAAGGCCCTCCACAAGCACTGGCTGCTTTCCGCTTACTGCCTTTGGCACGCTTTCTCCTACCCGTTTGCACCTAGTCCCCAGCTGCTCCCTCATCCTCCCTCTGGTCCACCCTCACTGAGGTCCCAGCATGCTTTGTGGCAGAGCCTCTCCAAGTATGACAAAGCTTTTGGAGCAGCGAATGGTGTTTACAGCAGAGATTGCTGCATGCAGCTGGGACGAAGGCCACTGGTGTGATTGATGGAAGCTGAACGCACGGAGCTGTCCCAGTGGGTGTGCGGATCCCCTTGGATTTAGAGCACGGCCTCCACCCCGCTTGTCCCTGGCCAGGCCTGGCTCCGGCTCTGATTGCAATTCCCCTGACTCTCAGGAGAGGGACGGGAGGAAACAGCACAGCCAGCGAAGGGCCTTTCAGTCTCCCCCCAGCAAACTTCTTGCCTCATGAGCTCCAAGGAACTGGAACGAGATCCCTGAAGTGTGCGTATGGCCCAGCTGTGGCCATGTGGAGGGTCTTGGAGCAATCCCGTAACCCTGGAATGTCAGCTGAAGGGAGCCGAGAGACCCTGCACATCCCTCCTCCTTCCTCGCCGAGGGCTGTCAGTGGGCCTGGTGCCTCCTCTCCTTCCTCCTGGTGGGTCTGGTCTAACTGCATCTGCAATGTCCCTTCTAGTCCATTCTCCTCCTGCTGCCAGAGTCACCTCTCTGCGGCTGATCAGGTCAGTCCCTACTGAAGACTCTGCTATGGAGCCCATCGCCTCCAGGTGAAGTCTAAGTCAGTCTCTCCTGGGATGCTGTCCACAACCGGGCCCCATCTACCTTTCCCCTCTGCTGGCCCTTCTGCCGTCCGCTTCCATGCTGCACAGCACTCTCTCCCGGCCTCCAGAGTAGCTATCTTAACTCATGGCTCTAATCCATGTCCCCAATAGCTAATGCTTATCAGCAGGTGACCCTGTGCCAGGCCTTGATCTGCCCTAACTACTTGCAGGATGAACTGGTTTGCTCACAACCATCCTACAAGGTGGGCAATTATTATACCATTTTATAGGTAAAGAAAGGGAGGGACTACAATGTAAGATAACTTGCCTAAGTCACACGGCTAGTGGACGGTGGAGCTGGGTCAGACTCGAACTTGGAGTCTAACTCCACAGCCTACGTTCAATGCACTGAGGTCGTGAAGATGCACCGGACACGGCTCCTGCCCACAGGAAATCCCGTGACATGGAAGCCAGTGACGACAGAGGTGGCGTGGCGTTGTAGCTGACACGGAGCCTGGCACAGAGCAGGGGCTGGCTCCTGCTTACTCACATAACGAGCGGATGTGACTTCTGTCCACACAGGAGCAGAACAGGTCTCAGAGAGGGCATAAGTTATTCCGGGTTACACAGCATGCTCATTCTAGGGCCCAGGTGCTTTTTGTCCTTGTCTCAGAGAAATCTGTTTCAGGGCTAGATGTGGGCCCAGGTTCTGGGCGAGGGGCACAACAGTGGCTGTTCACTTGCACATGCTCAGTCCTTTGGGCCACCACCGGTTGTACCCAGGGGCTGGATGCTGCCTCTTCACAGTCTTCACAGCATGATTTACAGTATCTGCTGATCAGGCTGGTCTCTGGGGACCTTTCTGTAACCCAGCATCTGGGAGGTATCCAGGGTCAAAAATGATTTTATATGCTACAGATTCCATGTGTGTGTCCTTTATAATGGATCATTTTCGGATCTCCAAAGTGCAAACCTGATAAACCCTCCCTCTCAAGAACCTTCAGGGGCTCCCCAGTGCCTCCTGATTAAGCTCAAATTCCTCATCCCAGCTTTCCAAACCGTCCCCAGTATGGATGCTGCTTTCACTGTGCCCAGACACGTCCTCGACATCACAGTTAACCAGGACTCCTTGCTGTGGGGAAGTGCTGTGGGTAAGGGTGCAAGGGACATACCCTCGCAGCCCACACTCTGCATCTGGCCGCAGTCCTGTCTGCTCACACTCGTGAAGCTGTTTCCAGGACAGCATGCTGCCTCTGTAGGCACGCAAAGTGTTGGACAGGCACACAGAGGGGCCCAGTGCCAGGGGCCTGTGCTGGGGGAAGAGAGTGAGAGTGAGGGCATCTTGCACCGTGCTGGGACATATTAGGGTCTTTAAAACTTTATTCCTCTTGCCTTGCTTTCCTCCTACCATGTTTTGAGTTCTGTCAAATGAGGATGGCATTCCGTTCAGGTGGTTTACAAGTAAGTGCTAGTTAGTTAAGTGCGATCCAGAGGCTGTCTAGGTGGAGTTCAAGTTCTGTTTATGGGAGGCCTGAGTTCTATTTCAGCGGTTCCTAGGGGTGTTCCTGCCAGAGGACACCCTCTTTCTGGTCAGCTCAGGGTGCCGAGAGCCTGTGGGCCTCCACTGTCTATCCTGTCAGAGCACTAGCTGCTGCAGCCTCTGCTGGCAGGAAGGCTGGGGAGGGCCCCAGAGCTCCCAGCAGGTATACTGCTGGTCTCTTAGTGTATATCGTTTGCACAGGACGGATGTTTTCTGCTGGTGGAAAAAGAAATAATAACTGTGCCGGGACCCCCCACTTCCATGGCTGGAGCATCACCAGCACTAAATCAACAACCTTCTTTTGAGTGTGTACACACATTCTTTGAGCCCGGCCAGTGACTGTGGGCCACCCTGAGTCCATGCAGAAGTGTGTGAGTGTGTGTGAGTGTAAGTGTGTGTGTGTGTATGTGTGCATTTGTGATGGAACAACCAAACCTTGACCCAATTCAAAAGTGCCTCCTCTTCCAGGAAGCTTTCCCAGAGCCCCTTGGCTGGAGGGAAGGGTGCCCTTTTGGGGTGTCTGGCTTTCCCCCCGGTATTACAGAGGCCTTGCCAAGGTGCAGCAAGCACAGACTGGAGAAACCAAGCTGAATTTGCATCCCTGCATCATCATGTAAGAGCTGTATGATCTCAGGCCCCAGTGTCTTTACTTTGGAGTAGGAATAACAATACCCACCTGTTAGTTGTCTTGAGGAGTTGCTACAATAACACATGTGTCCTTGGCAGAGAGAAAGCCCTCCAACAAGGTTAGCTTCCCTCCTGTTGCCAGCTGTGTGTGGGCAGCATCCAGGACCTTCTCTCGTAACCTCTGTCTGTGTTGGCCTTAGCCCTTCCTTAGGGAAAGGAATGAACATACACAGTCATGTATCACTTAATGACAGTGGTACGCTCTGAGAAGTGCTTCCTCAGGTGGCGTTGTTGCTGTGTGAACATCATGGAGTGTGTTTACACAAACCTAGACGGTGCAGCCTACTACACACCTAGGCTACGTGGTCGCCTGTTGCTCCCAGGCTACAAACCCGTACAGCATGTTACTGTATGGAATACTGCAGACAACCGTGACACAGTGCTAAGTATTTGTGTATCTAAACACAGCTAAACATAGGAAGGGACACGGTAAAACTGTAATCTTATGGTACCATCAGTGTATATGTGGTCCGTCATTGACATTGTTATGTGGCACATGACTGTAAACCCTTGGGGAGAATGATGTTTGCTTGACACATAGTAAGGATCAAGAACAATTAGTGTCAAAATGAAAAATCAACTGACAGACATCAATTTGTCATGGTAGTCATTCATTTTTCATTTATGTAGTAAATACGCTACTATTAATAGTTAAAGTGACTTGAGTATATTGATCAATGCAGAAGCCACAGAATGGTAGAACTAGTAAGGATTTTGGTGACAGATCACCTGGTCACTGTGTAAAGAGGGTAGTGACTTGTTTAAAGACAAGTCATGACAAGCCGAATTTTGAATTGAGACCTTCTGACTTTCAGATCATTACAGGGCAATACTTACCCTGATCAAATGTATATTTTCAACAGGGGCTGGCTCTGGGTGTGAGAGTCCCGGCCCTTTTGGTAGCTTTCTGCCTTGGGAGTGCCCCCGTCTGGGCTCTCACCCAGTGCCCCCATGACTGATATGTGAGTGGAAGGCGCCGTGTTTACTTTCCTTCCTCAATTTCCCCTGTGACGGAAGAATAAAGAATTCTTTGGTGCCTGGCAGCCGGCACCACCCAACTCCCCCCAAACATGAAAGAGCGCAGGCAGCCACCTTCACTTCTAATTTGTCTCAAGTGGAATAATCCAAAAGGTGGATTTCAGGGGTTTCCTGGAGACAGAAATGCTACCTACCCTGTGGCCTGGGCCTGAAGGGGAACTTTCATGAAATACGGCCCAGATATTTGATGTCGCCTGGACAGAATAATGAAACACTTCTTACAGGCAATTTATGAGTCTGAAAAACAGGCAGCTGACTTTCAAAGGCAGACGCCAAAGTGTCAGCAGGTTTCTCTTAAGGTCAAGGCCGAGATGAAAACCTGCCTGAGGCTAAATGAGGAGAGGTTTGGATTTGGGGGTGTGTGATGTATTTCATTCCAAGCTGTTGGCACCTTTTGCCACACCCCCTCTCCTGCATTATTAGGAAAAGACCGCTGGACTTGAAATCACAGGTCTGGATATAAATCCTGACTCAACCACTTACTAGCTGTGTGACCTTGGGAAGTCACTTGACCTCTCTGAGCATCAGTGTTCTCATGATTAAAATTAAAGTAACACCCTCACCTCCAATAAATATTATGCATATTAAATGTGAAAGTGCTGGGCACATTATGGGAAGTCAAATGGTTTTAAAGACTGAACAGAAGTGTTTACCACGTATGTATTTCACCGAGGAGTAAAATAATAAAAGTGGTGAACATTTATTGAGGGCCTAATATATGCCACAAGTTAGGGGACCTGGGGCCTAGCACTCACTGGTCCCATCAACAACTTTCTGTGGCCTTTGATCAAGTCTTTTTTTTTTCTCTCTCTCTCTAGGCTTTATTTTCCACATCTAGTAATAAAATCCAGTTACTAAAGTCTTACTGTCTGCCAGGAACTGTGAAAACACTTCGGTCTCCTTCGTTTCCTCCCTCCTTCCCTCCTTTCCTCCCTCCTTTTCTCCCTTCTTCCCTTTCTTCCTTCCTCCCTCCCTCTCTTCCTTCCTTTCTCCCTCCCTCCCTCCCTCCCTTCCTCCATTCCTTTCTTCCTTCCTCTTTCTCTCTCCCTCCCTCCCTCCCTCCATTCCTTCCTTTCTTCCTTCTTCCCTCCCTCCCTCTCTTCCTTCTTTCCTTTCTTCCTCCCTCCCTCTCTCCTCTCTCTCTAACATACCAAATACCTACTGCATGCTAGGCACTGTTCTAGATGCCAGGATATAGCAATGAACAAAATGGACAAAATTTAATGGCCTTGCATTGATATTCTAGCAAGGGATACAAGAGATAAACAAAATAGATAATTTGTACAGTACATTAGAACGTGATGAGTGCTATAGAAAAAAATGAAGCATGGAAGGGGATAGGGCCTGTATGCAGGAGGGCCGATCTCCCCCTGAGTGGTCAGCTGCAGCCTCACTGAGAGGCTGAGGTAAGCAAGGATGAGAAGGAGGGGAGGGAGCAAGCTGCTTTGAAGGCAGGGAGAAGAGCATGTGCAAAGTCCCTGGGGGAGTGTGCGGGGCTCCTGGGGGAGCAACAGGGAGCCTGTGGCCACAGCAGAGGGAAGGGGAGGAGAGAGGAGGCAAGGGGAGGGGAGAAGGGGCAGCTCAGCAGACCTTGCCCAGCGCCTGGTTGGCCAATTTAAGAGCTTGTGCTTTTACTCTGAGTTGGGAATCCAGTGAAGGTATTTTTTAAATTTTTTTTTTTAATTTTAAGTTAACCAAATTTTTATTTCAGGAAAATCTTCCTATCTTTATCTTTCTTGAGAAACATTCTTTTTCCTCTCCCAGGAAGCTCTGCCTGTAAAACCTTGCCCTGAATTCCACCCCTCGGGCAACTGTCTCTCCTCTCTCAGTTCTCAGGGCTCATTTCTGCATTTGAGGGTTTTGAGCAGAGAAGTAGAAGATCCCTCCTCACATTTTATTTTATTTTATTTCAGCATATTATGGGGGTACAAAAGTTTAGGTTACGTATATTGCCCTCCCCCTCCCCCGCAGTCAGAGCTTCAGGCGTGTCCATCCCCCAGACAGTGCATGTGGCACTCTTTGAGAGCACCACTCGGTTATGTCATCCAATCCCCCAGCCTCTCTGTGAGGTGGCTTTCAGTATCCCTGATTAAGTCGTTTCTTTTCACATTAGGAGTTAGAGCTTCAACATATGAATTTTGGAGAAGCTTCAACATACGAATTTTGGGAAAACATAATTCAGTCTAAAACATATATCTTTGCCCATCCTTTTACTTTCAACATATTTGTATTTCGAAATTTAAAGTGCATCCCTTTTAATAGACAGACTATTCTTGAATTTTGCTTTTATCCAGTTTGTCACTCTGTTTTTTTTTTTTTTTTCATGTTGGGGAGTTTTAGTTTCTTTACATTTATGATTCTTTTCAAAAAAATTTTATTGATACATAATATCTGTACATATTTCTGGGGTCCATGTGATATTTAATGATCAAGTCAGAGTGTTCAGGATACCCATCATCTCGATCATTTATCATTCCTATGGGTTGGGAACATTTCAAGAACTTTCTTCTGGCTATTTTGAAATATATAAGAACATTGCTGTTAACTACAGTCACCCTACTCTGCTATTGAACATCAGAACTCATTCCTTCTATCTAATTGTATGTTTGTACCCATTAACCAACCTCTCTTCATCCCTTCCTCCTCTTCCTCCCCCACACCTACCCTTCCTAGCCTCTGGTATCATTCTACTTTCTAATTCCATGAGATCAGCTTTTTTTTAGCTCCCACATATAGGTGAGAACATGCAGTATTTGTCCTTCTGTGCCTGGCTTATTTCACTTAACATAATGTCCTCTAGTTCCATTCATGTTGCTATAAATGACGAGATTTTATTTTTTTTATGACTGAATAGTATACTGTTGTGTAAATATATACCATTTTTTTCTTTACCCATTCATCGTTTAGTTTGCTTCCATGTCTTGGCTGTTGTGAATAGTGCCACAATAAACAGGGGAGGGCTGCTATCCCTTTGATATACTAATTTCCTTTCTTTTGGATATACCCTGCAATGGGATTGCTGTATCATATGGTAGTTCTATTTTTAGTTTTTCGAGAAGTCTTCATAATGTTTTCCATAATGGCTGTACTAATTTACATTCTCGCCAACAGTGTATACGAGTTCCCCTTTTCCTGTGTCCTTGCCAGCATCTGTTATTTTTTGGCCTTTTAATAATGGCCATTCTAACTAGGGTAGAATGATATCTCATTGTGGTTTTAATTTACAGTTCCCTGGGGATTAGTGATGTTGAATGTTTTTTCATATTCCTGTTGCCTGGAATTTTCATTTTTTGTTGTGTCCTTATCTGGTTTTGGTATCAGGGTAATGCTGGCCTTATAGAATGAGGTAGGGAGAATTTCCTCCTATTCAATTTTCTGGAATAGTTGGAGAATTGGTGTTAATTCTTCTTTATATGTTTGGCAGAATTGGGTAGTGAAGCCATCAGGTCCTAGGCTTTTCTTTGTTTGTATATTTTTATTACTGATTCAACCTTGTTACTCATTATTGGTCTGTTCAGGTTTTCTATTTCTTCCTGATTCAATCTTGGTATGTTGTATGTGTCCAGGAATGTAGTCATTTCCTCTAGGTTTTCCATTTTGTTGGTGTATCATTCATAATAGTCTCTGATGATCTTTTCTGTTTACATTGTATTAATTGTAATGCCTCCTTTTTTTCTTCCTGATTTTGTTTATTTGGGGCTTCACTTTTTTTTCTTGGTTAGTCTAGCAAGTGGTTTATTGATTTTGTTTATCTTTTCAAAAAACCAACTTTTCACTTCATTGATCCTTTGTTTTATTCTCTATTTCATTTATTTCTGCTCTGATGTTTATTATTTCTTTTCTTATACTAATTTTGAGTTTGGTTTGTTCTTACTTTTATAGTTCCTTGAGGTGCATCATTAGGTTGTTTATTTGAAATATTTCTAGTTTTTTGATGTAGGCATCAAAAATTTTCTAGTTTTTTGATGTAGACTTCCCTCCTAGCTATATCCCATAGGTTTTCATATGTTGTGTTTCAATTTTCATTTATTTTAAGAAGATTTTTTATTTCATTCTTAATTTTTTCATTGTCCCAATGGTCATTTGAGAGCATGTTGTTTAATTTCCATGATTTCTAGTGGTCTGAGAAGATACTTGATATGATTTTGATTTTCAAAAATTTGTTGAAACTTGTTTTGTGTCCTAATATATGGACTATCCTAGAGAACGTTCCACGTGCTGATGAAAAGAATGTGTATTTTGCAGCTGTTGGATCAAACGTTCTGTAGATGTCTGCTAGGTCCATTTGGTTTAATGTGCAGTTTGTATCCAATGTTTCTTTGTTAATATTCTGTCTAAATGTTCTGTGTAATGCTGAAAGTGGTATGTTTAAATCCCCAACTATTATTATATTGGAGTCTATTTCTCCCATTAGATCTCATACTATTTGCTTTATATATCTGGGTGCTCCAGTGTTGGGTGCATATATATTTAAAATTGTTATATCTTTTGCTGAACTGATTCCTTTATTGTCATATAATAAGCTTCTTTGTCTCTTTACTGTTTTTGACTTAGTCTATTTTTTCTGATGTAAGTCTAGCTATTTTTGCTCACTTTTGGTTTCCATTTGCATGGAATATCTTTTTCCATTCCTTACTTTCTATTTATGTGTGTCTTTAAAGGTGAAGTGAGTTCTTGTAGTCAGCTTATAGATGGGTCATTTAAGAAAATGTGTTCTACCAGTTTATTTCTTTTAAGTGGAAAATTTAATTCATTTACATTCAGGGTTATTATTGATTTGTGAGGACTTAGTCCTGTCATTTGGTTAATTGTTTTCTAATTATTTTGTATATCCTTCATTCCTCTGTTACTCTCTTATTGTTTATCATTGCAGTTTGGTGGTTTTCTGTAGTAACATTTGAGTCTTTCTCTTCCTCATTTATGTATTTGCTCCACCATAGAGTTTTATACTTTCATCTGTTTTCATGATGCCAGATATGGTCCTTTCATTCTCAGATTTAGGACTCCCTTAAGTATTTCTTACAGGGCTGGTCTAGTGGTGATAAATTTTCTCAGTGTTTAATTGTCTGGGAAAGACATTATTTCTCCTTTATTTATGAAGGATAACCTTGCTGGGTATAGTATTATTGTCAGGACTTTTTTTTTCCTGTCAGCACTTTCACTATATTATCCCATTCTCTCCTGGCCTGTAAGGTTTCTGTTGAGAAGTTTGCTGTTAGTCTGATAGGGGTTCCCTTATATGTGGCCAGATGCTCTTCTCTTGCTGTTTTTAGAATTGTCTCTTTGTTTTTGACCTTTAACATTTTGACTATAATGTGCCATGGAGAAGAATTTTTTGGGTTGTATCTCTTTGGGGATCTTTCATCTTCCTATATCTGGATGTCTAATCTCTTGCTAGACTTGGGAACTTTTCAGCTATTATTTTGTTAAATAGGTTTTCTATGCCTTTGAGTTTCTCTTCACCTTCTGGGACACCCAATTTTCAAACATTTGGTTGCTTTATGGTGTCTCATGTCATGTAGGCTTTGCTCATTTTTGTTCTTTATTCTTTTTCTTTTTTATCTGAGTTTTTTTCAAAAGGCCTATCTTTTAGTTCTGAAAATTTTCTTCTGTTTCATCTAGTTTATTGTTAAGGTTTTCAAATGTATTTTTTATTTCATTCATTGAATTCTTCAGTTCCAGAATTTCTGTTTGGTTCTTTTTATGATATCTATTTATTTGGTGAATTTCTCATCCATATTCTGAATTGTTTTTCTAATTTTTTGTATTATTTATCTGTGTACTTCTGTATCTCACTGATATTATTTAATATCATTATTTTGAATTCCTTTTCTAGAATTTCATAAATTTCTTTTTCATTGGAATCTGTTGCTGGAGAGTTACTGTGTTCCTTTGGAAATGTCATATTTCCTTGCTTTTTCATGTTTCTTGTGTTCTTACATTGATCTCTGCACATCTGGTGTAACCATTGCTTCTTCCACACTTTGGATTGGCTTTCATAGGAGAAGTCTTTTTCCTGAAGATGTATCTATGGTGTTTTCTGGATATGGCACTTTAGCTTTGATTCTGTTGCATGTAGTAGTGTGGTCTTTGTATGATTTCTTTGGCTGAACAGTGTCAGTCTTGTCTGTGGTCTCCTCAGTGGCTTAGGCTGTAATTGCTAGTGTAAGTGAAGGCTATGGTGAGGTTTTGCTGGGGAGAGGGACATCACGTGGGCCAGTCTTTGGATACAGTGGTGGCAGTGGCAGGCTGAGCATGCTTATCCTTGGGCCTCCAGGGGGTTTACTTAGGCTCCGGTGTTAGTGGGTCCAAGTGAATTGATTCTTGAGCCTCCAGATGGCTTGCTCATTTGTCACCAGCGGCAGCAGTGGACCTGATGGGTTGGCAGGCTCTTGGGCTCCTGAGAAGTTGTGTGGCAGTAGCATTGGTGGGACAACCCTCAGTCTCCCAAGTGGTATGCTCTTATGTTTGTGGTGACTGCAACTGGCTGGGAAGGCCAGTCCATAGGCCCCTGTGTGGCATGTGTGGGTAGATGCCACTTGTGATTGTAGTGGCAGGCTAGGAGGGTCTATCCTCAAGCCCCAGGAGGAGTGCACAGAAGCCAGCAGTGATGGGTAGGGTGGGGTGATCCCCAAGTCCCTTGGTGGCATGCTTGGGCACTGGGAGGGGGTGATGCCAGGCTGGGAAGGCCTGTTCTCAGGCCCCCCAGTGGTGGGCAGGGTGGGGTGGTTCCCCAGACCCCAGCAGCAGTGGTGATGGATGGAGAGAGCTTGTCCTTATGGAGTGTGTAAATGCACTACGGCCTTGCTGCGGAGGTGGGTGAGGTTGCTATTAGTGGCAGCAGCTGCAGGCAAGTAGCTCTCAGGCTCTGAAGTGCACTTGATCTTTTGGAACAGTTTCAGTAGGATTGTCACCAGTTCTTATTTGTATATCTGGTAGAATTTCGCTGTGAATCCATATGGTTCTGAGCTTTTTTTTTTTTAATTGGGAGTTTTTTGAATGACTGATTCAATCTTGCTACTTGTTATTGTTGTGTTCAGGAGTTCTATTTATTACTGGTTCAATCTCAGGAGGTTGTATGTCTTTAGAAATTCATCCGTTTCCTCTAGGTTTTCTAAAAGGTATAGTTGTTCATAATAGTCTCTACAATCTTTTGTATTTCTGTGGTATCAGTTGTAATGTCTCCTTTTTCATTTTTGATTGTGTTTATTTGGATCTTCTCTCTTCTTTTTTTGGTTCTTGCTTTTCAGATTTCTCTTCCATCTCATTGAGCTTCTTTAGAATCAATATTTGGAGTTCTTTACTTGGAATTATGAGGAATTCTTTTTGATTGGGATCTGTTGCTGGACAATTGTTTTACTCCTTTGGTGTTATCATATTTCCTTGCTTTTTCATATTTCCCATGTCCTTCCATTGATATCTGCACATCTCATGTGGCAGTCTCTTGTTCTGAGTTTTGTAATTGCTTTCAATGGAAATAATTTATTCCTGAAGGTGCATTTATGTTGTTGGTTGAGTAGGACACTGTGACTTTGATTGTGGGTGCCTGCAGTAGTGTGATATTATATTTGTATGATTTCTTAGGCAGTATTCAGGGTCAGTAGTATCTGAGATTTCCTTGGTGGCTTAGGGAACAGTTATCAGTTGAGGCTGTGGTGAAGTTTTGCTGGGGACTTGAGGACTAGCTAAGCCATTCTTTGGGCCCTAGTGGTGGCAGCACTGGGCCATGTAGGCCTGATTTTAGGCCCCAGAGAAGCTTATACTGGCAGTGGTGTTAGTGTGTCCTAGGGGGCCAATTCTTGGACCTTCAGGTGGCTCGCTCAGGCTAGTAATGTGTGTAGAGTGCCAGGTGTGTGGTCGGATTCTCAGGCCCCTAAGCAGCTGGTGTAATGTGGGAAGTGGCAGTAGTGGTGGTGTAGCCACCCACCCAGACCCAAGTAGTCTGTGTTGGTGTTACTGGTAGCTGCAAAGTATTGGGCAGGCTAGTCTCTAGTCCCATAGCTGCTTGTAACAGGGTAGTGGGTATTGTCCTAAGTGTACTGAGAAGAACTTTGTTTCCCCTGTCCCTTCCCAGCCAGGTGATAGCTGCAGTCACTTCACTTTGAACTCTGCCTGAGAGTGGGGCGTGGCTCAGTGTTAACTCTCAGATTGGTGCCAAATGTAGGCTTGTAGCCAAAGAAGTCAAGGCCCCTTTCAGACAAGCAGCGTGGGCAAGAAACCATGGGGAGTGCTGTCTGCTCATGTCTCAGTGTCACAGGGGCCTGTAGCAGGGCAATGGGGATTGTCCTAGGTGTGTATAGGAGAGCTTGGGCTCCCCCGTCCCTTCTCAGATGGGTGGAGCTGCAGCTGCATCAGCCTGAGCTCAGCCCAAGGGTGGGGCACTGCCTAGCTTTAAACTCTCAAAATAGTGCCTTGGGCCTGGGACCAGAGAGGGTGGTGATTCTTCCAGGCAAACAGTGTGGGTAAGATGCTGGGTGGAGTGCTGTCTGCTCACATCTTGTCTTATTGTAGCTTGTAGCAGGGTGGTGGAAATTGTCCTAGGAATAGTAGATAGGACAACTTAGGCTCCCCTGTCCCTCCTCAGCTGGGCAGGAATGCAGCTGCATCAGCCTGAATTCAGTCTGAGGGCAAGGCGCTGCCCAGCTTTAAAATCCCAAATTGGCACCTTGGGCTTATGACTAGGGAGGGTGTAGCCCTTCTCAGGCAGGCTGCACTGGCAGGAAACTGTGGGGAATGCATTTTGCTAGAGACCTGCTTCCACAGAAACAGGCTGCAGGATCATGGGTACCATTTTGGATGCATTCTAGAAAGCCTGGTTTCCCTACCCTTCCCAGCCAGCTGGGGGCTGCAGCTGTATCAACCTGAAATTCAGCCCAAGGATGGGGCACAGCCCAGTATTAAACTCTCAAAATGATGCCTTGGACCTGTGACTGGAAAGGCTGGGGCCCCACCCAGGCAGGCAGTGTTGGTGAGAAACTGTGGAAATGCTTTCTGGTCATGTCTCAGTCTCAACAGCAGCCCACAGAAGGGCAGTGGGGACCTTCTCAGGGGGGCATGGTAGCACCTGGGCTCCTCTATGCCTCCTTAGATCTGTGCAGTGGCTGCAGGTGCATCCATGATTTCCCATTATCTAGGCCCTCAGAATAGTGCCTGGTTTAAGCTGCTCTAGGTTTGGATGCCTGTGGGATTCCACATGAATTCCCTTTATGGTACAATGACTTTGTGCAATATCCAAGCAGCTCCCTATGTCAGGCCCAAAATGGGTCGGGGGGTTTCTTATAGCCAAGGTTGTAAAAGCTTGTCTTTGTGAGTGGAGCCCTGGGACCTTCTCTCTTACTGTTTCGCCACGTCCAGGAGCTTCTCCCAGCTGTTAGCTAGTCCCCAGCCAGGCATGTTGCCCTGAACCCTCTCCTTACCCACTTTTGGGGCTTTGCATAATTTCCATGGTGAATCCTAGCATTCTCTCCTAGATTATCTGTTTGAAAGGAGAGAATCTGCTTACTATTATGGTTCCTGTCTGTGGAGGAGGCACATACTACCTGTGTCTAGTTGGCCATATTGATCTAACCTCCTTTTTAAAAACTTTTTTTGGTGCTGTTTTCTCCTGCCTGTCGAGGCAACTATTCAGGTGATATCAATTCCTTTCAGCCTAAAAAACATCCTTTAGCATTTTTTTTTGTAGTGCAGGTCTACTGACATCAAATTCTCCCAGCTTGAATTTATCAAAAATGTCTTTATTTTATACTACTTTTTGAAGAATACTTTTGTTTAATATAGAATTCTTAGTTTGATAGAAGTTTTTATTTCATCACTTTAAAATGTTGTTCCATTGTCTTCTTGCCTCCATTGTTTCTGATGAGAAGTCAGCAATACTTTTTTGTCATCATTCATCTGCACGGAGACTCCCTGATTTATGATGGTTGGACTTATGAGTTTTTGACTTTATTATGGTGCAAAAGTGACACATTCAGTAGTAACTGTACATTGATTACCCATACAACCATTCTGTTTTTCACTTCAGTACAGCATTTAATAAAATATATAAAATATTCAACACTTTTATTATAAAATAGGCTTTTTGTTAGATGATTTTGCCCAACTATAGGCTAATGTGAGTGTTCTGAGCATGTTTAAGGGAAGCTAGGCTAAGTGTATTAAATACATTTTCAACTTAAAATATTTTCAATTTACAATGGGTTTATTGGGATGCAACCCCATCAAAAGTGGAGGAGCATCTGTATATAATGTCTCTTTGTTTTCTGATTGCTTTTCCTTGACATCCCTAGGTGTGGTTTTCTTTGTATTTATCCTACTAGGGGTTCACTGAGTATTTTGAATCTGTAAATTTATGCTTTTATTAATAAATAGAAAATGTTCCAGCCATTATTTTTTCAAATATTTTTCTTTTCAATTTTCGCTCTCTTCTCCTTCTAGCACTCCTACTACATGTATTTTGACCATTCAATATTGTTCTGAAGATCCCTGAGGTTTTGTTCATTTGTCTTCAATCATTTCTTTTTATTCTTCAGATTGGCAAATTTCTACTGATTTATCTTCAAGTTCATTACATTTCTGCCTCTCCAATCTGTTTTTGAGTCCATTGATCCAGTCAATTTAAAAAAATTCAGTTATTGTACATTTCAATTCTAGTTCTTTTTAATACCTTCAATATCTGTGCTGAGATTTCCCATTTGGTCACTTATTAAGAGCATCTTCCTTTAGTTTTTTGAAAATATTTACAACTGTTACTTTAAAGTAATTGTATGCTAATTTCAACATCTGGGGTATTTTGGAATTGCTTTCTTGACTATACATCACTTTTTTCTATTCTTTGCATATGTAGTAATTTTTGATTATGTACTGAACATTGAAAATATGTTATAGAGGTCTTGGATTCTGTTATCTTCCTCTGAAAACCATTAATTTTTATTCTAGTAGGCAGTAAGGGGTTTGATTACTGGCTCATCACCTTGAATTTTTGTAACCTCATTTTTATGCTTTGAGAGACAGGATCTGTGGAAAGTCTAATGTCTTTCCAATTCTCCTCTAACTTAATGGGATCAACCCCAAACTCTGTGTCCCCTGTGAATCTTGTGAGGGCCTAGGTTTAGGATTTGTTAGGGTGGATCTAAAGCTATGCTGTACAACATGGTAGCCACATGTAGCTATTTAAATTTAAATTAAATAAAATGAAACAAAAATTATTTCCTTAATTGCTGTAGCTTTATTTTAAGTGCTTGATAGACACATATGGCTAGTGATTATAATTTTGGGCACTACAAATAATATTGGCATCATTGCAGTAAGTTGTATTGGACAGTGCTTATGAAAAACATGCCTTACTCTAGTGTGTGGTAGTTGCTTATAAGCTACCAACATGTTGGTGTTTCAGGTGGAGGTCTGAGATGTGAACAAGATTTCTCCACCATGGCTGGACTATCTTCTCTGTCCTCTAGCACTGTTTGACTTCTAGTATCTCTGTTCTGTTATCTACCCTGTTGTAATTGCTTTGTGGTAAGCCTGTGTACTCTCACCCTTCATGTGCACAGGCTAGCTCTCTGCCAAGGACTTCAGAGGGCATCCCTACACAGGCTGCTGGGGATCCCTGATTGTGTAATTCACTCCTCTCTTCAGTACACAATCAAAAATTATTAGATATACCCTGCCTCATAGATTCCAGCCATTTCAGCTGCTCTGAACTCTGGCTTCTGGCTAATCAGCTCATCAGAACTACCATGCTCTGCTCAGACTCCAGATCTCTGCTCTGCAGTGGGGCAGGATTATTCCCAGATGGATGGCTAGGGCAATTGTTGGGGTTTACCTTGTGAGCTTACTTCCCTCAGGGATCATAGTCTTGTGCTACTTGTTGTCCAATGCCAGAAGACAGTTGCTTTTCATATTTTGTCCAGTTTTATGTTTCTTTTGTTTTGTTTTAATGGTGGGAGGGCTAGTTCATGCCAGTGATTCCATCAGATCCCAAAGTGGAGCCCATTAATTAGAAAACTTACAATCATAAATTATGTCCTCCTGTTTATAAAAATTCCTTTTACTACTGAATTTTTATCATTGGAAATTTACCCTGATCAGTGATATGGTTTGCATGTTTGGCCGCTCCAAATCTCATGTTGAAATTTGATCCCCAGTGTTGAAGGTAGGGCTGAGTGAGAGGTGTTTGGGACATGCGTGTGGATCCCCTCATGAATGGCTTAATGCCCTCCCTCTTAATGATTGGGTTCTTGCTTTATTAGTTCACATGAGAGCTGGTTGTTTAAAGGAGTCTGGCACCACCTCCTCCCTGCCTTGCTCCTTCTCTTGCCATGTAACACACTTGCTTCCATTTCAACTTCTACCTTGATTGGAAGCTCCCTGAAGCCCTCACCAGAAACAGATGATAGTGTGATGCTTCTTGTATGGCCTACAGAGCCATGAGCCAAATAACCCTGTTTTCTTTATAAATTACCCAGTCTCACATATTCCTTTATAGCATTGAAAAATGGGCTAACACAATCAGTGACTAGCATCACATTGTTTTGCTGACTCCTTTTCTCTTTGTTCCTATTTTTTTCTCACTGAGATTCTCTGGGAATTCTTTTCTTCTATCATGTAGAAGACTCAGCTCTCCCTAGCTCCTGTCCTCAAATCTGGATAACCAAAGTCAAAGAAACTCTTAACGGAACAAAAAAGGTCCCTCTCCCATTTAACAGGATTTGTCCCCTGTTGAAGATGGTTGTAGTTATAGAAAGCCAAAAGCTTTTTCTTTTCTAATTTTCATTGTTGTCATTGTATTATTAGCTAACTCCTCTCTATTTCACACCCTGACCTCCCTCAAATCTATTCTCTACCCATGGGTCAGAAGGAACTTTGTAAAATTGACCGTGTTACTCTCCTTTAATGGTTTTCCATAGCGTATAAGATCAGATCTAATGTTTTCAACTGACAAAGACATTCTCCCATGATCTTTTCCTTTCTATGTCTCTGGCTTCATTTCTTACTACTCTGCACCCACCCCTGACACCTACACATACACGTAGTTCCAGCAAAACTGGGAAGTTTGTGGTTTTCAAAAAACCTCAAGATCTTTCTTTCCTCTGTGCCTTTCTCATAGTATTTCCTCTATTGGGAATGCCCTCCCCTCACCCCCAACTTTTCCGTCTTTACCTGGCTACTCCAACTCCTTATTCAAGATTCACTTTAGAAATATTTTCCTTTTGAAAGGATTCCCTGTCCCTGAACTTCTCCAGCTAGATCAGGTTCCTCCTCAGGGCTCCTACTGAGCTTCTTTCTGTCTAATTGCCCTCATGGTCTAGGAGGGAAGGACTGTCCGGTTGGTCTCATCAGTGCTTGATATAGGGCCTGGCATGTAGTATGTGTATGTTACTGCATTCATTCATCCACCCAGTAACTATTTATTGAGTACATAGTACGTGCACACTGTTCCAACATCTCTGCCCTTTGGAAGTTTGCATTCTGGTGAGAGAAGCTGAACACAAACAAATAGACATATAATTTGGAAAGTGATAAGTCTATGGAGAAAAATAAAGCAAAGTATGGGCATAGAAAACAATGGGGATGCTATTTTGGATAGTGTGCCTCTCTCAGGAGGTGATATTGGAACAGAGACTTGAATGAAGTAAGGGAAGGAGCCGTGCAGGTGTCATGGGGACACCGTTCTAGGAGATACAACAGGAATCTCAAGTGGGAACCATCTAGGTGTGTTCAAGGAAGAGCAGGCAGTCTGGCTTGGCTGGAGCAGAGTGAGTGAGCAGGGCAGTGAGACAGACAAGGTCCCGGATCATGGGACCTTCCAGGCCAAGGCAAGGACTTTGGATTTTTTCCCTAAGTTTAATGGGACTCCACTGGAGGTTTTGAACAAGAGAGTGATACAATCAGACTGGAGTTTTAAAGGATCATGCTGGCTGCTGGCTGAGAACAGACTGTGGTGGAGCAAAAGAGGGAACTGGGAGGCCAATTAGGGAGGCAAACACAGTGGTCAGGGCAAGAGAACACAGTGGCGTGAATCAGGGTGTTAACATTGGAGTTGGGGAGAACTGCTCAGTGGAATAATGATGGAGTTAAATTTCTTTATATCTAGCTGTCTGTGAGCCTGTAAGCTTTTGGAAGGAAAAGCCTATGTCTGATTTATCATTATAGTCTGAGTGCATTATATTCAAAAGTCCTGCTAAATAACAAGAGTACAATATTATCTTTTTAGCCTTCTTTGTCTTTCTTTCTTTAAATAGATGAATTTCTAAGTGTAACATAAATGGAAGGAAGGATGATATATAATATCTGTTGGTTACGCTTATTATCCAGATGAGGAAACTGAGAGGTGAAATCTCTTGATCAGGTTCTCAAAAGCCACAAAATCGTGAAGCCAGTCTTTAATCTCGAGTCTGTTGACTCCATAGCCCCTTTCCCATTCTGTCTGCTAGGCTGGTACAGAGGGGGCGCTGGGGTGCCATGGGATGTGCGGGCCTTGGTCATGAGCAGCAAACCCCACCCATGGGGTGTCACACGGAGCCGCCTTCAAGGACAAAGCCGTGAGATGCTTCCTGGGCAGAAATGACATGCTTTTGGTAAAGCCTCTGCTTCAGGCAGAGTCAGCAAGCACCTGTGTGACTGGGACTCTTGGTTCTTCTAATTCACACATGGGGGTTGCATTTTATTTTTCTATTTTTGGAAAATAAAAAGAAAATGTAAAGAACAAAAAAAGCCAAGTCCCAGTTGCCAAGTCTGTTAACGACACACATAATGGTGTGTTAACACGAACGATTATCGAGCTGGACAGCACCCAGCTTTCTGCCAAAACAAACCTTCCTGCTCAGCAGACCTGGGAGTGCTTCAGCCAGGATGGGACGGAGCAAGGAGGGTGGACTGCAGTCTTCCGTGATCTGGAAGCAATTACGTGCCCCAGCTATTGGCATTGCTGACTTCCCCGAGGGCTCTGGTGGGGAGGGCTGGGCCCCAGGCCTCCTGTCCTCTCCCCAAGACCTCAGGCAAGCCTCCACCTGTTTCAGAGTTTGTTTCTCCTCAAGTGGGTGGGATCAGATGATCTCCAAGAGCAGTTGGTTTTAACCGTCTATGGATCTGGGAGGCCTTTGAGGAGCCAGTGGGATAACTGGGCTCTGGGTCCCTCCTGCACGCAGAAGGGAGGGTCCTGTCTTTGCAGCACGGCCAGTTGGCAAGGCTTTTGTGAGAGGAGGCCAGGCAAGGAGCTTGCTGGCCTGTGGGATTGCTCTACCAGCTGTGAGAGCTTGCACATTACCTAAGTCTGTTTTCTTACCTGTAAAATGGTAAATGGGCTTCCCTTAAAGGACTATTATGAGGACTAAATAAAATACAAGATATAGGGTCCTTAGCACAGTGCCTGGCACATAGGAAGTGATGCATATGAAACTGCCTTTACAAATTGATAAAGGGGTGCAAGGCCAGAACTCTGGTAAGGGCATAGCTAAAAATAAGGCACAGGCCTAGCTAAAAAAATAATGATAGTAATTAGCCACTGCCCCCTGTTTGCTTCTCTATAATTGCCACTCTGGAGCCACATAGCTGGTGGTCATAAAGATTCTTAGCTTTCTCCATAGATAACATCACCTTTTTGAAACCTAAGGGTAGTTTCTGAGATATCTTTCAGGTCCCACATTCCAGTGGAAAGGCTGACCCCCCCCCCAGACCAGAGTCCCATACTGACTCAACTGGTCTTGTGACCCCCACCCAAGAACCTTGTCAGTAAGGAAGACAATTTCTACAACCCTATGGTTTCTCCCTGAACCCAGCCAATTAGCAGACTCAATTGCCTACACCAAGCTGTCTTTAAAAACCCTGTCTCCCAAATTCTCGGGGAGGTGGATTTGAGAAATTCCTCCCGTCTCCCTGCTTAGCGCTCTGTGGAAATAAAAACTCTTTCTCTATGGTAAACCCCGCTGTCTCGGTGTGTTGTCTTCCTCTTGGGCAGCTGGCAAATGAACCTGGTTGGGTGGCAACAAATACATGTTAGCTTCCTTCTTTCCTATATTTTTCCTCTCTTTTCATTCTTTCTTCCCTCTCCCCTCTTTTCTTCCCTCCCTTCATTCTCTCCTCATTCTTTACTTTCTTTTCCCCCTTCTTTTATTCCCTCTCTGCTTCCTTCTCTTCCCTTCCAGAAGAAAAATCTGGCTTGTATTGTGTGCTATGAACCAGTTTATCTGCTTCATTCAATTGCAAATCACTCAACAGCAGGGACCATGCATTGGTCATTGTTTCACTCTGACTATCTGCATGCACGGAGTAGGTGCTCAATAAATGCTTGGGGACCAATGATTGACTTGAAGGAGTCCAAGTCAGTCCCTGGTTTCTTGGCTTCCACAGCCCTCTTTCTTCTGATGGAAAAATAAAAAGCGTACAAGCTCACACGCTTACTTGCTTGCTTTCTCCCTCCCTTCCCCAGGCTATAAAAAACATTATATTCTAAAATGAAACAAAGGTAATGGGAACCAGAAATCCATGTTTTGTGTGAGATCGAAAACATATGTTAAGAGTGAGGATTCAAAATGATGAATCTGCACAAAGACGTTGGCAACGTTCCCCTCTCGGCCTTTGTACGCCAGTCGGCAGCAGGCGTGTGCAGAGCTGCCACAGCCCCAAACTGGGACAGCCACGGCTGTCAAGGCCACAGTGTTCCCTCCTAGCATCTCCTGGAAGGCACTAGGTGATATGGGGGTGAGGAGCACACAATATTTTTCTGGGCTCTGGAAATGTGGGAGCAGGATCTCTTTGGGTTCAGAAACAGAGACTCTAGTCCTTAAAGATGAGAATAATCACTATCACATATTGAGTGTCTCCTATGAGATAAGATTTTACCTACATTAGGTCAATACCTATTTTGCAGTGTCATTTTGAGTGTTTATTCTTCCCATTTTATAGGTGAGGCAACAAAGTCACAACATCACATACTAGTAGGTGGTAGACTGAGAATGTAATATTAGAAATATCTATTCAACATTGAATTCTCATTTGTTTGTTTTATGCATTCATTCAATAGATATTTACCAAGCACCTGCTCTGTGCCAGCCGCTGTTGGTTAGTTGGAGATACAGCATTGAACAAGGTAAGGTCTCTGCCTTTATAGTGGGCCGGAAAAGATGTAATGATCTGTTTAATGTTCAAGCTCAGCTGGTGAGACCTTAGGTAATGCCCAGACCTTGGGTGTGATTCACCTCTGTGTCCCAGCCCATGATGCATGAACATTCCACTTTCCATCTCTGTTGGAGGGAAAGTGGCCTCCAGAAATTGGTGATGAGCTACATGGCTGTCATTAGCACAAAGGCAGTTAAAGATGTGAAAGAAATTCCAGGTACCACGAGCCTCTTTAATGCAAGTGACTTGCATATAAGATGTCAGGGAAGCTTTCCTGAGGAGTGACTTTGGCAGGAGAACTGGCAGATGAGTAGGAGCTATCCAGACAAATTGGGTAGAACTTTCCAGCCAAGGGAAAATATACAAGAAGGGAGAAAAAGGCCTGGCGTGATCAAGGTTAGGAAAGGAGGCTTGAAAGATGAGATTTACATACTCATCTCATTTCATTCTTGTAGTAACCCATAAGGGAGGTACTATTATTATCCTCCTTTTACAGATCAGGAAACTAGGGCTAGGTTAAGTGGCTCACCCAAGGTCGCACACCTAAAAAAAACTGAACTCCAGTGGATTGGCTCCACTGACTATGCTCGTTCTGAAAAACGAGGCTGGATCTGACATGGTCTCTGTGGTCCGGCCTTTTGAAGTGGCTGAAAATGGGAAATGTGACCAAGAACTACAGATACGTGAATCCAGAAGCTTTGAGCTGAGGGGTCTGAGTTACAGTTACACCAGCAGTAGGGGCAGCAGAAACCCAGGCGGATGTTGAAGAATTTTTTTTACCACGGCCCTCTCCTGCCTATAGAGACTGCAAGTTCTTGAGGGGCTGTATAGGATAGCATCTTATCCTCATTCCTGACATTGCCCTGGGGACTCTACAGATACCCCAGGGATCTAGATTTAAAATGGTCTAAGATCCTGTGTCTGCACATTCTTAAAACTACAGCTTAGACATTGCCTCTGCCAGGAAGCCTTCCTTGAACACAACCAAGCCTGGTTGTATGTCCTTGCTTTGGTTGGTCCTCCCACATGTACCCACCTTTCCCCACTCTCTGCCTTGGGAGTTCTCTTTTACCCTGAACCAACTACATTGTATTTTAAGTATTCATTCACCTGTCTGCCATCCCTACTTGAATGTGAGCTCCTCGAGGGCAGAGCTTGGATCTGATTCATCTTCGTGTCCCAGTCCAACCCGGTGCCCTCTGGTGCTGGCTGAGTGAATGGTGCACAAATATTCCACTTTCCATGTTGGAGGGAAAGTAGCCTCCAGAAATTGGTAATGAGCAACATGGCTGTCATTATCACAAGGGTGGTTAAAGATGGAAATCAGATTGGGGTGGAAACACGCAGGAGAGCTCAGGGAACATCTCTGGATTACCAAGAGAGAGGCTGCCACACCTACTTTAAAGCGGGGGTCATTGCCTGTGTAGGCTGTTTTAGCCTCAGGCAAGATACTGGGGAGGTGGAGCCCAGACTGGAGCGCGTCAGGGCTGGAGAGGAAGAGCTGAATTTCCTGAATGGTTTCCATCTGCTCGGATGGTGTCCATACTCTTAGAATGAAACAACGTTTAACTGTGTCCTGCCCACGTATCCATCCCGTAATCATTTGCTGAGTATCTACTGTGTGCCTGTTACTCTGCCCTATGCTGGGGAAATAGAAAGGAAGCAATGAGTTTGTTTAGGGGAGATAGGAATGAAGACAGGTGCTATGCAAAGTGCTTCGTTCTGCATAAGATGGAAGAGCTTTGGAAACACATAGCCAGGGTTGAGTCACTTTGGGAGAACTGGGAAAGACGTCGTAGAAGGAATAGTTGTGAAGTGGGGTCTTAACAGAGAATTAGGACTTTGAAGGTGAATGAGACATTTCTGGTAGAGGAAACAGTGTGAGCAAAGGCCCAGGGGAATGCAAGGACGTGGCCTGTCCAGGGAACTGGGGCAAGAACATAGGGAACTCTTGGGAGGCGGGAAGGAAAGGAGGCAGAGAGACAGGTGTCCCTGCACCTGGACTTACCCATGCAGAGTCACAGCCATGGTGGATGTGTGTGCGCCAGACACTGGGTTAGTTGGAGGTACAGCAGACAGGAATACTGACCTCTGAGGAGGTGAGTCAGCATTTTCCACTTCTTCCTGTGGTCAGTCCCACCAACTGAACATGAAGGGGGTGGCCAGGAGAGAGCCTGGATAGACGTAAGCACGAAAGATGTGCTGGTGCATTGCAAAGTCTGCAAGGAGCCGCTGGGCTGCCGTGTTGGAAATGAGGCCAGCGCCGCACCAAGACAGGATCTGGTACGTGCTCCAGTGAGGAGGAGGATGAGAGCCAAGAGCCGCGCAGCAATGTCTTCCTCTGACGCTTGCTGCTCCCATTTCCTCCAAGTGAGAAGTAGCAACGTGTTCTCTAAGGAGAGTCGAACAGCGAAAGGGGGAGCAGAAAGGCAAGGCAGGGAGAAGGGCATCGCCGGGGAAGGGGGCCGGGGGTGGCTGCGGCACATTGTCCTGGCTCTGAGAATAAGTGGGGCTGTCACTCGGGGAACCACAGTGGCCTTGGCTCTCTGAGAAAGCCGCAGGGCAGCACGAGGGCTGTGGGAACTGCAGCCCACACTGCGCCCAGGCCCTGCCCCAGCTCGACCTTCCCCCTCGCCTTGCCAAATCCTCTCCCCTGAGCTGTGTGCCGGGGAGGAGAGGGTCGCAGGGGACTTTGGCTCAGGCCATATTATCATTACTATTATTTTTTATTTAAAAAAATTACCTTCTTTGTTCTAAAAGAGGCCATATTTTTATTAATTACTCTGCCTGTATCTGGCTCCAAGTTTGGAAGCTGAGGTTGCTGGATCCCCCTGTCTGTCCTTGGAGCCTCCTGAGGTCCATTTCCTTCCCTCGTGCCCTGTGCTGTGTGTCTGATGCCCACTCAATAATGTGAGCTCATTGAGGACCAGAGCGGTGTCTGATTTATATCAGTATGTCTGGCCTCCCGCGTGGGGCCAGTCCTGGAGCTGAGAAACAAACACACACTCGCCTCATCATTTCTGAAAACGCGACAAGGCTGAGGACGGCATATGTCGGTGTCCCACAGGGAGGAGCAAGGCGGAGCAGCAACCTGTTCTTTGCCTGATGTTTTTTCAGGGCCTTCGTTTCTTAGCAGGCACTTTCTCAGTACTCCCCTAGGCTGACTCCTGGTGGCTTCCTTATTCATTTACTCATAATAAATAGACTTAGTTTAGTTAGGACAGTTTTAGGTTTACAGACAACTGGAACAGGGTTCTCACTACACACTCACACACGCACACAGTTTCCTCATTATTAACATCTCGCATTGGTGTGTACGTTTGTTACAATTGATAAAACAATATTGATACACTAGTATTAACTACAGTCCATAGTTTACAGTAGGGTTTGCTCTTTGTGTTGCACAGTTCTATGAGTTTTTGTAAATGGTTAATGACGTGCATCCACTGTCACAGTACACAGAAGAGTTTCACTGCCCTAAAAATCCTCTGTTCTCCACCTGTTCTTCCCTCCCTCCCCCAACCCCTGGCAACCGTGGACTTTTTTACTACCTCTGTACTTTTGCCTTTTCCAGAATGTCATATAGTTGCAATCATACAATAAGTAGCCTTTTTACACTGGCTTCTTTCACTTAGCAATATGCACTTAAGGTTCCTTTGTGTCTTTTCATGACTTAGTAGCTCGTTTCTTTTTATCCCTGCATACTATTCCAGTATGTGGATGTAGCACAGCTTTTTTATCCATTCACCCATTGAAGGATATCTTGGTTGCTTCAAGTTTTAGCAATTATGGGTAGGGCAGAGCTGCTGTAAACATTCATATGCAGGTTTTTGTGTGATCATAAGTTTTCAACTTACTTGGGTGAACACCTTGGGGCATGATTGCTAGAGCATATGGTAGGACTGTGGAGTCTGTCTGACCTGTGTTCAGACCCTGCTTTCCCCCTTACTAGCTGCATGACCTTTGGAAAAATGTTTACTTCTCTAAGTTTGTTTCCTGGGCTGATGGCAGTACCTGCCCCATAGAGATGTTGTGATAATTGAATCATATGATGTACAGAAGGGGCTGAAACTTGGTGTACTGTGTCGAATTGTGTCCTTCGAAAAGATATGTTCAAGTCCTAACCCCCATACCTGTGAATGTCAACTTGTGTGGGAAGATCTTGAGACAAAATCATACTGGATTTAGGGTGTGCCCTAAATCCGATGACTGATGTCTTTATAAGAAGAGGAGAGACACAGAGACAGAGAAGACAGCCATGTGATGAAGAAGGCAGCGATTGGGGTGACGAAGCTACAAGCCAAGGAATGCCATGGATTTCCAGGAGCCACCAAAAGTGGCTAATCAACCCTATTCACACATAGATTTCTGGCTTTCTGAACCGCAAAAGAATAAACTGATGTTGTTTTAATCCAGCCGGTTTGCATGTAATTTGTTAAGGCAGCACTAGGAAACCAATATGCATGGTAAGTACTCAATAATGGTCTGCATTAGCATTATTATTGTCTGTGAAGCCTCTCCTTACACTCAGGGCAAAACTGACTCCTTCCTCTTTGAAGTCCCACTCTACCCCGAACAGTTTCTATCCTAGTTCTGACACTCTTTCGGGGAGTTGATTTGCCCACATGTTCATCTCTGACATTGTGCTTAGAATTCTTGAGGGCAGGGCACCTGTCTGGCTGTCTCCGTGTGTGCAGTATGGTCTGGCACAGAGAAGGCATGTAGCAAAGACTGGACGAGAATTCAATCCCAAGGACCCTGTCAAGCTCCTGCTTTGGTGGAATACTCCGTGATTGTAATCCAATGTGGGGCATCTGGCACCCCTCCCTCGCCCTTCCCCCACATCTGGCTAAATTAGGTGTGAATGAATCAAAAACATAAGGATCCCATTTGCTTTTCCTCTGCATCTTTTTAAGCTATGTGCATTTAGAATTAATCAGCCAAGCATGAGAGTTTTGACAAACCCAAAATATTGTGGAAAGAGTTCAAGATGTTTTGCCGATCCTCAGCACAAAGGTGGCTTAGGTGTTGGCCCAGCCATTTGTTCTATCTGAAGTCAGTGCAGGTTTTAATACACGCAGTCTACCTCAGCTTTTTGGGTGAGCAGGGAAACTTGGCCCCAGGAATCACACTGTCCAGGCAGCAGCCAGTCCCAGATGTGCCAGAGAGAGCGCTGAGGTCTCTGTGGTGTCAGAGCTGCCACCCGTGGCTCAGGACTGGTGTCATAAATGCTGCAGTCCTGGGCAAGTCGGAGACTGCTTGCTGCTTGGGCCTTTAAACTGCTGCTTTGGAGTCTGTAACTACAGATGTGATGCAGGGATTGTTGCACAGCTCGATTCTGTTGACTCTCTGTGAGAGTCAGGAGGTCAAACAGCTTAAAAATTGATGCATAGCCTTCTGTCTCTGTAAACAAACCAGTCACTTTCTTCTTATTAAAAAAACAATGCTTGCATTTTTTTTGTGTGTATAAAATAACCATTTAGAAAACTAGTTATAAGGAAAAAAAAAACCCTGCTTATAACCCACCTCTATAGGTCCTTTTGGACATTTTTTCTATGTGTATATATATGTGCATATTGCATATAAACAATCATGTTGTACCCCAGTCAGTTCCCAGAATATAAATTATGTGCCCCAAACTGAGTAGAGAGACATGCCAATTACACACATAAACATGTAATTTTTAAAATAAAATTGGGAGTATAATGTCATGCTTTTTGTACTCTGATTCTTCAGCTGTTTATCCTTTAGATTTTATGGACATTTTCTTGACCAGAGCAGATGCCCAGCCCATGTTCTCATAGCATCCTGTGTTCATATGATGATGAGTCATCATGCTGCTTGACATTAAACATTTCCATGTATAACGTTTGTCTTTCCTGCTAGACTGTAGCTTAGGCAAGGGTGGAACAGAGACAGACATGAGCCATCACAACACCCATCACTTCTCTCCAATCCTCCATCTGACTCAGCCCACAGTCCCCGAGCTCCTGGAGTGGAGCCGGGAGGTCTGGAACCTTGACAATGGACCTGGCTACATACAGACCTATATATCCTTGTGAATGTCTGCTCAGTCTTCCCCAAAGGAACCTGCTACCGTGTATTTTTTTATTTTATTTTATTTTTTTGAGACAGAGTCTTGCTCTTTTGCCGTGGGGGTAGAGAGCAATGGCGTGATCATAGCTCACAGCAACCTCAAACTCCTGGGCTTATGTGATCCTCCTGCCTCAGCCTCCTGAGTAGCACCACTGCGCCTGGCTAATTTTTCTGTTTTTAGTAGAGACGGGGTCTTGTTCTTGGTCATACTGGTCTTGAACTCCTGAGCTCAAGCGATCCTCCTGCCTTGGCCTCCCAGAGTGCTACCATTATAGGCATGAGCCACCGTGCCTGCCCAACCTGATACCATTTAAAACTCAGAAATTGTACCACCAAAAAAGAGAAATAGCTAACCTTTTGGAATCCCACTGGATACTGGCTCCAAGCTAAAGCTAGGGATTCAGAGCTGTGCCATAGTTCACCATGGAATATGGGACTAAGGGGGACTTTTGTAGGTTAGGAGATAAATGTAAATCTCACTTGAGTTCCCTTTAGAGAAATATAACAGGACACTAAGTCTTCTCACTATTACCCAAGTCTGGATGTGTAGCTGGAATGGATACCTTCGGCAACTGATAGAACTCTCACACAGCTTCCTGGCCCATGGTAAGGTCTACTGTGGAGAAAGGATCACACAGAAGCCATTAACATTCACCAGTTACACAAAAAGAAAAACCCAAAAGTAACACTGAATTCCCAAGGAGAGCTGAAGACAAAGCCACAGCTATCAAAGACTTGAAAGATACAGGTAGGGGTTTCCTAGCTCCTCTGCACTTAATTGTTTCATTTGTCAGGGTAACAGGATCCTTGAGATGATAACGGCTTATCATAAATTTAATTAGGTGGAGACTCCAATTGCAGCTGCTGTTTCAGATGTGTTCTCCTTCTGGAACTGAGCAATATAGCCCCTGACATTGGACATGCAGCTATTGAGCCGGAAATATGTTTTTCACCATTCTGAATCACAGCAAACATCAGAGGCAATTTGCTCTCGTATGGTAGGGAGAGAAGTAATATATTTACCCTCCTGATTCAAAAATTTGTAAATTCTCCAGATCTGTGCTGCAGTCTATTCTACAGGATCTTGCTGGCCTCACCATCTTACAGGATGCCATGCTTGTCCACTAGATTGATGACATTTTGTAGGCAAGACCTGGAAATAGCTTCTCTAGATGTTTGACAAGATACATGTGTGCAGAGGATGAGCTATATGTGTTTTGAAATCAAGTTCCTATGCAGTTCCAGTGATCTAGAGCAGGGTTGGCAAACAGTTTCTACACAGGGCCAAATAGGAAATAATTTTTGCTTTGGGCACATGATCCCTCTTGCAACTACTCAACTCCAGTGTTATAGGGCAAAAGCAGCCATGGACAATATGCAAACCAATGAGCATGGCTATGTTCTAACAAAATTTTATATACAACAACAGTCTGTGGGCTTGATTTGGCTTGAAGGCCTTTGTTTGCCAACCCCTCCACTGGGGTCAGATATCTCCCCAGAGACAACAAAATGGTCTCTCTTGTCCTTCCTCCCACCGAGAAGGAGGAATGATATTAAGTGGGTATCTTAGTTAGTTTGGGCTGCTATAACAAATTGCCATAGACTAGGTGGTTTAAGCAACAAACACTTATTTCTCACAGCTCTGGAGGCTGGAGGTCTGAGATCGGGGTGCCAGCATGGTCTGATTCTGGTGAGAGCCTCTTCCAGTTGCAGATGGCCCACTGCTCATTGTGTCCACACGGCAGGCAGAGGGCAAGCGAGCTCTCCAAGGTTTTGTTTACAAGGCACTAATCCCATTCACAAGGGCCTCACCCTCATGACCTAAGTTATCTCCCAAAGGCCATACCTCCTAGTACCACCACACTGGGGGGTGGGATTTCCATATATGGATTTTGAGGGAGCACAAAAATTTAGTTTATAACAGTGGGTCTCTTAGAAATTTGGAATCAGTTGATGCCACATTTGGGTATATTGCTCTCACCCATTTGGCAGGTGACCTGAAAAACTGGCAGCTTTAAGAGAGACACAGATTAAAAGAACAATCTCTAGTTGTTCCAAAATGCCCTCCAGGTGGCTCTTCACTCAATCTGTTTGAACTGCATATACAATAGGGCTTGATGTGTCTGTAGTCAACTAAGCTGCTGTGTGGCCTCATGCGAGAACACATCCTAGTATTCCCACCGCTGTGGGCCTTCTGAGTCTTTTCTCAGTACTCTTGGATTAAGTTCTCCCCAAAAGTAGAAAAAGTAGATCCAGTGATAAGCCTGTGTGGCCTGGTTGTTGATTTCAGGTTGTGATACCAGGGGAAATGTATGGAGGTCTGGGAAGAGGAAAACAGGGAAGAAGGGAAAGCCAACGTATATTTGCATTATTGAGCTGGTCACTACTGTGGGCAATTAGGATTCTGTCCCACTGGGACCCTTTGAAAGCTTCCTACCTAAGTGGTGGGAAGGGAAACATTTGCCCATTGCCTCCATGGGTTGCCCTGTAGAGTGCTGTTTCCCCCTGATTTCTAGGTTTGCTTATGTCTAAATGGGCTCCTGTAAGTATCCTACATCTCAATCTCAGTGAAGTCCCAGGGCAAGCCCAAGATAGATGTGCAACTGAGGTGGCAAACAGTTGTCAGGCTAAACCTGCAGGCCCTTTGCCCTAGTATCAAGTAGAATATGAGCTGAGAGGCATACACCTCACACATATCTGAGTGCATGTATGTAAATGTGTGTGAGTGATGTGCATGGGCTCCATGGAGCTCTTCACTATAAGGCTCCTTTCCCTGCTAATGCCTGATTTTCTAGCCTCACTGTACAGCCCTAAGTCCCTGGTATATACAGTGTAATAAACAAGGAAGTGGGCAGATTATTATGATAATTAATAATTGATTTTATTATTTATTATATATTCATATATATTATATATTGTATTTATTATTCTCTGGCTGATCTTAAAGGACAGTTGGAATGTCATATTGAAGATTCAGATATGGCAACAGGTGGAAGGTAACTGATTGCAAGTTTGGGGTGTTGTTTTTCAGGATGTAGTATGTGTTCTGAATTGGTGACCACAGATTTAGGAACCAAGTGGCAGAGGTTGTGTGGTGCCTCTTGTGACTGAACTGAATGATCCATGCTCAAAATGTTGCTTCTGAACTTGTGGTTCTGTGGTCTGTTGAACCCTAGGAAGTACCCAAGGAAGGAATAATTCCACTGGGGGAAGCAGCAGTTCCACTGAATTGGAGGTCTTGGTGACTCCCAGGCCACTTCGGGCTCCTGGAGCCAAGAAGTAAACAAAGGAAAAGAAGTTTTGCTGGTGCGGAGTGAAAACAGCACTTGACCACTGAGTGAAAACAGAGTTGGGGCTACACGATGGGGGCAGTGAAGAATTTGAATGGAACTCTGATTACTCCTTTGGTCTTGTCATGTTACCTTGCACTGTTGTAAAAGTTTACAGAAGTGTACTATACCTTTACAGGAACAGGACCACCAAGGACTGAGATCCTTTGGGAATGAAGGGTTTGGTCACTTCATTAGAGAAGATCCCTGATAAGTTGTGGTACTGGCAAAAAACAGGGGAAATATGAATTTCATAGTGGATGAATAACCTTATAGGTGTTGGCTCTGAATTTGTGTTCATTTGCAGAAGAGTGAACCATATTCCCTGCCTGTATTTTCTTGCTTGTTGGCAGAGGGTGATCTCATGTTGAGTAGGGTGGAGCTAGGAGTGAAGGCTTCATATGTTTCAAATCTTCTGATTAAAATTTTTATTAGGTCTCCATCTCAACCTCTCCTCCTCAGACTGTGGTTTACATACTCTAGGGATACACAGCCACATGTTGAAGGACATACAGCCAAAGCTTTGTCTCGTACCACTGTTAAAATAATTAATTGGGAGGCCATTAGGCTGAGATGGCTACAGCACCTTGGGTTCCTATGTAATCAAACTGAAATGCACCTCCATTTAAATGATACAATAGAACTTAAAAGTAACCAATCAGAAATCACCAACTTACTCTAACTAGGGACTTTGCACTTTAAACAATCAAATGTTCACTTTGTCTTGCTTCGGTGAACACCTTTACCCTAGGTGGAGTGCTGAACCACTTGTGGTCTGGTGCTGCCCAATTCATGAATTGCTGAATGCTCAAATAAACTCTTTAAAATTTTAACGTGCCTAAGTTTCTCTTTTAACACCAAGTTTAAAGAAAAACCGGAGCTGGACAGTAAAGAAGTAAAAACAGATTTTATCCAGGACTATTGCAATAGGGGAAAAGAGACCTCAGTATAGAACTGGGCTGAATTCTGCATACAGTAAGGAAGAGTGGGGATTTATAGTCACGGAGCAGAGTCGGGGTCAATGGATAGAAAATTACTAAAAGAAAACATCAGGGGTGAGGGGGGATCTTGCTTGACAGGATTCTTGCTGAAGGCAGGCCAGGTGACCAGACAGCAAGGGTGGGGGATGAGGATTTTGATCAGATGTAAGGGTGGGGGATTCTCTCTAAACTGACTTAGCAGGATTCTTCTACAGCAGGACTCTACAAAGACAGACACTGAAGCCAAGGTTGAGACTTAGTTGAGAAGGGGGCATAGAGGGGCCTGACTAAAGTTTGGTCAAGGAGAGAGTCTTTGTCACCACCCTCTCCCCCAAAGTCAAGTTAATAGTTTTTTCACATACCTCCTTCATAGTCCTTATCTGTCCTTTTTTCAGATAATGGCTTTGCAACTGATGGTCTGTGTATTATTGCTTATGTGACTGTTGTCCTCATGAGGCTGTTAGATATGAAGATGAATCCAAGCCACAGCCATTTCCATAGCACCAAAAATACTGCCTGGCAAAGAACCTTAAGTATATCTGAACGTATTTCTGCTGAACAACTGAAAGGCTGGATCGGTGAATAGACCACTGGGACCCTGGACTGGGTTGAAGATGCCAAACCTCCAGAACTGCTCTCTCTGCTGACTGGTGCTGCTGATAGGGATTCTGGTCCCATAAACAGCTGCCCCATTTAAATTACTTGCTTTTTATTTATTCTAAGCCCCAAAGACCTCCAGGCACTATACCCTGTTCACCTGCATGAGATTTGCAAGTCATCAATTCCTGACCATGGACCATTTCCTTTGTCAAGGGGAGAAAGTGATTCCCTGCAGTCCTCTGAATTTGCAAAGAAAAACTGTCCAGATGTGTCTGGCCTACCTCTTTCTGCTCTCTCTCCCTCTCAGCCCCCCTAAATTTGCCTCCAAATGAAATTCATTTCTGGCCAAGGGGAGAGAAGAAGGATTAGGGAGTCCACATGCAACTTCTTTCAAGCTTTAGGGGAGGGCAGATGGTTCCAGTCAGTGTTTTCCTTACATGCTGATTTTGTTCCTTAAGGCAGAAATGCAGGGAGGATGCCCAGGCTGGCTTACCATTAACCCGTGGTGGGCTGGGTGGTCTTCTCAGGCTGGGCCAGTACAGGCTTCAGAGTCATGAGGGACTCTGGGGTACAGGATAGAACAGTTGTACCAGGTCACATTTCTGGGCTGTTTTAATGTTCCCTATGGTGAATCATATTCTGAAATGCTATAATTCCAGGAGCTCAGTGAGTTTAGGAATAGGTAAGCCATTCTAGAAAAGTTAAGCTTTAGTTTTGCCCTGAAAAATGGGACTTATTTGGAAGGAGAGGACAGAGTGGGCATTCTAAGCAAGCAAACTAATGTTAATATGGTGACAACAATTTGGTGAATTAATTTCAATCCAATAAACATTTCTTGAATAACACATATAGGAACTGTCTGCATCTTTGATAGATACTATAAATATTTACAGGACTTGGTGTTTCAGTGATTGATCCTTTCCCCCCATGCCAGGTCCTGGGCTAGATGGCAGGGATCAGAGATGAAGATGGTTTCTGAAGTCAAGCTCATAGTCTAGCAGTGCTATGGTTTGAATTTCCCCTCCAAAACTCATGTTGAAATATCATTGCCACTGTAATGGCATTAGATGGGTGGAATGTTTAAGGAGTGATTAGGTCATGGAAGCTCTGTCCTTGTGAATTGATTAATACTGTTGTCATAAGAGTGGCTTTGTTATAAAATTCCTTGCTCTTCTCTCTCTCTCTCTCATGCGCTCTCACCGTGTGATACCCTCCACCATGTTATGATGTAACAAAAAGACCCTCATCAGATGCTGGCACCTTGATATTGGAATCCTTGGCCTCCAGAACTATGAGAAATAAATTTCTTTTCTTTATAAATTATACAGTCTGTGTGGTATTCTGTGATAGCAGCAGAAAATGGACTAAGATAAGCAGTTACAAAGTTCATAATAGCACAGAGAAGAGAGTGACCAATTTTGTACAGTGAGGTCAAGGATATCCCACAGAGAATATGAATCTGAACCATGTTTTGATGGAAAAATAGGGTTTCTTTGGTTGGATGGGGAAGAATAGAGGAAATGGGGAAGGGTGTTTTAGGCTGAGGAACAGCATATGCAACAGCTCAGATGTATGAAACAGCATGTACATTTGGGGAAAACCATAGTTGTTTGTATTTTCAAAGTGCTCAGTTGACATTTATTAAGCACCTACTGTGTGGCAGGGACTGCTGCATGTGCTGGGATAAACGAGTAGTTAAGGCAGACATATTTCTTCCTTGTTGTATTAGTTGCTAGGGCTGCCATAACAAAATACCACAGACTGGGTGACTTGTATAAGAGAAATTTATTCTGTTACGGTTCTGGTGGCTAGAAGTCTGAGATCAAGGTGCCAGCAGGGTTGGCTTCTTCTGAGGTCATCTTCTCCCTCTGTCTTCATATGGTCTTTCTTCTTCTTATAAGGACACCGGTCATATTGGATTAGGGCCCACCCTAAGAGCCTCACTTTAACTTAATTACTTCTTTTAAAATCCTATCTCCAAATACAGTCATATTCAGAGGTACTGGGGATTCAACATATGAATTTTGGGGTGACACAATTCAGCTCATAACACTAGCAGAGGGTTTATATTCATGTGTGTGTGTATGTATGTGGCTGTATGTGTAGGAATACAGCCTACGGTAAGTGCTGTGAAGGGAAAAATAAGATACTAGCATAGAAATCGACCATACATTCAGCAAACGTTATTGGAACCTCCTTTATGAGCCAGGGTTTAGGTTTGTTGCTGGGGATCAAAAGGTTCATCAGACATGACTATTGCCCTTAAAATGTTCACAGGGTGGTAGAGGAATCCTATGTATGTACAAGGAAATAGATGAGGTGATCCCACAGCTGGAGTTAGATGGTAAATCAGGAACACTGGAGCTGTTTCAGCTGAGTGAGGGGAGGTGGTGGTGCTGGGGTGTTCACTGGAGTCATGCAGGATCAGTCAGGGCCTTGGGGTCCTCCCTAATGGGGAACAGCCAGTTCCACTATATCCTAGAGATGAGCTTCCCTGCCAAGGCACAATGCCCTGGGTCTTGACCCTTCTCTGAACCCAGGTCCAGGTGGGCCCAGAGGTCCAGAATCAGAGGAGACTGGCACAGTGCCAGTCAGGACAATTCGTCATTAGCAGCATGCATTTACGCTGGGCCACGTGGTGGGAACTTAGGGTGTACCTTAAACAAGTTCTGAAGCAGAGACTGAAAACATAGGCTCCCTAGGAAGTGACTGTACCGGCTCAGGCCAATGGAGCACAAGAACAGTCATGAGTTCTCAGGAGGGGAATGCAGAAACCAGGTGGAGAAATGGACAAAATCCACCTAGGTCCAGCTAAGACTGGGGAAGAACCTTCACTGGTTCCTCACTGAGGACGAGCTGGGAGAATATAGCATAGCTAATTGTTTAGGGCAGGGGCTATCAAAATTTCATGTTCCGAAGGATTGCTTGGAGAGACTGTCAACCATGCAGTTTACCAGGCCTCAACCCAGCAGCACTCAGCAGGGCAGACTCTGGAATCAGCATTTTGAACAAACTGCTTCTTCTCCCCATATGTTTTGGATGTAGGTAGGTGCATCACTGATCATACTTTAAGAATTCTGCCTCTGCGTTACTTAGTACACATAGAACTTGAACTGTATCATAAATTGTACATAGTTTTCTATTCTATGAGTTGTTTAGTCACTCTCAATGGGTTCATTTGGGTGACAAAAGTCCTCAGTTAAATCAGCTGTGCAGATATTTTTACACACATATGCCTGGACCATGTAGACCCACTAACTGTCTCAGTTACTCTTCTGCTGCCTGGGGGGGTGTGGACCAGGTTCAAGCTCACCCTCAGACTGCCAATGACAGGGGTACCTGAGGAGCAGACAGGCTCACGTGACTATTTTGCCCGTTTCCAAAGCGACTGGAAGAAAGAGAGAGATGACTTTATGTTGTCTTAATATGATTACTCATAACATTTCTTGAGAGCATACTGTGTGCCACTTGGATTCTCCCAGAAGCAGACTCAGAGACAAAGATTGAAATGCAAGTAGTTTTTACTGGGTGATGATCCTGGGAAACACCCATAGGGAAGTGACACAGAAAAGGTCAGGAAGCCAGGAAAAAGTGTGTTTTCAAGTGTATCACCCAGTGAACAACTAGAGCTGAGTCATGCTGGGGTCCTCTAGGGTAGGGTGACCAATGGTTACAGTTAGCCTGGAACAGAGGGGTTTGATGGTTGAGAGATTTTTCAGTGCAAACCCCCCAGAAGAGTTCCAGGAAATTGAAATGCATTGGTCACCCAGTCTGGGACCCAGTGTAGAGCACATGCCTAAAGCTATGCCAACCTGGGTGGGTGGGTGAGGAAACTGGGTTATTTATCCACCAACGCACCATCTGTTATTGGTCAGGGAGGATGCTGTTTCTAGATCCCCAACCTAGAGATGCAGTGTCTCCTTGCAGCTCTTGAGCAGTCCTGAGTGCTTAGTAAACCCACCTACCGTGCGGTGGTTGTGCTGTGTCTCTCTGAAGTGGGAGCTGGGGCAGGAATGCTTCTCACTGCATCTCATTGCTGCCCACCTTTCCTTCCTCACTTCCTTGTCTCTTTTCTCTCACTGCCTGGGCTTGTACCCATCATGCAAAGCACCAACATCTTAATCCCTGCCTCAGGCTCTGCCTTCTAGAAGACCTGGCCTGGCCTAATTCACATGGGACGTAGGACACCCAAATTCAAGTCTTAGTGTTTTGGCTGACTTGCTGTGTCACTTTGGATAGTTAATGTCTCTCTTATGGACCTTAGTTTCCCCACTTCCAAATGAGGATATTGGAACTGTATGACCCTTCTCAGTCCTCATATTCTCTGATCCTATAAGGCTCCCCTAAAAGACTTTTGTAAGTTCGCCACTAAGCAGTAAGCCACAGACTCCTTTCAACTCAGTCATATTTCCCCCCCATTACTCTTAATGAATCTTGGTTTCCTGGGCAATTTTTATTTAAAAGAAAAAAGGAAAACAGGGGAAAGCAAGTTTGGAAACTCACAGTCTTTATGCCTCGAGGAGATTTTCCTAAAACAATCTTTTTTTTTTTTTTTTTTTGGTCAGGAGCAGGGAACTTACTTTGTAAGAAAATTCAGTCATTCTGAAATGGCCTTTGAAACCAAAGACTGTGGAAAAGTTTAAGGAAAAGCACAAAGTGATTGGGGATAAATAGTTCCATATGAGTTACTGGATATAATATTCCTCCTTGTACCACTCAATTCTGGGTGAAAGCAGAGACTGCATGCTTGGTGTGTGCTAACAGATGTGTGTTTAGGTTTAATGGGATTTTTAGAAGGGTCAAGAATTCCCCCAAAGAGTACTTATCCACTCTGCTCTCTGAAGGTCACAAGAAGCCACTCAAAATCCCACCTCCTTTTTGTTCTTGGACCTTACAGGTTTTGCTCACTTCTATGATAAATAGTTCGGAGAAGTCAGAGGATGAAGAGTAACAACACTAATGGTAATAGTATTAACAATAACATAATCAAAACTGATTATCAAATGTATAGTGCATTAACTCATCGGGGTTTCACACTATGAGAAGTGTAACAACTTGCCCCAAGTCACCCAGTGGTGGATGTGAAGTGGAAACCCGGATCCTTTAGACCCCAAGTCTGTGCTTTGGTCGCCATGCGGAATGTCAAGGGGGATGGCACCTTGGGCGGCGTTCTGGACCAGAAGCCTTTTAGGTAACTTTTAATTGGACTGTCCCATAAGCATCTGCTTCTCTGGGTGATAGAGAATGAAACAGCTCTTACGGGCCAGGCCTTGCGGTAGCAAAGGGGAATCAAATAGGGTCCTGCCTTCTGCAGACTGAGCCTCAATAAGGTAGCTAAGGCATGTCATGGATGGGTCACTTCATATCATACTTCAGACACAGGTAATCATCATACAGCAGACGAGGGTGAGTGAAAGGTCAGGGAAAATTACAAGGAATATTGGGAGCAATCACGGTGAGAAGTCTGGCTGTGCTATTTCCTAGTCACGTGGCCTTGGGCAAGTTGATGAACCTCTTTGAGCCTCAGGTTCAAGGAGGGAAACTCATTTGAACAAGACCTTGAAGGTTGCACAAGATTTGAACATGTGGAAATATGAAGGAAAGAAACACATCAAAATTAACAGGGTTGTAGGTTTATGAGTGACTTCTTTAAACATTTTTTTTTCTATGTAGGGGTATAAAGATACACATAAAAACAACAGCAAGAATTTATGAATTCTAGGGTTGGCAGCAGAATTGATTTTTTTAAAAGAGATTTCTTCATTGTTTATGAAAAATATTTAAATAGGATTTTGATTATGGGAAGGCTTGGCCAGAAATGAGTCTGGAAGGAGAGGTTGCAGGGAGGGGGTGCTAAACTGTTGTGCATAAGCTACTAAAAGATGCAGTTTCCCTGGATTCTGAGGCTGCCTATGGCAGAGAATGGCTAGTTGTTCTGCCATTCTGCAAATCTGCTTCCTTTGACTCTTGGGCACAAGTTATCCTACATTTCCCAGCCCTTCTTGCAACAAAGCATGGCCATGTTTTTCAACTAATGGAACATGGGTGGGAATTTCATGTGCCACTTGCAGCCATGGCCCACAAAAAGCCTTCTGCATATGACTCCCCCTCCTTCCCTGTCTGCAGACCTGAGGTTGATGCCCAGGGCAAACTGGCAGCCATGTAGAAGATGGCAGGCCGATCCTCTCTGTCAGCCTGGGTCCCTGAGTCACCGTGTGGGGCAGAACTCTGTGACTCGACTTTACGGACTGGCTAGACTTTACAAGAGTAGAACCATTCTTTTAAGGCTTTGAGATTTCTTGGTTTTGTTCTTATAGCAGCTAGTGTTATCTTAATTAATATAACACCAAACTTGAGCCTTCCTCAGATAGGGCTCAGAGGGAGAAACCTGGAGGAGAGGGGAGGTGAGAGGAAGTTCGCTGATGGGAAGTTAGTATGGACTGAGCAAAATGACACTCTGCTGTGACTAAGGTCCCTGTGTAAAGACTCCTGGTCTTTGGGGTCAGCGCCATCTGCTATCCATTGTTTTATTTTACTTTTCTGTGTTGCGGTGTCTTTGTAGTCTCCTCAGGACTTGAGTAGAGTGGGTTAAACCCTCTGGTTTAGTGTCACCTGTGCTTTGGGGAATTAAGGGAAGGCCAATGTCTATACGTGGGAAGATCGGGAAAGATGCTGTGACAGCTCAGGGAAGCTTGAATGGGCAGAAATGAGTAGTGGAGAAGCCTAGAGCGGAGGTCTGGAGGGAGAGAGGGCCACCAAGATCATGTAAGCTCTCCTCGGAAGTCCTGATGGTGATGCGGGTGGATTTGCTTTTGCTTTTGCAATGACACAAACCAAGGTTTCAGTTGGGTGATGGCTCCTTAGGCTCTGAAGGGCACTTTAGACTACACTTTAGACTGCGGAACTTGGGAATACTTGAGTTGCTTATATTTTAAAAGTTTTCAATGATGATTATTTTTGATAAAGGAAAAAAAAATGCCACAATGGAAAAGAAAGAAATAAAAAGCAAAGTACCTAAGCGTATCACATCGGGTCTAGCAGAGAGTAGGTGCTCAGTCCCTGGCAGCCTCCTCGGTTTGAAATTGATGACAGCTTTTTGGAAGAAGGAACTCCAGGCACTATTTTAATTGATTATTATCTTACCATACATTGATCATCAGATGCATTCTGATTTTAGAAACATTTAAATGTAAAAAGAAATGTGCCTCTGAGATTAAGAAAGTGCTCTGGGATGGCGATCTGCTCTTGGGTGTTAGGAACGCCGGTCCTCCTGGGTTGGAGATTTTCCTGATGGTTTCTCTGAAGCAGTTAATGTAACAAAAACCCAAGTGCTTAGATCAGAATGTTGTCTTTCCTCTTACATTCAGAGTAAACACCGGTTTATTTATCACCCGTTCTTGAGTGGCGATTTCTCGGCACAGCTCGCACGGGTTCCTGGAAATGGTACGACCCTGGTCTTGTTCACATGCCCCGGTCCCTTACTTCCTCTCAAGGGGCAGGACCTGGCCTGGCAGGGCAGATCGTGATGTTCCCTGGAATACAGAGGAACCCAGAGAACGGCCGGTTCTGAATGTCACATCAAGTGAATAGGGACATTAACAAACTGGCATGAATTCAGTCGAAATACATCCCCCAATGTATTCAAAACCTTCAGCAGCAGCATCTTTTGAGGACCTACTGTGTGCCAGTGTTGGGGTTCAGAAAATGATACCCCAAAGTGAAGTCCTCAGGAGCAAAGTTTCTCTCTGACCCTCTCCTGCTCTCATGTCTCTCACCCCTTCTTCCCCGGAGCTAACTATAGCAATTAGAATCCCTTATAGAAACCAGAACACATTTCCCCCAAAGCCAGCCATAAAACCTAACAATATAATTCTAATTCCCTCCACCTTTTGGTATAAGAGCTGGCCATAAAGAAATTCTCTGACCTACCTTGTTTGGTCGTAGATCACAAGACCCCCATTCCAGAAAGGGTCCTGCCCCATTTCCAGGAGGGAGGGATGCTGCTCGGAGAGGCCAAGAAGAATCTGGACAGGCAGACCTTGTTGGGTTTCCCCACTCAGTCAGTTACCATTAGATCATATCCTTTCTGTCCAATTGTAGTTCATTCTTCACTGGACTCAAGCATAAAAACAGTTTTATCTGTACATTTGGGTCTTCATTCTGCAGACTCATGTGTCATGTAAAACTACAATCAAATAAATGCTTCATGTTTATGGTATAGGAGTGTCTGCTGTAGGAAGGAAAGGAATCACCCCTTTCCACCCCTACACCAGGGTGCTAGGTGCTTATATTTGTTCTATTATGTAATCTTTACAACAACTGTGTGGAATGGTATCATGAGTATCCCATGTCACACATAAAAAAACAACATTCAGAAAGGTCAAGTTACGTGTGCACAAGTTGACATGAGGGAGTTGGGGGCAAATCCTGGTGGTTCTAATTCCAGAGCCTATGCTCTTCTCCACTGCACAAATAACTGAAGATTGTTTAGCCTGGAGATGAGAAAGAAAAGACTCAGAGGGGAGGTAATTTCTGTCTTCAGAACCCTGGGAGGCAGAGTGGGAACTGAAAAGACTAGGAGCACGCAGTGACAATGCAGAGCCAGAATTGTAATTGGGGGCTGCTCGGGATTGGTTTCTGCATCCATAAACTGGAAAACAACAGCTACTTCACAGAGTTGTTAGGAGGGTTAAATAAGGTAACATTTGGAAACCATATAGGCTCCATGCTTAGTAAGTGCTCAATAAATATTTCATCCCATCCCACCGCCCACCTCGCCCCACTGTAACTCCTTCTTTCCTTTTTCCAGTAAGGGTTGCCATGTGGAAGACTTTTTTCATGTGGTCCCCAAAGACTAAAAAGTAGAGGTTTCAGAGAAGTAGATTTTGGTTCACTAACAGGGTGAATATTCCATTCCTTTCAACAAACGTTTATTAGGCATCTACTTAAAGTCAGGCCTGGAGTTGGGAACTGGGCATGCAGAAATAAGTAAGATGTGGTCCCCGCCCTCTGGGAGTTTCCAACCTACAGCAGCAGCTGATAAGATGAGAAGGGACATTATGACCTCATGGCCTATTTCCTATCCCGTTAGAGGACCACAGCGGGGCAGGCAGCTTGGGAGACAGTTCCCTGGGTCCTGAAGGTGGTCACGCAGTGGCTGGAGAAGCAGTTGGCTGTCAGGGACGCTAACAGGCAGGGACTACACATTTCTGGAGCTCCTGCCACCAAGCGCTCCAGCCTACATACCCAAGGCAGGTGTCACTGCAGTAATCATGGCACGCTTTTCTCCTACCCCTAGATGGGTCCCAGAAGCCTTTTCAGTATGTTTTAAGCAGCCTGAGGCAGGGAGAGCTGCCTTGGAGAAAACCCTAGTGCCAGACTGCTCTGGAATCAATCCCTGAGGCTGAACGCACTCCTCGGTGGGGGAGAGGGAGATGGAAACCTGAACAGCAAGTGCCCTGGGTGTGGGCTGCTCTCCACCTAGACACCCAAGGGACCTGCCCCCCACCACATACAGGTCTCTGCTCAAGTGTCCCCTCCTCAGAGAATCCTCCCCTCCCACATCCCACCTCACTTTGCCCCCACCTCCTGCATAATTTTCCTTTTCAGTACTTACCCTAATCAATGGATTTCCTGATGGATTAATTGTGGAATCCCTGACACATTTGTAAAAACTGAGAAATCAAAACCCACTTCTCAGCATTTTGGGGAGGATTAAATGAGGTAACATTTGAAAAACATATAGTTCCTGACACATAACAGATGCTCAATAAATGTTAATTCATTCTCCTTCCTCTTTTCCTCAGAGGACTAATTTTGTGCCTTGAATAGGTTGTCTGTTAAATATTTACCCCATGAATTAATGTGTGCCTCAATTTCCTTATCTATAAAATGGGCTAACAATACTATCTACCTCATGGTTATGGTGAAGATCACCTAAGACAAACAGTGGAAGGCTCTTAGCGCAGGACACCATGCTGTGCTCACATGCATGTTACATGTGCTTTCCTGTGCTTACATGCATGGTAGGTACTCAGTAAAGGTGAGCAAAGTGGTGCTGGTACTGTTGGTGATGCTGAGGTGAAGCACTGGGGTTGTGGACACTGGGCAGGAAGCTGTTAAACTCTGCTGGAAGGGAAGAAGGGAGTCGGTAAAACCTTGACTATGACCAGCACTCATCTTGCCCCAAGTGAATCAATGCAGAGATGAGCGAATTGCTCCTATCAGGAGCACGTTGTCATTCTCACACAGGGCTCCTGCTCTATCTGTGCCTGGGCAGATGGTGGGTTATATAATTTTAATAGGCACTTTCTACAGCTTAGTGGCTCCTGGGACCAGCTGTTCCGCCCTTTCTCCAGATAGAGCAGTTCTGCTGCTCAGCTACAGATGCAGAAATGAAAACCAAGAGGCTTAGCTGGCCTGAAGTGGTGATTGCTGGAACAAGGGGATACACAAGTCCTTGGCTGACATCCTGACCCGGAGGCCGTGGTCAGGGCTCCAGGACCACACACTCACATCTCTGGGATTGGGCTGTCTACAGTTAGGAGAAGAGCAGGCTGAAAGAGCAATGGTCCACAAGACCATTGCAGTGTGAGGATCCCAGTGTGGTCTGATCAGGGCTGGGGACAATGTGGGGGCAGGGAGTGGGGGTGGCTAATTGGGTTAATCATCAGCACTGTGGCTGTTCTGCACATCCTTCCCTAAAGAGAGCTCTCAGTCTCAACCTCAAAGTGGGGTTATTTGGTGCCTTGTCTGTCTCCTTTCAGTCTGTAGGCTCTCTGGGGGCAAGCCCTGAGTTCTCTCTTTGTGGTTCCTGCAACATCTTCCATGAGCTGGTGTAGGTCCAGGATAGGCCTCCACTTCCCTTTCTAGGTGTACCCCTCACGCTCCCCATTCTCAGCCTTGCATGTCAGCCACCCAGCCAAGTCCCTGCATCCAGGCAGCAGTCCACCCACCCACCTCCTTGTCCTGAACTGCTGAGCACAAAGAGCACGGGCCGCGGGGCCAGAGAGACCCATTCCTAAGCCTCCCTAGGACTCATCTCTGAAACTGGGGGACCTGTCTAGCAGGGGTGTTGCACACATTAGCAATGCTGTACCTCGATCAAACTTAGTAATTATTATTAAGCAAAATATAAATTTTTAGTTAAAACAAAATTCTTTAGTATCATAAGCATAGCATTCAACTTCAAAAACAAACTGCAGTCTCAACCTGCAAATGAGTAAACACTTGTTTAAAATATCTGACATTCAGCATTCTACTTCGGTAGTGGTTGAGCACAGTGTTTTCTACCAAGCACGGTCCATAAAGGTTCTATCATTGAGACTGACGCACAAGAATGCACCACAAGATGCAAATGCTGCAGTTTGTTCTTGCAGAAGGCTCTTCTAAATGCCTTGGCTGTTGTGCAGGGGGTTCAGGGATGTCCTAGGCTCACAGTTTCCAAGCCCCCAAAGAGGAACACATGGATCAGTTCAGCTTTCTCACCCTCAGTCTTGGGGAAGCAAGGGGAGATGTGATAAACTAGAAGCAACAGCATCTTTGCTGCCCCAGGAAAGCATCACCCTGATTTTCACTGTGGAGACTATTGATTTTTAGCACCGCTTTCTTTAATGTGCTAGTTATCTGTGAGCCTGGATGGGACATTAGGGTTCTCGTGCTTCTATTACATACCAGTTTGTCTGCTCTGTTTATCCCATTATCAGAGTAAAATTCATTAGCTGAGAGATTGAGTTCCTTCTGTTTTCTGGTTCTCCAAGGTGTTCAGGGTTGGGGACGTTGGGAGCCCGTGGACACTAGCTGCTAGGCTGCCATGGCTGTGCCGCCGTGAAAAGGCACGGGACAGTGAGTGTGGACAGGGATGACGGGCTCTCCCCTTCTTCATGCTGTGCCGAAGCAGCAGTTGTTAAAAATCGGCAGCTGGGAGGATTTCACTTACAGCCACTGGAAACCAGGAAACTCTGCCTGTGCCTCTCTGAACCCCACAATTACTGTTCGTCCTAAGATTTAGTGTCTGACAAACATTTATTGACCTCCTCCAGGAAGGTCAATTCTTGTACCAGGAATTGACTGTCCTAGGCTCTTCTTCTAGGCCTTTTCCCACACTCTTTTCCTGTGCTTGTTGAAGTCCTACTCATCCTTTAAGATCCGGATCGGATGGGATGGTCCCTCCTTGTGCTCCCTCAGCACTCTGTATGCTTCTTGAGTGTGGGAGCACACATATTTTATGCAACTTCAACAGAAGGGTCTAGTGTGTGACTGCTTTGTAGAGACCCCCTTCCGGGAGTGTTTCCCCTCTGCCCAATCCCTTTCCTCCTGGTTAATGTCTCCGTGGTCTTTAGCTCTAAGCTGAGCCATGATTTACCCAGGAGGCCTTTCCTGATCCCGTGTGCTGCATGGGACTGCCCTCCTCTGTGCTAGCCCATCATGGTCTCTAATCATTTGCTCAGTTGCCTCTCCTCCCCACTAGGAAGTCAGTTCTGGGGAGGCAGAAAAGCTGCTTGTTTTGTTTACTGCTGCATTCCAGGTACTAATCCCCCTGCAGGCCCATAGTAAGTGCTCAACAAATATTGAACGAATGAATGAACGGGAATATCTGGGTTCAGGTCCCAGTGCTGCCCCTTATTGGCCGTGTGACCTTGGAAAAATCAGTCTTCTGCTTGGAACCATAATTTCTTCCTTGCTAAAGGAACGAGTAATCTCCAGGATCCCTCCCAGCTCTGACGTCCTGCTATCTTGCCACCTCTTTGACCTGCTATCTACAGCTCACGTCCAGCCAGCATGAGTCATGCCTCAAGAACTTCAGGCACTTGCTCACTCCAAGGATTGTACATTCTTTAGAGGACCTTTCACTCTCCAAATATTATCTTTCTGATGTGGCCCTTGGCAGCGTCACGGATCCCTCCAGCTCACACAGGTCGGGTCCCTTGATGGAAGCAGTCTGGGTCAGCGTAGACGCCTTACCTACTCTCTCTGTTCCTGGCAGTCTTGGCCTCGTGCATTCCCATGAGGGGCCCCCAAAGGGGTGGAATAAGCCGAGCCTGTGATGGAGCATGCTGTATGCTGACGCAGCCCGAGGGGCAGGGAAGCTGTGACTCAGTGTTTGTGAAATGTTAGCTCGTGGGGTGAGTAAGACCAGACCAGGGTTGTGTGTTTTGGGAAGTGGTGAGTCGAGCTAATTGGAGTTGGAGCCCAAAGGCTGAGGTTCATTCCTGCCACGGTTGTTCCCACTTCTTAGCTGTGACCCTTAACATGTGATTTAACCTCTCTGAACCCAGGTTTCTTTATCTGTAAAACAGCTATCTTAACAGTCAGCCTACTCACCCCCTAGCAAGATTTAGAAGGGCTGGAGGGAACACGTTTTCACCAGATATCTACTATGTGACACATACTTCACATCTGTTATTTAACCTAATCCTGCGTGGTTGTGGAGTGAGATAAGATTCCGGCCTCACCTCTGGGTTTCTATACAACAGCATTTCCCCAGCTGTGTGTTGGAGCACTTCTTTCTGCCTGGAACATTCTTTTCTACCTGAGGTTAGGAAATAAGGATTGGTGGTCATACTTGTTTAATTTGTTGTAATCCCACATTCCCCCAGATCAAGTAGGACTGTAGCATTTACTATAGTAATATGCACCCTTTGGAACCCGGTGGTATAAAGTAATTAGGATTTTAAGTGGAAGGGTCTAGACAGCCCACAACTCTCAGTTTTATGCTCAGCACCCTGGAGTTAGGCTCCCCAATATTCCAGTTGTTAGACAGGGCAGCCCTCTCCCCAGACAGGATCCTGGAAGGCGGTGATGCCTAGGTTATCACCAGCTGGGGTCTTCCTCTCAACGCCAACGTCATGAAGGATTTCCGCATTTTCATTTTGTCTTGAAATTGTCAAGTCTTCCAATCTAATTGATAAGGTGCTTTTAAAAATATCGTACATATATTGATGATCAAGAAATCACTGATTTATGAAATGACAGTGAGAAAAGTGCCAAGAGGATTGGACTGGCCTTACTATGTAGCCCTTAGTCTTAAAAAAATGCTGAAGTGGTTTATTGCTGATTTGTTTACAGCTCGAGGTCTGAAAATTGGAGTGCAGTTCCTAAAGATGTAGTGTGTGGTCTGAACTGGTGACCAGGTGTGGTGCAGTTTTTCTCACTGACAGCGTACTTTATATGGGAAACAAGAGCTACCCAATGCCCCACTTGTGCAAATGTTGCTTTGCATACCTCAGGGGGAGGTCTCAGTACCCAACAGAAACATCCTTTCACTGGCTGCACAACAATGGTTCCATCGGGTAGGAAGCTGAACTGCTACTTCATGCCTGTGATTAACCGTGATTTCTAGGGTGATCAATCCTGATTATCAAGGGCTAACAAAATTGCTAACAAAATTGGGCAGAGGGGAGTATATCTGGAATTCAGAAGTTCCTCTGTGGGGTCTTCTACATTTTTTCATGTTGAGGAGTTAACAAAAAAGGAAGACTGCTAAGTCTCCATACCGGTAAGACCATCAGTGGCTTGGATCCCTCAAGAATGGAGATTTGGTTTGGGTCACCCATGAAGTGAACATCTCTGATCAGCTGAGATGCTGGCTGAGAGCAGAGCAAACCTGGTATTTGTGTCTTTATTTCTCCACCACTCTTCCTAGCTATGGTTTCATGATGTGTGACAGGGCGTCCAGCTCTGAGGCGGAGCAGACCTGTGAGGGTGAAGGCAGAAAGGGCCGTTTCCACCTGTGCTCGGCAGCAAAAGCCACGATCGGCTTCTCCGCAGGCCGGGCTTTGGGGCATCATTCCTCAGGCTTGTCCTGAACTTGTCTGCTAGCCTCCCAATATCTTTCAGATAAACCTCTCTTCTGCTTAATCAGCCGGGATCAGCTTCTGATTCTGGCAGCAAGAAAGTTTCACATATAGAAATTGAAATAATAGCAATAATAACAATAAAGGAAAACCTTTATTGAGCACCTACTCTGTGCCAGGCACCATGTTATATGCTAGATACACATTATTTCATTTCCCCATTACAAGTTTGGGGTATTTTCACTTCCTTGTTCTGTGTTGTTTTTTTAGTAGAGGAGGTACCTGAGGATTACAGAGATCTCAAAATTGTCCAAGTATATAATTTGGAAATGTATGTCTGTGAAGCTTGAAAGGTAGCAGAAAACAAGTCATGTAAGGCTTCGCATGCCTGACTAAGGAGTCAACATGACAAAATAATGTTTTAGACTTTTTATCATGGGAAATTTTAAAACATGCACAAAAAGAGAGAATAATGTAATGGACCCCTCCACCTAGTTTCAGCAAATCATCAAGATACTTAATAGTTTTTGCTTTATGCTATTAGTTTAAGTATAGGAGATAGCTAGCCCTACTGAGTTTTCTTGAATGTTGTGAGGTTTTAGAGTTTTGAGTTGGCTGTATTCATGAGAGCAATATTAATTATAATTTATATTAAATTCTCAAACTATATAAAATTTAAAACTTTAGTGTATCAAAATATTGTTAAAAATTAAAAGGCAAAAAATACAGTGTGAAATTTATTTGCCACAGATGGGATAGTTTAAAAGTATCTTTATTTATATCAAGAGTTCATGCATGGTGATAGTAACATCATCAAATGTAGGAGAAAAGTGGATCAAAGGCGTGACCAGGCAATTCTCAGAAAAAGAAGCAACACTATCAAACTGACTAGTAATCAAAGCAATAGCAATAGAAAAAAGCTATTTTCACCTATAAAATCAAAGAATTAAAACATAGGTATTCATATTCTGCTGAAGCAAGGATAACTTTGTGTACTTCTATTGGAAACTAATTTGACAAAGTGTGTTATGGACTTAAATTTATATCCTTTGATCCAAAAATTCTACCAAGAGAATTTTCTCCTTACTGAAATTACGAGAGGTGTGGAAAAAATTTCTATACAAAGAATCTCATCATAGCATGATTTATAAGAGCAAAAATATCGGGGGGAAC
>CM052444.1:70682231-70777830 GCA_028533085.1 Varecia variegata | reverse complement strand
AAGCAAGGATAACTTTGTGTACTTCTATTGGAAACTAATTTGACAAAGTGTGTTATGGACTTAAATTTATATCCTTTGATCCAAAAATTCTACCAAGAGAATTTTCTCCTTACTGAAATTACGAGAGGTGTGGAAAAAATTTCTATACAAAGAATCTCATCATAGCATGATTTATAAGAGCAAAAATATCGGGGGGAACCCCAAAAGCCTAATTAACAATAAGAGAATGGAGAATGGTTTTGTAAATTATGGTGCATAGACAGAATATTATAGAATCATTTTCTTTGGCAAATGGTTATATATGTAAAGTATGATCTTACAGAATATTATAGAATCATTTTCTTTGGCAAATGGTTATATATGTAAAGTATGATCTTATTTACATAAAATTTACTTCTTTTCTACACACACACACACACACACACACACACACATTTACAATAATACATTGGAGAGAAATACACCAACATGTTAACAGTGTTAATCTCTGGATTGTGAAATTATGGGTGTTTTTATTTTTCTCTTTATTTTTTTCTGTATTTTATTCTTATTTCCTAAGGAATGTGTATTCCCCTTCAGATGCAGAAAAGAAACTTAAAAATTGATTTAAAATAATCCTTTCCAGCAAAAAACTTCATAACTTTATTATAGGGAACCAAGTAAACAGTGTAAATGGTTGTTTATTATGAACACTAATGACAATTATTCACTAATTACTATACGTAATAATACTGATAATAGCAATTATTGAGTACTTAGTATATGTAAGACATTTAGTTAAACATTTTTATTTATAATATCAATTGCTGGCTGCCTCATAGAATAGCAGGGATTTTAATCATTCCCATTGTACAGGTGAGAAAACCGAGACTCCTAGTGAGTAAGTCAGTGGCTTGTTGAAAGTCACAGAGCTTTAACTGGTGGAGCCAGTTAGAGGACTCACACTAGGTTTATTTGACACCAGGGCTCCTGTTCTTCCCCACTTGAAGTCACAGGTGAATGCACTTCCCTCGTGGACAGCATGAGATGGCTCAAGGGACAACCCTTCCAAAGTATGCCTGGGGCACGTGGGTCCCAGCTCAGGGTGTGCCAGAAGCTGAGTCCAGCCTTGTTTGATGGTTGGAATCAACTAGTTGTCAGAGCACCAGTTAGAAAAGAAAATCCAATTTTCCCTGAAATTGAGGAAAAGAGGCTTTCCTCCCTTTTTCCTTCAATGAAAACAGGGAAGACACCCACAAGAAAGTTGAGGTGCCGTATGCTGACCCGTTCCTAAACAAAGCTTCTGTTATCCATTCTCTCGGTCTCCGTGCCTGACCCAGACCCCTTCAGAAGGATACTGTTTTCTTCTTTAGAAATATTAGTATCTTCAAGCTGGTTACCAGCAAGGCCTCCAGGTCTGAGTGTCTTTTCTACCTCCTTCCTGTGACTGTGATTCTCTGTGAAGTGTTTATATTTAACTCACAGAGTGCAGCAGTATTTTCCTGATTTTTCCAATTCTTAGAAAAGAGCGGTATGTGGGCTAGGTCACTTTGGTCTCCTGGCCACACCTTGCAGGGTTGGATTGGTGGTGGTGTGTAGAAGCCTATTGTTCTGTAGACTCCGTGCAGACAGGACAATGCCAGCCTAGTTCCCAGATGTGTCTCCATTTCTTAGCACAGTGCCCCGCACGTAGCAGGTACTCAGCAGATCTGTGATGAGCAGTAGTATGAATGGATGAACATAGCACATAGCACACTGGGGGAGATGGTAGGCACTCAGCAAACCGTAGCGTGATTCCCCACTGCCTGCTGCTCTCTGGTCCTTAGTGCATGCATCCGTATTACCAAGGGTTTGCACTAGCTGGTCTCTTGGGTCCTCTCCAACTCTGACATTCTGCGCCTGTATCTAAATACTCCTGACCTGGGACTTAGGGAGGAAAAATGATCTCAACACATGCACAGAATTATTTGATGTGTTCTCCATGTGAGCTGAAGCGCCTGCCCCTCCCGTGCTCCATCTTGGCCTCTGTTTCTCGCACGGCAGCCTGCAACATCTGTCAGAGGCGCTGCGTGCCAGGATGACTCTTGCTGCAAGCATGTCCTTGGAAGGCTCTGGACATAGGGAGCCTGCCGGGAGTTTATGCAACATGCCAAGTGGCCAGAGGACTGTGTGCAAAGGGCTCTGATCCCCTGGCCGTCAGCCTGCTATGACCACTCATGGTGACTCACCTGATTGTCACACACAGTTTGCAAACTCTGCAGGACAGAGAGACCGCAGTGAAAGGGACAGGAAAAATTCTGCCTCTACTTCATATACATTTTAGTGTTATTCCCCTTCTTATTCTGAAAAGGAAGGATTTGAGATGGCTGACTCAAATATTAAAAGTATGAAAAATAAACGAAGAAATCAGGATGAAGGATGTAGAGGAGAAAATATTTCTTCCTTATCCATCACAAGGTTCATGGAAGACACCCCGATAACAAAGACAGGTTAACAGGAGGAAAGCATAACCAATTTGTTTAATATAAGTTTTACATGACACAGGAGGCTTCAGAAATGAAGATCCAAAGCCCCAGGGAGGACTATTTTTATGGCCAGTCAGGCAGATGTACGATTGGAGGACAGAAGGGTATGTTCTAATGGTAAGAAATGGGAGGAACTTAGCAAGGCCTGTTGGTTCAGATTCTTTTTGGCCTCTGGGTATAGGGTAGGGCACCTCTGGAATGAGGGTCTTACCACCTACCTCCAGAGGAGCTGGGTCATCAGAGAATTCTTCTATGGCCTGCTTCAGGGGAAAACGGGCAGAAAAGGTCAGACAGTGACTGTCCTGATTCTGCAGTTTTCTCGAGTCCCTTTTGGGGTATCGTGTTCTGGGCCCTGGTAAGAGAGAATAAGACTTGCCAGGGGGCTTCAGCTTGTCCCTGCGGGCCCACTCCACCTGCTGTCCTGCTCTCCGCCCTGGGCGCTGACTGTGTGGCCTACATCTGGGTCCCTGCTGGCTTTGGCTAGGGGAACACCAGTGGGAGATTGGAGGGGGCAGAGGGGTGAGGTTGTGAGGTCACTTTGGGTGGCCTGTGTCCTTCCATAGAGGACATGAATCCTCTCAAGGTGAACTTCTCTGTAAGACGCTCTCTTTGCCTCCTGGAACTAGGGGTGAATCTGCATGTTGCTGGCCCCTGGTCACAGCCCTCTCTGTTGTACCTGCAGCCCAAACCTCCGTAAACAGCCCTGTTGTAAATAAACCCTTCTTGAATTGCCCAAATTTGAGTGCGCCATCTGTTCCCTGTTAGGACTCTGACACATAAGTATAGAAAAAAAAAAGGTGTAGTCAGAAATAATGCTCATAAATGAAACACAAATTGTAGCACCCTGTATATGTGCCAAAAAAAAGAAAAAGAAAAAACAGGTGCTTGCGTGTGCCTGTGCTACCCATTTGTCCATGAGCTTCCTAGTGACCAAAGCAACAGAACCACAGGGAGATCTCTAGGTATCTCTTCTTCCCACCAGGGCCTAAGGACCTTCCTAAATAAAATGCTCTTCCCATCACTCCCCGTTATCTCGTGCTGTGGATTAAATTGTGCCCCCTAAAATGGTAAGTTCAAGTCTTAACCACAAGCACCTATGAATATGACCTTATTTGGAAATAGGGTCTTTGCAGATGTAATCATGTTAAGACAAGCTCATAGTCAAGTGGGATGGGCCCCTAGAAGAGGGAAATCTGGACACAGAGACACAGACGGGGAGAATGCCATGCACAGGTGGGGACAGGGACTGGAGTGACGCACAACTGGAAGTTAAGAGAGAGGCGTGGAATGGATTCTCCAGCAGAGCCTCCAGAAGGAACCAACCCTACTGACACCTTGATCTTGGACTTCTAGTCTCCAGAACTGTGACAGAATAAGTTTCTGTTATTTTAAGCTGCCCAGTTGGTGGTAAATTGTTATGGCAGCCCCAGAAAACTAATACACTTTGAAGCAGCACCAAGGCTCTTCACGATCTGGCTGTGCCTGCCTGCTAGCTTCATCTGCCACCGTTCACTCGCTTCCCTTTTTCTCTGGGAAAGCTATTTTTTCTGTGCTATTTCAGATTCCCTAGCTTTTGGCTGTATTCTTATCACTGCCTGAAATGTCTCTTCCATTGTCACCCGGATAGATTCAGCTCAGGCTCTACTTTCCCAGGAGCCCTTCCCTGTGTCTCCCGGCTGCATTGGGTCCATCTCCTTTGGACTCCCATATCATTGGTAATATTAATAGGTAGCTGCTGTGTTTGTTTTCCTTCCTGAATCTCCTCAAGGGCAAGGTCTTGCTCATCTCTGCATCTCCAGAGTCTAGAACAGTGTCTGGCCCATAGTAGGTGCCCAATCAGTGTTTACAGATGTCCTCAGCATGGCATTTGTTTGGTACCTGCTACAAGCCAGGCACTCTTCTAGGCACTTCACATGCATTTCCTTTGTGGATGAGGAAACCGAGCCTTGCACAGGATATTTTCTAAGTTATGTGCCTGTAAGTGATGGAACTGGAATTTAGTTTAGGTCTATCTGACACTACAGTCTATGCTATTCCATTCCAATCTGCTGCCTTTTTTACACTGGACAGGCAAAGAGGGGCCAGGTTAGAAAGGGTCTAAATGCTACATTTTTGTCCATAACAAACCCATCTTGAGCAATCAGCTTGGAGCCTTGCATGGATGTTGATCAGATGATTGTGTATTTATTAAATCTCTTTTTGCTTTTGCTCAGCAAGCAGAAGTGTCTCTTTCATTTTTTCTTCTCTCTCTCTCTCTTTCTTTTCTTTTCTTTTTTCTTTTTTTAAGAGACAGGGTCTTGCTTGGTTTCTGAGGCTGGTCTTGAACTCCTGGGCTCAAATAATCCTCCTGCTTCAGCCTGCCAAGTAGCTGGGACTATAGGCACATGCCACCATGCCCGGCTAGAAATGTTTATTTCTTTAAAAAACACAATTGCTAACCGGGGCAATGTGGATAGAACATGCAATCCTTTGAAGAGGCTGAGATTTCAATTGGCAGAACATTAAAAATGAGAGAAGTTGATTTTAAGTCTGAACAGCAATGCCATTTTTCATAGCTGTGTCACATTGTGTCAGTGCAGCTCAGGAATGATAGCACCACCCAAACACCCTTTCCTGTGTGTAGTACAGCCTGCCTGCCGGAGAACACGTACCAGGAGTGGCCCCGTGAGATGGCAAAGCTCAGAGAAAGGCAGACGGAGACCTGCCTTTTATTGAGAGCTTAACATTTCTTCTTTACCTTAAGCCTCACTATCCTTCAAACTCATTCTTATGCCTATTTTGCAAATGATTAAGCTGTGGCTCAGAGGGGACAAATAGCTTGCTTTGATCAAGACACATATTCAACAGGTATCTGTGAGTGCCTGCTGTGTGCCAGGCACTGGGCTGAGTGCTGGGGATTTAGTGGCGAACAGCAGTGCGGGGGCTCCTGTCCTCGTGAAGTTAACATCCTAGGGAGGCAGAAAGGAATGAAACAGACAGAAATCACACGTGTCCAAGCAGGGTGACTTTGTGTTACTACTGTCAGAGCTGGGATTGGAACCCGGGTGAGCAGGGCTTCAAATCCCAGAGTCTTCTTGTGTCTTTTATCTTTCCTTTGGCGAGGTCCCTGTTGTATGATACTCATTTTTCTGGAAGCCTTCTTAGAATGTTCTCACTGAAAAACTTCTGTTCAACCCAGTAGGTCTTAAGTAAGTTGATTTGCTTCTTTTCAGTCATAGGAGGTTTCCAGAGGGACAAAAGTTGGAATCTTGTTTCTATTTCTTACTGACTGTGTGACCCTGGGCGAGTGCCATGAACCCCCTAAGTTTCATTTTCCTCATCTGTGCTATGAAGTGAATGTGGGGCTCAACTGAGAGGATGAGTGGAAAAGTGTTTTGTAAACACTGGGAGACTCTCCGAATGCTGGAGATTTACTAAGAACAAACACACCAAAACTTGCCTACCCTTCTCAGTGAATAGCTGGGAATTATTCTAAATGCAGTAGTAGCCAGGGTGAGGCTTTTCTTTGCATGATATATGCAACAGAGGCTTTAAGCAAATGAATAACCAAGTAAGATTGAAAAAAATAAAAATAAGGACTTACAGCCTATATAACATTTCAGTTAGTTTTCTAGTATTTCAAACCTCTTTTAGCTAGAGTGAGTATTTGTTTATAATGCATTACTTACTTCACCTACCAAGTAAAAGGGAAAAAGCAAGCAGTGGGTATCTCAACCACGAGGCTGAAAGCCGTGATTCTGTATTTCAAATCCTCTAATACAAACTACTCTCTCCTTTCATTTAGATGAGGGAATAATTGCTTATAAACCTTTGCCCCGACCACAGCCCCATCCTGAAAAATCTATCTGGTGCCCCTCGTGAAGAGTACAAACACCCAGCACACAGCAAGGCCTTTATTTTCTAGAGGAGTTATGCTTTCTTTAACTTATTTTCTGACAGCCTAACATTTAGTCTCCATCTTCAAAAAATTCAGTTAAAATCATGTTTTTTTTTTTTTTTTTTCTTCTTCTCTGTTGCTCTGGGGCCTATAGATCATAGTACTTGGCATGGAGTAACTGTTCAGTAAATAATGGCTATTGTTAAAATAATAATAATTATTGTTATAATTACTACTATTATTATATCATTATATCCAAAAATAAAAGTATTTTTGGAATGAATATGTGGAAATTGGGAAGTAGGCCAAAAAAGATCTGTGAATGGAAAACAAATTTTCAAAATTGTATGTTCTTGCAGGCCCTCATTCATAGCCTGTTTTTTTCTTACGTTTCACAGAGTATGCTCAGCATTCAGGTTGCACACAAAGTAGCAGAATCTTCTTAAAATGAAAGGAAAAGTGTGCCTGTTTTTAGCTCCCAGATACTGAAAGGTTATCCGTGATGTTTTGCTGCTGAGGGTAGAATCAAAACTTGATTCTGGGTTTGAATCTTGGCTCTGCTACTTGCTAGCAGAGTGATTTTGGGCAGCATGTCACTTAACCTCTTTTTAAGATTGGTGATAATAATATCCATCTCACAGGGTTATTACTAAGGAAAATAGTATTTATATAGCTCTTTGTATTGTACATAGCCCCTTCATCTACCTGGTTATTGTAAACCCCCTAAGAATCCTAAGCAATTGGTATTTGTACCCACAGTGACCAGTGAGGAAGAGCAGGCTCAGCAGGTGAAGTGAGGCTGGTCTGGGTGCACCATTAGTTAATGGCAAAGCTGTGGTTAGAGAGCCCAGCTCTCCTTCCTCCCATCCACTCTGTCCCCAAATGTAATTTTTATGACCATCCAATATGATGGAATATGGCTTTAGAAAGGAGATTTCCATCCTCCATTTCCAAAGACCCTTCAATTTGCATAATGCATTTGAGTTAACAAGCATCCCTTCAGCGCCTACTACACCAGGCCAATGAGGAGATGAGGGGAGTGTGCAAGGTTCCTGTATTTAGTGATACATTAGGGAATATATAGGAGAAAGAAAATTTTAAAAAATTAAATGGCTTTTGTAATGTAGAATTATAACACAGTAAATAAGAATAAGACTCATACATTTCCCAAAGTTTGGTTATACAAAGTGAAGTTATTTTGCTACTTTGATATTGGGACTAAAGAGGCAAGGCCATATTCTTCTGGGCAGGGTAGAGATTTATTTTATAGAGAGAAACTGATTCCATTGTCAGTCATTCTGGGAGTTGCTAATTCTGGGGTGGGATATGAATGAAATTTTGAACTGGGTCAAGAAGATTTTGCTCTAGACTTTGAGTTGAGGGAAAAGGACTGAAACTGTTTTGATGATAGTTTGAATAAGGATTGGGGGGTGTGTGTATGTAGTAGGCTGAATAATGGGTGGCTTAACAACAGAAATTTATTTTCTCACAGTCTGGAGGTTAGAGGTACAAGATCAAGGTGCTGTCAGTGTTAGTTTCTGCTGTGATGACTTTTCCTGGCTTTTAGATGGCTGCTTTCTCACTGTGTTGTCACATCAGCTCTTCCATGTGCACATGCACAGAGAGAGCTCTGGTGTCTAGGGTTTGACACTACTTATGACCTCCTTTAATCTTAATTTCTTCCCTAAAGGTTCTATCGCCCAGACAAATGTGACTGTGTTCATATCAGGGGTTAAGACTTCGACATAGGATTTTTAAGGGGACATAATTCAGTCTATAACACTGAAGCACAGACAGAGAGAATTAAACAACTTAAAAGGGAAGCACAGAGCCTCAGTGACTTTAGGGACTAAACAAGCTGTCTAATATCAGTGTCACTGAAGTCCCAGGAAAGATATTGGGAAAGAATAGAGGGAATATTTGAAGAAATGATGGCTGACAAGTTTACTAGATATAATAAAAAACTATAAACTCACAAATCCAAGAAACTCAATGAATTCCAAGCAGGACACACACACACACAGACACACACTCCCCCCCTACTGAGACATAATCAATTTGCTGAAAATCAGTGATCCAGTGATAAAGAGAAAATCCTAAAAGCAAAAGGGAAAAAAAGACGTATTACTTAAGGACAATAAGAATTTCTGCAGGTGAGATTAACTGAATCATAAAATGTTAAAGTTTAAAGAAGAACAGGATATTGGTACTATCTCAAAGTATTTCCCCCAAATAAATATTTATTAATATAAAGGAAAAAATAGAAACTTTATGGTAGAGAAGCATGGATAACTGCACCTTAACAAAGTAATCAAGTTTAACGTCCCCAATAAAGCATGTCAATATCATGTATCCCTTGATATGATGTACTGAGAAGGGTGTATCCCCTTTGAGATTTTCTTCCCAATAATGCATAACTTCAATCTAATCATGAAACATTCCACAAACCCATAATAAGAGCCATTCTACAGAATAATTGACCAGCACTTGTTAAAGTCTCTAGGTCATGATTAATGAAAGACAAGAAAAGGCTGAGGAACACCACAGATTGGATGAGACTCTGAAGATATGACCACTAAATAAAATGTGGTAGCCTAGATTAGATTCTGGAATGTAAAAAGGGTGTTAGTGAAAAATACTGGTGAATCCAAATAAATCTAAGTTTAATTAACAGTATGATACTAGTGTTTTTTTTTTCTAATTTTGATAATTATACTAAGCTTATGTGAGATACTAACTTTAGGAGATGCCGGGTGAAGGATATATGGGAACTCTGAACTATTTTTTGCAATCATTCTGGAAGCCTAAAATTATCACAAAATAAAAAGTTAAAAATAAATTTCCCAGCAAAACAAAACAAAACAAAATGTCTTAATGCCCAGATGGCTTCACTGGTGAATTCTACCAAATGCTTAAGAAAGAAATAATATCAGTTCTAGACAAAATCTTTTTAGAGGAAGAGGAAATACTTTCCAACTCACTTTATGAGCCTAACATTACCCTGATCCAAAAAGTAGACATAGATATTAAAAGAAAAGAAAATCTAAGAATAATATCCTTTATAAATATAGGTGCAAATACCAACAAAACATCAGCAAATCATATCAAGCAATATCCTGTGTTTATCTCAGGAATGTAATTTTGGCTTACCATTTGAAATTCAGTTATGTAATAAAATGATATTAATAGAGTAAAAGAGAAGACAATGTGATCATCTCAATAGATAGAGAAAAAGCATTTGATAACATTAAACACCCATTCATGATAAAATTCCTCAGCAAACTAGGAATAATAGAAAACTTCCCTAACCTGATTTACAATAAAACCTACAATTGGCCTCATACTTAATGTTGAGAATGAATGCTTTTCCTCTACATTCAAGGATGTCTATTTTCACCAGTTCTACTCAATCATATACTAGAGATCATAGACAGTCAATAAAGCAAGGGGAACAAGGTACTTGGAAAGGAAGAAGTAAAATTGTCTTTATTTGCAGATGACATGATCATATATGTAGAAAATGTGAAGGAAACTATAAAAAGCTGCTAGAACTAAGTGCATTTGCAAAGGCTATTAGATATGAATTTAATATCTCGTCAATTAATAATTGACCAAAGTCAATTGCACCTCTCTATATAGCAAGGAATAATTGGAAAATAAAATTAACATGATGTAAAGTTAATATCAAAAAACATAAAAAAGTGTAAGTTTATTAAGAAACATGAAAAAGACAAATCATTAGTGAGAGAAATTGAGACTTAAATTAGTGGTGTGATACTCAAGAATCAGAAGACAATATTTTAAAGATGCAATTTCTCTCCTAAATTAATTTATAGATACAGTGAAATCCCAATAAAAATCCCAGAAGCCTTTTTGTAGAAATTGACAAATGATTCTAAAATTCACATGGAAACACAAAGGACCCAAAATAGCCAAAACACTTCTAAAAAAGAACAATGTTGGAAGACTTATACTACCTGATGTCAAGATTTACTATAAAACCACAGTAATCAAGACAGAGGGGAAGTGGTGTAAAGACAGACATAGAGATTAATGAAACACAGTCGAGTCCAGAAAGAAACCAACAGAAGTAGGATCAACTGCTTTTTGATCAACGTGCTAAGGCAATCCAATGGGGAGGGGATAGTGCTCACAACAAATTGTGTTGGAACTGTATACCCATTTGAAAAAATATGAACCTTGACTCTTACTTCACACCACACAAAAATTCACTAGAAATTGATCATATATCTAAATGTGAAAGCCAAAACTATACAAAAGTTATGACCTTGGAAATAAAACAAAATTTCTTAGATAGGACATAGAACCATAAATTATAAAAGAAAGTAGTCGATACATTTTGTTTCATCAAAAGTAAAAACTTCTGCTCTTCAAAGTAAAATGTTAAGAAAACAAAAACTCATGCCACAGTCTGGAGGAAAGTATTTATAACAGATATATCTTATAAAGACTAGTATCAAGAATATATTAAAAACTTCAATAAAATAAGACAAACAATCCAATAAAAAACAGGTGAAACATATAAACAGTACACAAAAGAGGATGAACAATGGGCCAATAGGCACATCAAAATATGCCCAAAATCATTAGTCAGAAGGAAAATAGAATTAAAATCACAATGTAATTCTATTATGCACCAACCAGAATGGCTGACATTGAAAAAACTGCCCATACTAAGAGTTGGTGAGGTGTGGAACAACTGAAAGTCTCCTAGACTGCTGGTGGGAATGTAAAATGATACAAAGAGTTTGGCAGTTTCTTATAAAGTTAGTAACACACTAACCATACAACCACTCTCAGGCATTTGTCCAAGAGGAATGAACATATATTAATATATACATGTGGACAACATTCATAGCATTTTTATTCACAATAGTCCCAAACCAGAATCAACTTAAATGTTCATTAGCAGGTGAATGGATAAGCAAATTGTGGCATATCCATGCAATGAAATAGTATCCTGCAATAAAAAGAAACAAATTACTGATATATGCAACAATATGGATAAATCTCAAAAACTGAGCCTAAGAAGATATGCTGAGTGAATGAAGCCAGATACAAAGGGAACACACTGTATGATTCCCCTTCTCTGGAATTTGAGAGCAGTCGTGACAGTCTGTAGTGACATGTAGCAGAGCAATGGTTGCCGAGGGCCAGGAGATGGGGAGGAAGGCAGGGCTGACAGCAAAGGCATCTTGAGAACTTTCTTGGTGATGGAAATTCTTATGTCTTGATTGTGGTGGTTACACTGGTGTGTACATTAGTCACAACTCAGCTGCATACCTAAAACAGGTGCATTTTAGAGTAAGTTATATCCTTAGAATATTGAATTAAAAATGAAAATAAGTTAAATCTAATGACTGGAATGCATTTAGTTGGCATTCTTATCGGTGTCTGAGAGAGTTGGCAGGTCAAATATGGTACGTATTTCTTCAAGGTCTTATAACTTTGAGCACATCTTGAAAATATTAAATATACTATTGAATTTCTTCAAAGAATGATACTGATATTAGCACAATTGAGGCCAAATCTTCTAGTAACAAATTAATTAATGTGTACTGTGCAACCATAAGGAATACTTCTGGATTCTGGCTGTGTGTTCTTTCCTCCACCCACAATGTTGCTTCTTTACCATATGCTTACCTTCAACTATCTTTTCAATCAGTGATAAACTGATTAAAACTAATGAAGTTGAGTTTTTCAGTTCTTCAGTGAAGTCAAAGCCTATATCTTTCACAAGAGTGGTAACATGAATCTAATACTCATTAATTTCACTTGTTTTCTAGTTGTTCAACCTGACTTTTATACCTGCTACAACTAGTTGAACTGAGGAAAAAGTATTTAATATAATATTAACATTATTTAACATCCTTTTTAAAAATGTAAATATTTTTCCTCTCTCTTTACCCCCCATTAAATTCAAAATTTCATTTTGAATTCTTCGTCCTAGAGAGTAATCATTTGTCTTATTATTTTTAAAGTCAATTTTACATGTTCTGCTATTATAGCATCAAACATCAAAATCATTTGAACTAAGCTTAAAAATTTTCCATTGTGGTCTATAAATACTGTGCTTTTAGGACCAGGTAAGGTAACATTCATTATGCTTTGCTAAATATTAGACAGATAACATTACCTTTAAAACGTCATGCCAATATCCAAAATTACTTCCCTTTTTAGGTACTATAAAAAGGTTTGCTACTTTTTAGCCCTAATTTTAGTTATAGGAATTGCAAGAGTTTCTTTATGTTTGTTTTCTGTTTTTGTTTTTCATGCAAGTGAAGTCTGCCTATTTTCACTGTTTCAAATATATATATGTGTGTGTATGTGTATATATATATATATATATATATATGTATTTATTTTGGAAGACAATTTATTTAAGTTTTTCTATTCCATTGTTCTTTTTAGTCTTTTATCATTTCTGGATTTCATCTTATATTTTCTATTTCTATCCTGATCTAGATTTTACTCATTGTCAATGATTTATTCTAAAGGATTAAAATAAAATGTAATTATATTCAAAGCATATATAATTTGAATATTTCATCAATAAATATAAAAATAAAAATCATTTCTTTTCTTCATGTTTTTCGAAGTTATTTTTATAAGATAAATCAAAAGGCAAAATATAAAGTATTCTAAATGAATATCAAAAATTTTAAAATATTTAAATAAAGCAGAAATTTTATGTAATTTAAAAAATTTTAATAAGAACATTTAAATATTATTATAAAGTAAAAATTCTAACATTCAATGGCTATCTAGTCACCCTTTTATAAAGTCATTACCACACTTCACTCACATTTCATCTAGACCTAATTGTACACAAATTTCTAAGCAATTGAATTGTTTAATGTTACATAGCATTTCTTGCCACTGTGCACATTGTATTTATTTGTAAATACCTTTGGAATTATGCATTGGAATGTTTAAAAAAGAAGTAAGAAAGTGGACTGTCCATGCTACTGGGAAGCAACGCTTTGCTGTGCAACAATCTGTTGTATTTGTGCTGTCTTTTCTCCTACCCAGGCTCTTCCACATCTCAGTTCTTTCCACTCGGAGAAGCAGGGTTGTCTCTGATGATGGCAGCACAAACTGTCATGGCACTTGGACCTAGTTGTCATTTGATTCAAGGATGTAGGGAAAGAGAAAGAGAAGCCTTTTCCTGGAGTCTGAACAGCTTGGCCAGGAGAAGGGCTGTTAGTGACAGGTTGCACTGTGTGCTGAGCCCCAGCCCTCAATGACAGAGGTGCCCACGTGCTCTTTAAAGAGTTTATTTTGTGTGTATGTTTGTAATACGCAGGGCTCCTCTCTCTCATCTGCAGGCCCACGCACGGCAGGGTCCCCACTCACTCAGGACGAAAGGTGATACTGGGCACGCGAGCCATTGAGGCCTTTTGAGCAGTGGACGTCTGGGCTGTACAGAATAGAGACACAGTGGATGTTAGACCACCTTCAAACTTCAGAGTTCGGTGATTTCTCACTGTGTTCCTTGGCACCTTGGTGCTCTAGATAGGTGAAGCTGTCTTCGTGGGCAGGGCAGGCTGAGTGAGCACAGCTCTGAGCTCCCATCCCATCTAACTTGAAGCACAGAAATTTCATTTTTAATTTTTTTTTTTTTTTGAGACAGAGTCTCACTCTGTTGCCCGGGCTAGAGGGAGTGCCATGGTGTCAGCCTAGCTCACAGCAACCTCAAACTCCTGGGCTTAAGCAATCCTACTGCCTCAGCCTCCTGAGTAGTTGGGACTACAGGCATGCACCACCATGCCCAGCTAATTTTTCTATATATATTTTAGCTGTCCATATAATTCTTTCTATTTTTAGTAGAGACGGGGTCTCACTCTTGCTCAGGCTAGTCTCAAACTCCTGAGCTCAAACAATTCGCCTGCCTCGGCCTCCCAGAGTGCTAGGATTACAGGCGTGAGCCACCGCGCCCAGCCCCGTTAATTTTTAATCAGTTCTATATACTGGACTTCTGCCCATGATTTTGTTAAGAAAAAAAATATTTTACTTAAAAAAAAGGTGGAAAAAATGATCAGATCCAATTGCCTCGTTTTAAAATCGGGACTCCTGGGGCCTGGACAAGGACAGTGAGCTGCCAAGGGGATAGATGCGAATGAGCGACAAGGCCCGGATCAGAAACCAGGCAGACTCGCCATGCAGTGTGCTTTGTCCTGCCCCATGGAGACAATCAAAGATGGAACAAACACTTTATTACTGAGTTGATCTTAGAAAAGACTTTTATGATCTGTTCACTTTCTTCCCAGAGTTAGCCTGGCCCTTGGTGGGCTAGAAGACGTCGTGTTCCTGATGAGCTCTTAAGGTTTTGAAGGCTATTGCCGAAACTGGAGATCTCTTGTTCGTGTGTGCTCTTGGCCGACTCATTATTTTTCCATTGCTTGTAGAGTACGTAGTGAGAAAACAGCAGGCACCAAGTCTGAGCTCCATCCTGTCCATCTGTGTATCTCTTCCTGTCCATCTTCACTCCACATTCATTCAAAAACATTCCGTAGTCTCTACCTTGAGCCAGTTACTACGGTACAGCAGCTCAGCGACATGGGCTGCCCGTGTCTGTCTGTCTGTCTTTAGTATATTTCTCATTGTGTCTCCTACCTACTTACATCATAGGTGTGTTTGTATGTGTCTCTTTTTTTGTCCAATGTCTCTTCCTTCTCTATCATTCTTTTTTTATATTTCTTCACCTCTTTCTCTATTTTTGTCTTCTTTTATCTCTTGCTATATTTGCTCTCTTTGTCTTTCTTTTCTTTTCTTTTTTTGCCCAGAGACAGGGTCTTGCTCTGTTGCCCACTACACTGGAGTGTAGTGGTGTGATCATAGCTCACTGCAGCCTCAAACTCCTGGGCTCAGATGATCTTCCCACCTCGGCCTCCCAAAGTGCTGGGATGACAAGTGTGAGCCACCACGCCTGGCCCTCTTTGTCTTTCTTTTTTCTTTTTAACACCTCTCATGTTTCCATCTGTCTTTTGCTTCTCTCTCTCTCTTCTGTCTCTTTCCTGGTCTCTGTGTTGCCGTGCCTGCCTCCCTGTCTCTTGGACTCTCATTACAGGATGCTTGTGCATTTGTGCACAAAGTGAGTGTCTGCAAAGGCCTCTTGAATTTCTGCTCTTTACCCATGTCTGTGTGAAGACACTGAGGCCACCCCATTTGTTAGGCAGATTTCACCATATTTTCTTCTTCTGATGGTTTGATTATGTAAGCACATTTTGGTCCCCCTGAAAAGGAGCTAGGGCCCTTACTGGGATTGTGGATTGGACAAGCAGGGACCAGTTTTTTTTTTTTTTGCTTTTTTTTGGTGGGGGGTGGTTGTAATGAGATTTGCCCTAGTTTTAGTATAAGTGAAATGTACTTTTTTAGGTGGAGATTGTAAAGGAATTTTGAAGGAGGTTGGAGCTCATAAAACCCAAGTTTGCTTTTATAGTAATATTCCTCAGGGTAGAAGTCAGACTGAAAAAAAATCACTGAGCACCTCCTATAGACCAGGCTCTCTGGTAGGGGCCAGAGAAATAGACGTGAACCACAGTCTTTTAGGAACACACACAGTCTGGTAGGGAGAGCTTCCTGGGTAATAGAGAGGGTTGTTTACTTGTCTCAGTGTTATAACAAAGGGAAGTATGGCATGCTATGAGAGTAAGTCAGCAGGCCTGGGATAATCAGGGAAGTCTTCATGAAGATGGTGATGTTTGATCTGGGCCTTGAAGCATGAATAGAAGTTTTCTAGGAAGAAAAGGATGAAGGACATTCTCTGTGGAAGAAATAGCACAGGAGCATAAATCAGTTTGGGATTATTGAGAATGCAGTGTGTATGAGAAGTAAGGTTGGAAATTATGTTGGGGCCCACACTGGGGGCTCTTTGAATGCTGGGATGAGAAATTTGGCCTTTTTCCTGATGGCCACACAGGATCATGGAAAAGTTTTAAGCAATAGTGTGGCAGAGTCAGTGTGGGGAATAGAAGGGAAGTGTTCAGACTAAAGAGCTGGAGGCCAGGGAGGAGACGGAGGCAGTATTCTAGGTAAGGGAGGATGGGCACACAGCAATAATATTTCTCTTCATTACGTCATGCATTTCCTTAAGATTTGGTTCCATTTGCTCTGTGCTTACATGAGGGTTTGCATTCATTTACCAGTATTTAATGAACCTCTACTATGTCCTAGGCACTTGTGAGGTGTTACGGATATGGGGATGAATAACATGTGTTTGAGCTGGAGTCCGCAGAGAGCTTAAATTGACAGGTAATTTCTACATAATCCTTTATGTGCTAGGGCAGAGGAAACAGCGGGATGTGGGGGCCCAGGAGAGGCATCTAACACAACGTAGGAGGCGGCCACTCAGAGTGGGCTTGCTGGAGGAAGTGAAGCCTGAGTTGAGCTTGAAAGGCAGGCCAGAGTTATCTACAGCCACAGTTTTCAAAGTGTGTTCACCAAACCAGTAGCACCAGCATCACCTGGGAAATTGTAAGAAAGGCAAATTCTTGGGGCCCACCCCAGACCTACTGAATCAGAAAACTCTGGGTATGGGAAACCAGCAATCTATGTTTTAACCAGGTTTCCAGTGTACCCTTAAGTTTGAGAACCACTGATCCAGGGAGGAAGTTGCTCCAGGCCAGGCCAGCAGGTATGCAACGGCATAGAAGCGCGATGGCCAGATGGGGGGCCGTTGGTGGCTGGAGTGCAGGCTCACGTGGGGGTGCACCTCGAGAAGAGCCTGTCTGGCTGGGACCGATCATGAAGGACACGAAGTATTAGGAAATGATGCTGATTTTATCCTGTAGGGAATGTGAAGCCCCAAAAGGGTTTTAGAGAGGAGACTGCACACTCTGATTTCTCTTGAGAGTCAGCTCTCCGGTGCCACATGGGCATATATAAAGCAGGTACTCAGTGTCTGTTGAACTGACCTAGGGAGAATTGAAGCCGTCCCCTTCATTCCAGGACTGTGCTCCAGATCGGGGAAGGAAAAGAGACTTGCTTTTGTGCCAGCTTTGTCCCATTTGTAGTGACTGCCTGATTGCTGTGTTGAGAAGGAACCTGGAGTTAAGTCTGGGCTCTAGAAGAAATGAGGTTTGTGACTAATTAGCCAAGTTTGCCAAGGCCACGGGAGGTAGGGAGGTGAGGGGTGTGGTGGCTCATGTGCTATATATTATCTTTGAGTTGTTTCTGCCAAATAATTAAAATAAAACCAAAAACACATGGTCTCTAGAGCTTATTTGTGCTCAGAAAACCCAGCCTTGCTTCTAGTCAATACCAGCTAGAATCAGTGCTAAATTATGTGGAATAGAGTCATTTGAGGAACCTGGAGATCTCTCCTCTTCACACCTCCTACGGCATAAACCTCTCCTATCATTTGATGCAATGAACTGGCATTCTACAACTATGCTTTTCTTTTCCTTTTTTTATTTCAAAATTTTTACGGGGGCACAAATATTTGGGTTATCTATTGCATTTGCACCACCCTAGTCAGAGCTACAAGCGTGCCTCTCCCAGACCATGTGTATTGCACCCATTAGGTGTGAATTTACCCATCCCCTCCTCCTCCTTCCCACCTGCCCATCACCTGATGAATGTTACTTCCATATGTGCGCATCAGTGTTGATCAATTAGTACCAATTTGATGGTGAGTACATATGGTGCTTGTTTTTCCATTCTTGTGATACATCACTTAGTAGAATGGGCTCCAGCTCCATCCAGGATAATACAAGAGCTGCTAGATGACCATTGTTTTTTGTGAGTGAGTAGTACCATGGTATACATATACCACATTTTATTAATCCCTTCATGTATTGATGGGCACTTGGGTTGTTTCCACATCTTCACAATTGTGCATTGTGCTGCTATGCTTTTCTTTAAGGTAGGGCAGCTAAGGCCCCTGTAGAACTGAAGATGCTACAAGAGAAGAGGAATCAACTCATCTTTAACACATCACGCAGTCAAAGGCATCAGTCACCTGTCACATGCAAGGTCCAGCTCTTAGGAGGAGAAGAATTACAATATTTAAAAAAAGCCTTTTTATCCAAGTCGCCCTCATGGCACAGGAGACTGAATGGGTACCAGCTGGGAGGCCTGGAGCACAGCCCAAAGCAGCCCTCCTCTGGTGCAAAATGGATTGGAAGGCTTGCATTTCATCTCTAAACTTCATGCAATCTTAAAATTCCACTCCATAATATGCAACAGCTGGCTTTGTTTTAATGTAGCTATTCTTGACATCCAATCATATTTAAATGGCTTACTGTACGTGAAAAGGATGCCCCAGGTAAATGTCCAGTGTTTCTCTTGTAACTTTGCAGAGGCACCCCCAGTACACCACTGTGCACTACAGGATTTGTGTGCTCCAGGTGGGGAGAGATGGCTCCAGGAATGAGGAAGGGGAGCCTGTTAGACCTGGCTTTGAATTGGTAGTCCATTACCTCCTGGCTGTGTGACCTTGCATTAACTACCTCACTTCTCTGAGTCTGTTTTTCTTACATGCACATAGGAGACATAGAGGATGGGAAGAAATAAAATAAATGAAAGCGTGTAACATAGTACTTGGCACATATTAGGCTCTCAATAAATTCTAGTTAAACCCTCACATCAGGGAGGATGAGTCACATTTACCACAATATGAATTAATTCATTCTAACACAGAATGAGGCCTGGGGGATGGGACTGTTGAAAAGTAAATTTGATTTTTGGATACTCTCTGCCATTTGCCCTCACTGTAAGTTTCTGGGATAGCACCGTGAGAACACAGGAAGGAGGAATCCTGATGATTCCAAGGAGGTGGCATTGGAGCTGCACCGAGTAGGGTGGGGAGATTTCCAACAGGCTTGTGACTGGATCATAAACAATAAACAATAAAGAATGAAATCTTAAGACTGTACGTGCAGATTCAGGTCTGAGCCTGGAGGGCCTAGTTTGTATTCAGTTAGCTATAAGGAGCCATTGAGGACTTATGAGTGAGAGCAGGGGAGTGACAGGCTGAGAACTGTGCTTGAGAAAGATCATTAGGATATAAGATTCCTAAGGACAGTTTTCCCCTCTGTGTGGGTCCTGCTGTATCCCCTGTCCCTACAACAGTATCTGGCACAGAGTAGGTATCTAATAACTGATTCCTGAACAAATAGATGATTGAATCCCCCTGACAGCATGCATTTGGGATAGATTGGAGAGGGCACTCCTGGAGGCACGCGGACTCGGTCAGAGGCATCGGCAACCCCGTAGGATCAGGCCAAGAGTGCTGGTCCTCCGGGTTGGCAGTGGGGATGGGGGACAGGAACAGCTGCTTGGGGACTCTGGGGAACATCACTCTTCTCCTGCTCTCTGCACCTCTCACAGAGCACTGACCATTCTCTGAATTCAAGGAAGGCTTCAGGGCAGCATAATTCATCCTGACAGCCCAGGCCAAATGTTTTTCCAGAGACCCAGGTCCCCTCTCCTCCCTGTTCAGATTGGAACACAGTCCAGGGCATGCTCTAGAAAGGAAATAGTCATTTGCATCTGAACATGAAACAGCATTTTGTAAAGCTGTGAGCAGGGTCCAGCTGGTGTGAGCTGTGCTCGCTCACAATTGCAGCCAGCTTGTTTCAATTTAGGACTGGGGAGTGAGGGTGGGACTTCATATACTGGCTTCTCTGCGGGAAGACGGTCATATACACACAAACACACAAGCAAATGCAACAAGCCCGCAGCCCCTGCCGTCTTGGCTGAGGAGAGGACTTCCTAGGGGGTATGGAGAGGAAGGCAGGGAAGGGGTTGCACAAATGCATCTGCTCAAACCCCAGGGAGGCAGATTGGAAGTTTAGTAAATCCACTGGGAACTGTCTGGGGTGACCTGCTGGCTCTGCATCCATCTTACAATTTTGAATACCTACGATGTATCAAGCATTTTGCTAGATGCTTTACTTTATGGTTTCTGCAGAAAGAAGGCAGGTGGTAGAGGGAGAAGAAGGCTGGTTGCCAAGGCCTTATATTGTTTTGAAAACTGATAAATGAAAGTTGAAAAAGTCACCTGGGTGAGACTTCAAGGAGACTCATTGGAAACTTGCTGTTCTAAGTAGAACTCAAAATTATCCTGCTGTATAATTCCTGAAAATCAAGGCAGGATACAAATATACAAACAAACAGATAAATGCAAAAATGCAAATGGGGCTATTTTCTTTGTCTCTCCCTTTTCCTTTCTGTCTCCCCTTTCTCCCATCCACCCCTCTTTTATTAATACTCTCCTCTCTCTCAATCGTAACTGTCCAGATACTGTCTGCCAAGGTTTTCTTGTCCCCGGGCTCTCTCCCCTTGGTCCCCAGGACCTGACCTATCTTCGTTCACCAGCACAGAGGCAGGGGACCGTGGGCCCTGAGCAAACCAAGGCCAATGGTGAAACTTCTGAGGCTGTAAATGGACAAAATGATGAGAAAGCCCTTTTGTCCTAGGGGAAGGGAGCAGTGTGATATTCTGAAAATGACTCAGGTTTAAAATTGTAGAGCTGTGGATTTTAGTCCTGGTTCCACCATGTTACAGCTGTATAAAGCTTTGGTAAGTGACTGCTTAACTCTCCTGCTCCTCAATTTTACTACCTGTGAATTGGGTGTAATGAACCCTAACCCAGAGTTGTTGCAAGGACAATGTGAGATAATGTGTGGAACAATGGATTACCTAACATAATGGTGATTATATAACACCATGTGTACTTTTCTAGGCACTTTGATTAATTAATTCATTTAACTTTCACAGTAACCTTAAGCAGTGCAACAGTTACAGGTGCTCATTTGATCTGTGGGTCTCCCTCCCTTAGCTCCTTTCTTCAAGGAGTCTGGAGTCTTGCAGAAAGTCCTCTGGCAACAGTGGAACAGTTCTCTCCGTTAATTAGGTGTTTCATTTTACTGCCAGTCTTTTGTTTCCCCCCTGGAGATCTGGCAGAATTTCCAATAAATTGTATTTCAAGGAAAGCAATAGAAATAGACAGTGAGTGGCTCCCAGGTTGGGGACTGCAAGGTTTCTTTCTGAAGGAGAGAACAATCCTGCCATTGTCCTCATTAATAGGACTTCCTGGGGAGGCAGCTGTGGGCCTTGCTCCCCAGGCTTTTGTTTGTTTGTCTTGCTTTTTTAGCAATGGCCAAATTAGGCTCTCTTTTCTTCTCCTTCACTTCTGTCAGTAGCATATTTTATTCTCACGTGGACCATTCCTTATTCCCACAAAGGAAATAAAAATTTTGGTTTTAGGCTTAGAATAGGGAATGGCAAGTGTTTGCTTGCATCTGAAAAGTGGGACTAAACATTTTGCAAAACCTGCTGCTGTGGAACCGAGAGTTTCTTTGTGGTGAGCACTCTGGGATGTCCTTGGGCCCCACACTTGCATCTCAGGGAAAACTTTTAGCGTTCAACTGGGGATGGAACAACAGTACTAATGTAGTTTTATGATGATCCTGGCCCAGGATGTTCAACCCTTTGCCTTCAGGTTGAGTGTTTAATTCTCCAGCAGCAAGGAGCAAGGAGAACTGGCAGGTGGAGACTTGTGGTGGTGGAACTGGGCATGGCCCAGAGTGATCATGTTTGAGTTCCAGTCCTACTACCTGCAAGATGTGTGATGTTGGTCAAGTGGCTTAACTTTCCCGCCATAGCCAACATTATTCTTCCCCACCTTCCCCACTCTACATCCCAATTTCGTGGAATGATTGGCACTCTCAAGACAGCTCTGAACCATTGCATAGGCTGCTCTTGATAGGATGACATTTCCCTCTTAGCCACTTGCCTCACTCCTTACCTAGTCTTCTTGGCTTCCCAGAGTCTTAACCCTCTTATTCCTTCTCTAGCTTATTAATCTCAATAGAAGGTAGAGAATCTCCGCTACAGAAGCTGAAAAGATAAGACAATCTCTTTTCCAGAGAAATCTCTTGCACCCAGTTTTTGTTAGTCAAATGAATGCACCTGGACTTTGTTCAGAAGCTAGGGAGGAATTAGGGAAATTGAAGACGACTGGTTGATGGTTGCAGCTTTCTTAATTTCTGCAACTGATTGCAAGGGCATAGTTTTATTAAGACCTTCCTCCTTCCACTGCCAAATTACCTTCCCTGTGCTCTCATTTAGAACATCAGTTGGTCATAGCTCTTTACCTGATTGAATGACCCTAATCTTCATTCCTAGAGGGTCTAAACCCTTAGATCTGAATGTATTTTGTTCTTAGTCACGTTGGTTCCACGGTATGAGCACCAAGCAGCCAGTTGGCAGTCTTGACTTCCAGTTCAATGAACCACTGTTATGTGCCCTGGTAGAAACATTCTTTCCTTGGAAACTAAGACCTCCTAAACCAGTAGAGCCCAAGTTTGCAAGAAACAAAACTTTTGTGAATGAGTCATTAGAATTAAGGGTGAAAGTAGCTCCTTCCATTTCACGGTTCTCACACCCAAGAATTCTGGCTGTAGAAAAAGATATCAACAATGAACTGATGGTTCAGAACATATACTACATCTTGAAGCATAGTAAGCATAGTATCCCAACCTTGCAAGTATTGTCATCTAGCAAGCAACATAACTGAGTCTTCAATAGGTCATTCCATCATTCTATTAGACTATCTGCCTCTGGAGTGATGAAATTTATGGTTAGATTCATGGTCATGAGCCCATTGTCCCACTTTTTTCCTGTAAAATGATCTCCTTGGTCAGAAGCAATGTTGTATGGATTTAATGATGGAGAATAAGGCACTCTTATGTCTATAGATGGTGGTATTATAAAAACACTGTGGTCAAGGAAGTCAAATCCATATACATAGTAGTATCTGTCCCAGTGAGGACAAATCATTACCCCCTACATGATTTAAGGGGTCTGATCAGGCCAGTGGCTGAATGCTTTCCCTGGAAATGATGCAATACTGTAGGCTCTGCATTGGTCTCTGCTGTTGATGGGTTGGACACTCACTCATGCGTGGGTTTAATAGCATAGACTTCTTGCCAAAGTTGATCTGGCTACAGCATTGCTGACCATGGCCATCTTGTTCATGAGCCCATTGAGCAGACATCAGGGTGGCTGGGGAAAGAAACTACCTAACCACAGAGTAGAACATCTTGGCCATCTGATTATTGAGTGTTCCTTTGTAATGGATAATATTTTTTGGTGAATATCTATACAGACACAAATAAGCTCATGCTCTGCACCCATCCTGAGGGGTCCACCCCCAGAACTCCTTGATTCCATCCCCTGATCTTGTTCTTTCCAAGGCCCTGCCCATCTTGCCATCTTGATCTTCTGGGGCCTCCTCTAAATAACTGTATCTACAACTTGGTGGCAGGGAGGGGGGGGATCTAATTTGCCTATTCAGATGCCACTTAGTTTAAGACCTAATTAGTGGAGAACCAGGTGGTAAAGAACAAAAAGAATTGTTTCTTCTAGTTCTCTCTGTGGGCTGAGTTTCCCATCCCAGTCCTTGGGTTTTCGGAGAGGGCAGGAGGCCAAGCACATGGAAAGCTCCAGGCGGCCCAGCAGGAGGAGAGGTGAGTCATGCACTTCTAGAGGAATTAGGTTCGGTAATGTCCCATTAATCTGGCTTCATCAGGAAATGAGCTGTGTCACCTAAGTAAATTTTCCAATAACTGAAGTTTACCCTTTCATGTGCCAAAACTTGATTTAATGATTTTGGATGGAAGTCTTTCTAAATCCAATTACATGCCTCCCTGCCTATTTCAGTGGAGGATCCTGCCCATATTCTAACCTTTTCTTGAGGACATGGGGACCATTAATTTACCAGGTTATAATTTAAGAAAAATGAGGTGCTATTTTCCCCCAGTAATGAATTTCCCCTCCTTGCTGTGAGTTTTGAGTTCTTCTGCCCACTGTAATAATTTTATTTGTTTTAAGCCTCACATTCTCCTGCCCTTTGGTGGCTGTGTGACAGCCAGATAAAAATGGGCTCTGGAGTCAGACACAAGTTTGAATTTTAGCTCTGCCACTTATGGTCTTTGGGTTCCAGTGTTCTCATACGCAATAAGGTATAAGTAACATCTCTGATCATGTGTCTATAAATTCCTACCCCTAAGTGTCCTTGGGGGGGCCAAATACACAACTTTTTGAAAGGGAAGACCCAACACTGAGAAAGCATCCAGCACTTTGTAGCTGCTTAATAATAAACATTACTTCCCAGTGAGTGGGTTTACTTCTTGCTCTGCTACTTCCTAACCATTCCAACCTGCTACAGCTAATCTGCAGAGACTCACCAGTCACCTTCACAGGCAAGGTTGCCACTGTCTTATTCACCCCATCCACAGCCACCTGGCAGCTAGGACATAGCTGGGCACAGGGTAGTGGTTGGGACATGTCCTTCTTGTCACCAGAAGGAAGCGTGCCAGCTCTTCAGGGAAAGTGAAAGCTTCTCTTAGGGTAAGTTCTACAATCAGTTTAGCATGTAGAGGACCTGGGAGACGTAACAATTCTGTAGACTTTGGATCTTTAAAACTTTGGAATACGACTGTCAAGTTCCACTTGGAATGTCTACCCAAGCTTTTCTGTGTTTAAGGAGAACTGCAAATGTATCACTACTCAATTCTTGGAGAATGGGAAGAAGACACTTTCTTATTAAACTAGTCATAAGCTCTCAGAGATGCAAATAAAAACCATGAAACCTTCCCCTACTACCCGTTTCTCTTCCCACATCCCACTTCCTTTTCCTCAGAAGTACTCTGCCCTTCATGCAATTGGGAAGCCATGAACAGTAAATGGGAAATTAGGAGTGAGGGGCAGGCTGGTCATATTTCCTTTTAAATTTTAAGTCCCTGGAGCCAAGACCAAAGCCACATACTGACAGGGCAGGGCATGCCTCTGACAGCAACCTCCTGCCAGGCTTCTAGGGTGCTGATTCATCTTCTTGTGAAATGAAGACCTTTGGAGGGCAGAGGAGGGGAGGGAAGGGGAGGGGAGGGACCCTTGCTATTTTCTAAGCACCCAGTACGTGTCAGGCTGTTTATGTATTGTTCCATTTAATAGTGACAGTAATCCTGGTTATTGCCCACTTCTTGCAAACTAGGAGAACAGTTGGAGAGATTGAATAATTTGTTCAAGTTACTGGTTAATATATGAAGAATTTTATTTGTCAGGTCACAGAATATAGGGTAGGTATCTACTGTGAGACCCCCGTCTCCCATGTCCCTATCCCTTCCCACCCCACAGAAGGCTGGAGGAAGGAAAGCAACGTGGAAACTCTCACATCAGCTAGTCTTTACATTTGCAGTGGCAGCTCAAGCTTGGTGTCTCCAACTACAGGAATGACAGCTGTCATCTTTTCATACATACAGCACTTTACAATTCACAGATGTCTTATCCTCCCTCGCTCCCTCTTTTCCTTCCTTCCACATGGCTCTGTGTTGTATCTGTTATGTGATCTCTCTGGCTTCACTTTTACCTTAGACATGGGCATAACAATTTACATGCCACTCATGGGAGGGTTTTCAGGAGATCAGATAAGACACTGGAGCTGGTCCCTCTGCTATATGCTCTTTTAGCACCCAGTGCTTAGTAAGGTTGTGATTAAATAACTATTTTTGAGATTACGTGTTTACTCTCTTTCGCTCCTGTAGCTAACTCAGGTCCCGTTCATCATTGTATCTCTAGCATCTATATTACAGGCACCTTGGAAGCAACACTAGCACTTGAATCCAAGTCTAATGATGGCTACTAGGAGATGGGTGGAAAGTAGAAATAATAAACTGAAATAATACACCTAAAACTGAATAAAAATGAGAAGAGTAACTGAATGGAACCGAATGATGCTGTCCACAGCTGCTCTGAAGGGTGGGATCGGGAAGTCTGGAAACTGAGTCCACAGTCTGCAGCTTGCTCTGGCCGCACAGGGATGAGCAAAGAGCACTGTGCTAGGAGTCTGGAAGTCACATGCATGATTCCCTCAAGTTTCATTTCAGCTGCAAATTTCCCTGGAAGGCTTTCCGTTTTCATCCATGTGACTAGCAACATTGAGAACTCTTGTTTTGAGGAACTCACTGATGGTCAGAGGGCTTAGTCTTTGTCTCTTCCTGTCCAAGAACAGCACAGGTAAGGCTAATCAGACAGTCATGGCCATGGCCCTCTATGGATAAGTAGAGAACTTGCCCACTGGAGGATTTTGAGGAGGCTAGGTAGATGGTCTAGCTAGATTTTGCCATGAAATCTGGCAAATTCTCTTGTCTTTGCACAACATCTATGGAATGGTCTTGATCTGGTAATTTAGTATCTCAATCTCAGTGAGAAATGAGGCTAGTTTAGTATAATTCACTGTAACTAATCTCTCTTCTTTCTTATGCCACAGACACTGGTGTGACAATCCGTTCTTTAATTGTACTGAGGATTGTCCTCAAATACTTTAGTAACTACCATATACTAAGCATGCAGTCAGAGCTAAGCACTGGGCTATTCCTATTATCGAATTTAATTCTCCAAGGGTCTCTTTGGTGGGTACTGGTCTCCCATGTTAGAGGTGATAAAATAGAACCTTAGAAGTGTTTTGAGACATGCCAAGATCACAAGTGCCCCTTCTAGAATTCCGTGTTTATGTGGGATATACAGACACGAAGTCTGTCTTCCCAGAGGAGTGGAGGAATGCGGGAAAAGAGACTAATATTTATTAGCAACCATGTGCCAGGCTAAGCACTTGCCAAACCTGGCCTCATCTAATGCCTGTAGCACACGTAGGAGGTGGGTGCTGTTGGCATCTCCATTTAGAGGACAGGTAACTGAAGCATAGAGAGGTGAAGTCACTTGCTCAATGTCACGTGCTTTTAAGTGGGGCAAGTTGCCGTATGCCACAAAGCTTGTGGTCCGTATGCCACAAAGCTTGTCCTTCTCATCACTCCCTTTGTAGAGCTGCCTCACAGAAGTGTGCAGGTGAAGCTGGGGACATCAGACCAAGGACTGAGGAGGTCTGTGGACCTGGGAGGCTGCAGAGCAGCAGCAGGAGGGTGTGGCAGCCCCCAGCATTGCTCAGTCAGTGTCTGCAAGCTTCCTCCCATTGTCCCCCTGCCATTTCAGAGCTTTCAATTTTGTGTTCCTTCCCGGCTAAAAATAAGATTTTGTTTGCACACAGGGCAAAGGCCCTGGGACCCTCCTGAGAAAATCCTCAGAGGAAACAGGACACGGGGCGGACTGCAAAGGCAAGAACGTCAGCTCCTTAGCTCTAAGAAGCTGGAAGCAGGAGTGGGAAGTGGCACTTCCCCTGTGTTTTTATGTTTAGCTGGGGTTTAATTAATAACCGACAAACAAGTCTATAATTAACTCGACTCCCCTTTTGGCCAGCCAAGGGAATAATAATAATGCTTTTTTTAAAGTCCTCAGTGTTGCTGGAAAGATGAGAGGGAAACATGGCTTCAAGCACTGCTGGCACAATAATGAGAGCTCTGCACGGCATTCCCTGCTCCCTGCCCCCTGCAAATTGTATTATCTATACCAGATGTTGCATTAAAAGAAGAATTACTATACTTCAGGGCTCAAATTATATGTGCCTGATTTATTGCCCTGCTTCAGTTTTAAATGCTACCTTGCGGAACGTTGATAAATGATAGCTTATTATTTTGCAGAGTGCTTGGGCTGATGAAGATATCAAGGGCAGGAAGGGGTTAACTCTTTCCAGGCTGGACCATTTGGCTGATAATTGTTTTGTTTTCTTTTTCTCTTCTTCTGAACATTTATGCCCCCCCCCCCCACTTTTGGTTGTTCTTATTTTTAATCTCTAAAGTGACACGCCCAAATCCTGTCCCAGCATCCTTGCACCTCAACAATAAAACACAAACTTTTCAGCCTGGCGTTCAGGACCTGCCTCAACTTCCCTTTCTGGCTGCCATTGTTTTCCTCCGCACATGCTCTGCTCCAAAGTCCCAAGTGATCTGGCCCATGCCTGCCTGCCAACCTTGTTTTGTGTCCCTCAGACACACCGGCCTCTGGCTTCTTCTAGCTCCCCGAGTGTCCAAACCCCTTCCTGCCTCGGGAACTCTGCACACGCGGCTCCTTCTGCCTGGATCTCTCCCCGCCTCCCTCATTGGGCTAACTCGTCTTTCTTGTCTCAGCATGAGTGCCATTTCCTGGCCCCTAACATTTAATAGCTGCCCCTTTCTCTTCAATTTCATGGCACTGTGGGATTTCCGCTTCTAGCACTTTCCGCAGAGTATACTCATTTATTTATACGTGTGATTATCTGCCCGAGTCCTCCACTGTCCTACGAGCACCATAAGGCCAGGGACTGAACCTGTTGCTTCTCCACAGTCATTGCAGAGCCAGGCACAGGTGCACACACAGCGGGTTTATTGAGGGAGTGACGGGGTGAATGGCCCAGCTGCTTGGCCTGGCCCGTTCCTCACGCTGCTCACACCCTCCTCTGGATCAGTTCTGTCTCAGAAAGAATCTCTTCTTCACCTATTTCTGGGCCCACCTTGCCCTTTGCAAAAGCTCTGTCATTTGCCAGCATTATGACCTTGGGCAAGTTACTTGATCTCCTTATGCCTCAGTTTCCCCATGTGTAAAATGGAAATCACAACAGGACCAGCCTCACACAGTGGTCGTGTGGATTAAATGGGCCGGTGTATTAAGGCACTGAGACGAGGTTGGGAGAGTGCAGGGTGGTGTGGCCCTGGACCAGGGCACTCAGAGTGCACCTGGCTCATTGTACGTACTGTGTAAAATGTTTAAAAGAACATATTTAGTGGGTAGCCTAATATTTATGGCTATGCAGTTCCTTTAACTGGATTTTAATTCGAACCTTTGCTCTGGCTCTGCTTCCTCCAGCCGCACCCTGTTGGCTTTGACTCTGCCTTTCTCAGCCCACGTGGCCTCTAAGTGGGCACAGGTCAAACAAAAGGACAGTTCAGCCTGGCAGGTATGACCTGGTGACCACATACATGGCAGCAATCTTCAGATGTGACTCAGGCAAACGTGTCCGTACCAGCAGTCAGGGCCACCTGTTAGGTGACTCCCTGGAGCCCAGTGGTTCGATTCAGTCCAGCAGCCTTGGATGAACATCTGTGGCACTTGGGGCCCTGTGTGGAGGCTGGGGATTTGGCATTGGGTAAGACGGAGCTTCTGCTCTTGCCAAGCTCGAGTCAAATAGGGGAGGAAAAGGCAATCAGGACATGGCAACAGAGTGGGCTGTGGAGGGAGCACCAAGGAGGGGCAGCAGAACCAGACTTGGGGAAGCCACAGGAGGGGGTCGATGTGTGAGCCAGTCCTCAGGGCATGAAGATGACTTTGCCAGCCACTGAGCTGGGGACAGACTGTTCTAGGCAGAGGAACCGGCATAAAGGAGGCCCAGAGGTGCTGGAGAGCAAGGTGTTTGGGGGAACCATGTTCGTACAGAAGTTCAGTGTAGTTGGAGGAGAGAGTGCAGATGGGTAGCAGAGGGAGGGAGAGCCAGGCCTCAGGGGACTTTGCAGGTCATGCCAAGGAGTTGGGGTGGTGTCCTATGGAGTATGGGTAGCTATGGAGGCTTTGGAAGAAGAGGATGTCATGGCCATCTCCAGATGCAGTAAGAAAGTCATGTGGGCCAACACCTGAGTTCGTGATCCTGGTTAGACTGAGAGGGAGAGAGATGCTTCAGCTGCATACAAACCCAACTCAGTATGTGCAGAGGAGATGGGGACCAGTTTCCAGGTGTGGCTTTCCTGGGTACCACGTGGACTCCCTGGGAGTCACCCACCTTTTAAAACCAAAGGTGTGCATTTCTGCCATCCCACTTAGATGTGCCAGCTCTGTAGGCATGGTTGGAGGTGTGTTCCTCTCATTTCAATTCAGTTTTAGTAGATCCCAGGGGAAGTTGCAGATTCGTGAGAGGGCAAGGCAGGTGGAGAGGAAAGAAGGGAGCTTTTGCTGAGGGCCTACTTGGTAGGGAAACTAGCACATGCCTGGAGAAAACACGTTTTCTTTCAATTCTCCCAACAACCCTGAGAAATAGATATTATGACCACTGTTTTTATAGATGAGAAAACTGAGGCCTAGAGAGGCTAGAAAATGTGCCTTTCTAGCAGCTGGCAGAGGCTTAGTCCAGTGGTCCCCAACCTTTTTGCTACCAGGGACCGGTTTCATGGAACACAATTTTTACACAGAAGGGGTGTAGGGGAGGCGGAGCTCAGGCAGTGATGTGAGTGATGGGGAACACCTGTAAGTACAGATAGAGCTTTGCTCTTGCTAGCCCACTGCTCACCTCCCCCCTCCCCTTCCTAAGTTCCTAAATTTCATGGAAGACAATTTCTCCCACAGTTGGGGCAGCGGAGCTCCTGCAGCCCGGTCCCTAACAGGCCGAGGACTATCCAAGGTTCAGGGCTTGGGGACTGCAGCCTTAGTCTGTTTACTCCCAAACTCTTGCCATTACTACTTTACCTGGCTGTTTGCTTTACGTAAAACACAGAGTATAGTGATTCTTTGCTACATGTGCTGTTGCTCTACTAGACTGTGAGCTCATGTAGTGCCCAGCACTGGACATTTCACACATAAGGTACTCAACACACGTCTGCTAATTGACCCAGTAGCTTCTAAAGCAAACAATGAACTTGTCAGTTACTAGAAGGCATTATAGGTATGTAAAGTGGAGTGAAATTAAGAGTTACAAATGATTTCATTCACCTAGCTATTCTTTCTTTCCTTCCTTCCTTCATTCTTTCCTTCTTCCCTTCCATCCATCATTCACTCATTGAAAAAATAATTATTAAATGCCTCACATGTACTAGGCACTAGGCTAGGGACACTGAGGTTAAGAACCTTCAAGTTGCTCCTTGTTTTTGGCACATCCTTCGGCGGGAGTGGCCCACAATGGGGTTAAAATGTAAGAACATGGAGATAGTCCTTCACTCAGTGTAGAAGTCAGGCAAGACTTCTCTGAAAAAGTGATATCTGAGCTAGATCTAAAACTGAGTTGGAGTTTGCTAAGTGTGGGAGGGGAGAGGAAGGGTACCCTGGGTGGAAGGGCTGTCATAGGCAAAGGCCCAGGAAAGGAGAAGTATGTGTTGAGGTCCTGGGTCTGCAAACAGACCGGGGTGGATGGAGGTGGGGTTGGCAGGGCCTTGAACCTGCCCTGAAGTCTTCAGATCAGTCGTGAAAGAATTTAAGTGAACTGAAGGTGGGAGAAAGAAGGAATTCTTTTCAAGGTCTGTTCTGTCTCTTAGGAACGTCACTTTGGTTGTGTAAAAGAAAAGAATGTGACATTCTAAAATATGACCATAGGAGACCAGAATGTGCCACTTCGAAATTTGCCTTTTTGGCAGAAGGATTATTTTGAGTTGATTATTTTGAGAAATTGCAGACACACTCTGAAAACAGAGTAGAAGTTACGCCTTTGTGAGGGAAATTTACACCTATGAAGGAAATCTCCATTTTTAAGGGTGTGTCGCTCTCTGCACCAGGAAGAGAGGATGACTCTGATTCACTGGAGAACTCATCAAGGGAGAGGCACAATCTGCTTGTAACAAACCTCACCCTTGTCTACTGTTTCCCCGGCATCTCCCCACAACTAGCCTTCCCTGTACCCTTCTTACTTTGTTTCAGTGAACGGTGCTATTTACGCCTGAATTCAAAGCCATTTCCTTGAGATTTACTCATTTACTGTCTTTTGTTACAGGGGTCCATCCTAACTAAAAACTGTGAAGGGTAGAGAGAAAACTATTTTTTCTTCCCCTTTAGTTCCAAGGGAGAAAGTGAAAAACTAGAGATAAGACCAGCTCAAGGGCGATATTAATCCAGGCCAGAGGTGATGGTGGCCCGAATTAAGGCAGCAGATATGAGGGTGGGGAGGATTGGATGGAATTGAAAGATTTTAAGGAAGTAGGATGGACAGATCTCAGTGACAAGTGCAGTTGAAGGAGTCAACCATGATTACCAGGTTTCTGGTCTGAGTGCCTGAGTGGATGGAGGGGACATTCACTGGGACAGAGAACATGGAGGAGGAGCAGAATTTGGAAGGAATGCCAAGTTTAATTTAAACATGCTGAATTTGAGCAGCTTCTGGTACACCCAGGTGACGATGTCCAGCAGGCAGCTCCCTACATAGGTTTGGTGCTTAGGAGAAGGCTCTAGGTTGGAGAGACAGTGTTTTTGAGACACAAGCACATGGATGGTTTTTAGAGACATGGATTTGGATGAGTCCAGCTAGAATGAGTATTAAAGAAAGAAGAGCTGGGAGTTGGAGAGAGAACCTTGAGAAGCCTCAGAAGTTGAGGGTCAAGACCTGAAAAATTGAGTCTGAAAGGGTGGGGGCAAATCCCTATGAGAATAACATCATCAAATCCTAAGGTAGAAGAACTTTAAGAAGGTTCGGTCAACAGTGGCAAAAGCTGCAGCCGGAAAAATAAGGACTGAGATGTAGCTATTGGTTTTAGCAAATGACATTGGCAAGAGCAGTCTCTATGAGAAGGTGGGTGTGGGAACCCCATTTTAGGAGCTTGGGAAGTGATTAAAAGGTGACATAGAGGCTGTGAATGAAGATGCGATGACAGAAATCGTGGATGTGAAGGAAAGGAGGGAGATTAGAAAGTAACTTTCTAGGAATATATAATCGAGAGGTTTTAAATCTAAGAGTAGAGAATCTTGACCACTTTTAAACACAGCGAAAAGGAAAAGGCTGAAGATACGAGGCGGAGAGCAGGTGCAGATGTTTGTGGGTGGGTGGCAGGTAGGTTGTGGTGGATGGAGGTGAGATTCACCCGAGAGAGGCAGCTTCATCCCAAGACAATGGGAAAAAAAAAAGGATCTAAACCAGAACAGGATCAGATAATTCCCTTAGCCACACCTGTCTAAGGCTGAAAGTTAGTCTCGGAATTTGGTTACAAGCCTTTACAGTTTGTTTTGTCTACTCATCTATCCATTCATTTAGCTTCCAATCACCCACGCACTGGGACCTACCCCTTCACTGATCTGTCTGTGACCCCCTCAACTTGGCAGAGCCAGTTCCCATCCCCATGTGTGAGATCAGTCATTCTCAGTTTATTATTTTTGTTCTGTTTATAAAATCCCCAGATAAAGATCCTTTCCAGGTATTGCTAGAGATTGCCTAAATGAACAAATAAATAAATATATGAATGAATACTCACTCCAGATCTCTTTCATCCAACCAGTTAACAAATATTTATTTATTAAGCAACTACTATGTGCAAGGCTCTGTGCAGGTGGTAGGGTCAGAAGGATGACCTAAATGGAGCTCATAGAGCTTGCTGCCTGGTCAGAGACAAAGATATAAAAATAGGTAATTGCAAGGCAAAATACTAAATGCTGAGATTGGATCCTGGAAAGGTGGGGGGCGGCTGGAGGTGGTATCCTGCAGTGGGTGACTAGCCAGGACCCTGAGCTCTCCAGGTTAACCCAAGTTGACTGTTACAGTCTGGACTGTTTGTGGTTTTGTGATTTGGAAAATCAGAATATTTCTATCAGAATCTGGTACACTTAAGAAACTATGAATGAATGAATCAGTAAATTGATAGATGATTTCTTCCATCCTATTAAGAATATTTACAGTCATCTATGTTTGAACTCTTGCTTCCCAGAAAATGTCAACTTTCAGTAAACAGCTGCCCAGTGTCAGGGGGTTTTGTAAATAGTAAAATTTTGTTGTAGATCTTCTAATTCCACCCTGTTCTTTTTCCAACATCAGTATTTTCCTGGGGAAGAACTGTGTGTTTCTGACTATAGTAAGTACTTAAGGCAAGACACTTGATCTTTGGGTGAGGGGACCTATTTTCAGCAGAAGAAGTGAGCTTCTCCTCTGTGCTGGTGGTCGTTTAATTGCCCTGAAGGCTTGTGTGATCCCAATAAAAATGATGGTTGGGGTTTTGTTTGGAATCATGGAATTGACTGGCAGAGATCAACATTTCTGGCTCCTCTCTCCCATCTTCTGGCCAAGTCACCCAGAAATAAATTCCCAGCAGAGAGCACTCTTCTCCTTTTGCAGGTCTCTAGAGAAAAAGAATCTACAGCTTTAACATACTTCCATTATGGTGATTAAAAATGATAAAAGTCAGGACATGCTTTGTGATAGAAACGGGACTGATCTATACCTTGAGGACCCAAAAGTGAAGCAATTGCTCATAAAAATGAAGATAATATTGGCTACTACTCATGGTATCTACTGTGTGTCAGTCTGGTGGAGCAGGCTGCATGTATCCCTGCCTTAAAAAGTGAAAGAAAGACAGGGGCCAGCGCCGAGTAGGGGACAGAGATGGAACCAGCCAGGCCCATGTCCCGAGCTTGGTCACCAGGGTCCTGGCATGGAGGGGCCACTCTGAGGCACTTTGGTAAGACTCTCACACACACCATGAGCTGAGAGGGGAATTCTTTTTACTTAATACAGAGAAAAGACTCTAAACAACCAAGAGTTATCAACCAATCAACCAACCAACAAAAGTCTCCTAAAGATTGACTTGGATTGACTGTTTTGTCAGGAGTAATACAAGAGAATTAGAAAGCTAGAAAGAAAAAATATTGCACAAAAGAATCCTAAGGATAATGCTATCTTTAAAAAACCATTAGGTACTGATTTGTACGGTGCAAAATCAGGGGTCTACTGAGATTTAGAGAAGGTGGGTGCTGCTGGGGGTAAGGATGCTCATGAAAGACTTTTGGAAGGAGAGGGAGCTTGTGTTGGGTTTTAAAAAGTGGGTTGGATTTGTTGCAAGTCCCTTGACCATTTCCCTAGCCCTCAGCCTGGTACCATATAGCCCAGTCACGCTGAATTGCTTCCATTCAGACCATTTCCCCCACAGCCATGCTTCATGCCCCCATGCCCTTGCCCTCTCTGTCCTTTTGCCTGGGATGTCTTCCCTTCCTCTGCCTGAAAGATAAACTGTGATTTGTCTTTCAAGATCCAGTTCAAACACTCCCCCTTTTGGGGAGTCCTCCATGAACTCTTTAGGGTAAGCTGTTTCCTTCTATTAGAACTTCTATTAGATTATAGAATTTCTATTAGCTTATGGAAATCATAATGGTTGCTAATAAGGAAAATCAGATAATCATAACAATCATAATAATTTATCAAGTGCTTATTTACTGAGGTCTTTATATGCATTACCTCATATAATTCTCACAACACTGTAATAAAGTGGGTTCTATTACCAGGACGGCCTTTTATAGATTCAGAAAAGGAGACTCAGGGAGATTATATAACTTGCCCAAGGTTGCTCTGTTGGTAAATAAGTCGTAGGCTCAGGATACAAAGCCAGGCTGGCCTGATGCAGAGTCTGAAGTCTTAAGTAGTCCCCACATTACCTCCTATAATATCACAGTGGCGTTCGTTTACCACAGGTTAGCTCTGGGGATGCAAAGGTGGACGAGGTGGAGTGCCTGGGGTGTGCCTAGCACGCACAGCTGGTGCGGGGAGAAGGAGTACTCAGCAGAGATTTTCCGGGATTGTATCTCCCCCCTTCCAGCTTGCCCCCCGTTAGCCACGTGGAAAGGCACAGGGCTGACGTGAGTTGAAGTCCTCTGCTATTTCACATTCAGTCAAGACTGTGCTCGGGAATCGCCTTTTCTGGGATGCCTCCCTGCCAGCTCCCGGTACCCCGGTCCTGCCCCTGCTCCAGCCGCACCCACATATGCTCTCCTAGTGTAGAACGCTGGCCACCTGGGGCTTTCCACGCCGTTTACTTGCCTGTTACAGTAAGCAGCCTTGCTCCATCCAGGTGACTTCTAGAAAGTACAATATGGTGTTTGGATGATACTGAGCAAATACCTAACTTCTCTGCCTCACTCTTCTTATCCGAAAACTCGGGATAATAATAATGCCTATGTGTGTGGATAATTTCCCATGTGCTTCCAGATCCCTATTTGACCCTTTTTTGCCTTGCTCTGTGGCCTGGGAGGCCAGCTGCCTTCCCTGGCCTCCCTTGCTGACTGATTGCTAGTTGGGTTTGGCCGCTGGGAGGCACTGGCTGGAGGTTGGGCAGGAAGCCAGAGGCCTGGGGTATCTCTTCCTGTCCCCAGCACCACGTTTCTGGCAGCGTTTTGTCCGTTTGTGTCCACCGGTCGCCCCTCCTGTGGGTGCTGGTTTTCCTAACTTCACTAACACGGCTCACCTGCCCTGTCCCTTCAGCCCTAGGGGCAGTCACAGCTTTCCGTGTGGTTGCTGGTGTCTGGGTGCCTTGGGATTCCTCATTTGTTCCCCTATCTCTGTCCACACCTCTCTAAATAGTCCTTTACTTAAACTTTTCTTCTTTATTCCTTCAACTTGTTTTCCCTGATGGACGCAGCTCTCTAGCAGGGCTGCTGTGTTTGGCTCCTAGCAGGCACCTGAGTTTTGTTCCCTTTTTCCCACTGCCATCAGACTGGCTGGGAGCCTGGGGCCTACCGAGAGGGAAGCGCTCATGGCTCCTGCACCGTGAGCAGTTTCTCAGGCTGGATGGCCAGTCAGTGCGGGGGCCTGCAGGACCCGTGAGGGCCTGTGACACCATAGTCCTGGCTGTCCCAGCCTCTATGGTGGAGGAGTGTCCCAGGGTTTATTCCAGCTGGTAGAGGAATAACTTATTCTCCCAGAGGTTTTCACCACCACCCTCAACTCCAATTCTGGTCCTGCTACCTGGCTCCTTAGGGGTGATTAAGGCCAAGACAGATGCAACATGGGTCCTTTTTCCTGTTTGGGCAGTGTCTTAGTCTGCTAGGGCTACTGTAACAAAATGCTATTGACCGGTGGTATTTTAAATGACAGAACTTTATTTCTCACAGTTCTGGAGTTTGGAAGTTCAAGATCAAGGCATTGGCAGGTTTGGTTTCTCCTTAGGCCTCTTTCTTAGGCTTATAGATGGCCACCGCCTTGCTGTGTCCTCACATGGCCTCCTCTCTCTGTGCACATTGAGAGAGAAAGAGAGAGAGAGATCTCTTTGGTGTCTCTTCCTTTTCTTATAAGGACACCAGTTCTATTGGATTAGGACACATCCTTATGACCTTATTTTATCTCCTTAAAGTCCCTGTCTCCAAATACAGTCATATTGGTGGTTAGGGCTTCGACCTATGGGGGAAACACAGTTCAGTCTGTAGCAGGCAGTGAAGAAGGAAAGCAAGAAGAACCAGCTCGGATATTTTAGGAAGAGGGATGCCTCTTCCCATGTGGACAGATGACTTTAATTTAATGAAAGCTCACAGATCTACCCCAGGGGAGTAGACTTTCCGTCTTCCTCTGGTCTGGAGGGAAAGGCACGGCTTGGCTGCCAGGCAGGCCCAGCTCAGCGTTTGCGTGCTGTGCATTCCAGGCAATCCCCTCATTTCTCTGAGCCCCATTCCCTCACTTGACTGGGCTGTTGGTGATTAGACAGCAGAAGGTGTATGAATGCCCTGAGCAAACTCTGTCCCTCAAGGGACGTTTTTGGAAGAAACCATTAGGAGAATCTCTTCCAACTGTTGTGTTTTCAGTCTGTAATTCGTCGTAACTTTCTTAATAATTTGCTCCTAATAATTTGTGGACCCGAGAGCCCACACTGACACCTTCTAACTAAGTCTGAACCTGGACACGCTGGCTTCTTCAAGAGGCAGGGCTCACAGGCCTGTGGAAGCCGGCAGTGCATGGACTGTGCTGGGGGCACGCGGCTGGATCAGGCACAGCCTGTGCCCGCACGGGAGCCCCGGCGGGAGCTGGGAGACGGATGAGGCCACAGGGAGGTGGCGAGGACAATGCAGTGAGGAGGCAGAGCATGGGAGGAGGGCAGCGTGGCATGCAAGTCCTCTGAGGTTTGTTGCAGGCAGAGGGCGTGAGTGCCTAGGGAGGCTTTCTGGAGGAGGCAGTGCCTGTGCAGACTTTCCACAGGGGCAGGGAATTTGCCAGAAGGAGTGGAGGATAGGGCGTTCCCCAAGGGAAAGTGAGAGACTGGCCGGGCGCTGGTGGGCAGAAGCGATGCTGTCAGACTTGCAGGAGGCTAGGGCTGAATAAGAGGGCTGGACGGAGGGAATGTGAGGCAACGTGTGGAGGTGGAGTGCCCATGGGTGGCGCGTGAACAAGGCACAACTTCTGAGGGCCTGGTAGGATAACGCTGGGGAGGACAGGCTTGGCGGGCGTTCACCTAGGGTCTCCCTGGACACCCTTACCCATGGGCTCCACACCTGCTGTGCTCACGGCTCCCCTGGGCCCCACTGAAGGCCAAAGCTGCCGGGAGCAAGCAGCACACAGACCGTCCTGGGCTATGGAGCTTGTCGTGTCCAGAGCCAGGGCCTGGGCCGGGGAGACCTCCTTTCATGACCTCATTTGAGCAAGCACCATCATTAAAGATCAGGTGTATGCCGGGCTTTAAAAAAAATACTTATTTCTAGTTATAGAAACAATATGTTCATCATAGAAAATTGGGAACATACAGAAAAATATACAAAGAAAGAGTCAAAAACACTGACTTGATATCAAACATATCTGCTAGCAGAGATAGCAGTTAACATTTTGGTGTCCTTTTCCCAAACACATTTTGTGTGTGTGTACATGTATATGTTTACATAGGTGTTCATAGAAACATAAGTGTCCATAGTCAGTAAGTCATGGAACCTGTTGGGCATCAAGCTGGGATGAAAAATAGGGGTGACATTAATAGTCATAACTTGTATGGCTTTTACCTTTATTGGCTTTTACCTTTATTTGGAATTACAGGACCCCTGCTGCCCCTTCTCTTGCAAAGGCCTCCCTAATTATTTCTGGGAAGTTCTAAGGACTTTCTCAGATGAACTCAGGAACTACTTCCCTATGTAGTATCAGAACTGTGGACCTTACAATGATGTTCACTCCGAGTCCTCCATGCTCCGAATGTGCCTTTCCTTTGCTGCCAGCGCCACCATTAAGCCTTTCCTAGGGGCACTGCTGTATCTTACAGCTGCCAGGCACTCTGGCCCCTCCTAGCGCCCGGGAGCCTTCCTCCAGGTACAGAAGCACAGCTGTGCTTTCTGGAGCCTGTAGGGCACCAAAGCCAGACTGGGTTCTCCGTAGGGGTGGGAGTCTCAGCCCCTATTCAGAGCTCTTTATAGAGCACAGTTGTGGCAGACAGGCTTGAGAGATGGCTGCCATCTATCCCTTCCCTCACTGGCTGTACCTGATGCTCCTCACATAGAGTCAGAAGTAGTCCCCTACCCTGTGCATCTGAGCTGGTCCTAGTGACTTGCTTTACCAACAGGATGCATCCAAAAGGGTGCCCTGGGACTTCTGAGATGAGGTTGTAAGAAGGCTCGCCACTCTACCTGGATCTCTTGGAACACTCCTTCCTAGTTTGGTCACTTCTTCTCAGAGGTCAGCCACCCTGGTGTGAGAAGCCTTGTAGAGAGTCCATGTGGAGGCACTCGAGCCAACAGCCCCCTGGAAGGAGCAGGAAACACCAACTGCCCACTGTGTGAGTGTGCCATCTTGGATATGCAGCCTTTGGGTGACTCCAGCCCAGCTGCCATTTGACTGAAACCACCTGAGAGATCCCGAGTGAGGACTGCCCCGCTGAGCCCAGCTAGCTCACAGAACCATGACTGAAAATGATAAATTGATGTTTTAAGCCACTAGATTTTGGGGTAGTTTGTCACGCGGTAACAGAGAATCTAAACAGCAGCCCCCTTTCTGTAGGCTCAGATATATTCTGAGCTCCCCATGAACAGAGTGACAGGCACCCCGCCTTTCTCAGCATGACCCCACCCTGCCTGTGTATGAGGCTCTGTGTCTGGGTTAAGCTCGTCTGCCTGGCCTCTTCCCTCCGGATGATGACTTCTCTCTAGGTATAATTCCACCAGATTCATCCCATCATTCCACTTGCCATTTCCAGACATATCTCAATCCCAAGGGTAAATAGGGCTTAAGCTCCAGCTGGGAACTCTGTGTACACAAAATGAAGAATTCACTGTACGTACAATTGAGTGTATTTATGAAATTATTTTTTCCCTTAGTGTTATATTGTGGTAAATTTTTCATGTCATTGAAAATTCTGCAAAATTCAAATGCCACCATTTGAATTTATATCATTTCTCATCTGCCAGTTTTTGGAAAATTACTCCCTCCTCTTTTTTTTTTTTTTTTGTCTTAAATTGTAAAAAAGGCTGAGATGAATATCTTTGTCCATAAATCTTTACCAAGTTCTTAAGGAAATAATCAAGAATTCAGCAAAAAGTATAATTTTTTTTAAAAAAGACTCTTGATGCATCATGTCACATCACTTTTGGGAAAGGTTGTACCAAGTGACCTGCCACGGGTCAATCTGATAGGCTGAGGTGGTAGCCCATTATGATTTTAGTTTGCTTTTCTCTGATTTTTAGTGATGTTGATTAAAGTATATTTTTTACTCTTCTACATTTTTGCCATAATTCTTCTCTTTCTTCACTCATTATTATTTAATAATTACCTACCAGATGCCAAGAAATCAGCTTGACACCAGAGAGTGAGGAGTTTGGTATACAACCCCTGAGGGGCTCCGAGACAGACCACACAGCCAGAGGAGCAGAGCTGGCATTCTGAGACAGGGATAGCACCTGGCCTGGGGCCACCTGGGCATGTTCCTAGTCACCAGGTTGCTCCTCAGTACACGTGAGGCTGCTACCTGCCTTTGTGGAAAGACCATGGCTTTGGCTTCAGACGTGCCTACTGACACGTTGACCCTGCCACTTGCCAGCTGTGTGACGTTGGTCAAGTTATTTGATCTCTTCAGCATCAACCTCCTCAATGAGGAAGACGAGGAAAAGATGAGGAAAATGCCATGTCCCTTGTAAGTCTGTTGTCAGGATGAAAAGAGATAGTAAAGAGATTCTAAACACAAGCATCTTATACATGGTATCTGTTCAGTAGTCATCAGACCCTATACTCCCTCTTCATCTCTGGAGCCACTTCTCCCCCCTGCGGCATCCCACTGTCTTACTGCGCTCAGCTGCTGTCATTTCTCAGCTCCTTTGCTGTTCTGCCCCTTACCTGGTCTTCCTGTTCAGTGTGTCATCCTCCAAACCCATTTGCCGTGCCACCTCTGACTGTTTTTCTAAAACTAAATCTAATCACGTCTCTACTTTACTTGAAATCCTTTAAGAACTCCTTAACGTCATTGAGACCTGGCTCCTACTAATCTTCTGGGCTCATCTCTCACCTCGTCACTCTCTGTCTTCTGGCAACACAAAACTGCCCCGAGTCCTGACACAGCCCCGACCTTCTCAGAGCCGGGTGCCTTTGAAAACGCTGTGTCTTTGGTTGGGCTCTTTCCCTTCCTCTTCCCTCCCTGTGGTTCAAACTCCTACTCATCCCTCCAGAATTAGTTGAGTGGTACTTTTCCCAAGAAGCCTTCCCTGATGCTCCAAGCTGGGTCAGGTGCTCCCCCGCCCCCCATGCTTGCCCCGCCCCAGCACAGAGACAGGCAAGCGCACTGTCTCACCTTTGTCACTGGAGAGTGGCTCCTTGTGCGCGGGGATGGTATTGTCATTGCTACATCCCTATTGCAGAGCCTAGAACAGGGTTTCTCTACCTGCACACTATTGAACAGCTGTGTAATTTGTGAGGCCCAGTGAAAAATGAAAATACATAGACCCTTTGTTCAAAAGTTATTAAGAATTTCAACATGGCAACTGCAGAGCATTAAGCCAAGCCTGGAACCCTTCTAAGAGCTGGAGCCTGTCAACTGCGCGGGTTGCATGCCCATGAAACTGGCCCTGCTAGTGACATTTTGGGCCAGATAATTCTTTATTGTCTGGACAAAGAATGGGGATGTTTAGCAGCATCCCTGGCCTCTACCCACTAGATGCCAGTAGCACGCCTCCCCATCTGTGTCAACCAAATATGTCTCCATACATCACCACAATAGTCTCAATAGTCACTGTCTGTCAAGAACCACTGGCGTAGGAGAACTTCGGCACTGAAGGCAGGTTCTTGGATGCACCTGTGCTCTGCTAGGGGAAAAGGAAAAGTGCTGTGGGGAACCCACAGGCCAGAGGAGGCTTCCCGGAGATGTCATGTCTCAGGGGAAGTGCCAAGGATAAGTGGTGTTTAGATAGAACCTGCTACCTGGCTAAGTGAGCTGATTTAACAAGAACCTGAGGGGGAGGGGAATATTCAGCAAAGCAGGGAAGCCTTAGAAACCTCCAGATGAGTCACAGATCTGGTGGTTTCACATGGGTGGGAAGAACTTCCCCAGGCTGTGAGATTTATAAGGAGAAAGCAGCTTTGAAGTTCTTTGCTTGGAGTTCTTCCAGGGCCAGCAGTAAAGGAAGGTTCGTGGGTCACAGAGAACTCTGGGCTATAAAACCCTGCATAGGCTTCCTAAAAACAGGGGTCAGGCAACTGCCACCCTCAGGCCAGCCCTGATGGCTTGCACGTGTCTCTGCTTTGGCCACTCATTAGAGCTACACCATGACCTGTCTTCTCACCCCCAGGGACTCCTGAGAATGCTGCAGAGAGGTCACCCCATGTGTCTTGCTGGGGAGAGGGAGTGGTAGGGTGGAACACTGTGGCTTTTGGGGCTGGAGAATCCAGGTAGAGGTGGCAGGTCCTATTTCTTGGGGCGAATGCTGGGAAGGCAGCTGTCTGGTCAGATGTTGAGGAATACTGTGAGTTCCACAGACCTGCATGGATGAAAGGACTCTTATCCTCCTCAAGTCAGGACCACCTGGTTGAACATTGCTAGGGGTCAGTATCCAGTTTTATGGTTTCCAGAAAAATGCATGAAGTAGGTATTCTCCCTAGAGGAAGGAGTGTGTAGGTCAGATGAGATTCTAGAGCATGCAGATGATGGACCCTTCACGGAGCTTCTGCTCTTACCCACGCACTGCGTTTGAGTGCCTAGCCTTCTACAGTTTAGCTGTGTGACTTGCAAAAGTTACTTAACCCCTCTGTGCCACAGTATTCTCATCTTTAAAATGGGCATAAGAATAAGATTGACTTGACCAGGGTTGTAGTGAGGCAAAAAGAGATCTTTCATGGATATGAAGGGACTAGCCACTCCCCACAGTGGTTAGAATGTAAAGTTGACTAATCTCTCTTAAAAGCTTCTTGTCATTGTCTGTTCTGTCCAAGACGCCTTCAGTGAACCTAACTCAGTATGTACTCAGAGTCACTCTACTATCAGCGCAGGGTCTCAGTTCCAAGTATGAACAACCACTCTGGCACCCCTCCACCCCCCCACAGAATTATTGGAAGGGTACTGGAGGCTTCAGATTCAGCAGATGCTAGAGGACAAGACTTCAAAGCTAAACAGGATAAGGGAACTCCCTGAGGTTCAGGAGAAAAAGAGCAAAAAGTAAACATTCATCTTCTGGAAGACGGCCAGGTTGACCATCCATCAGGGCTCTCACCGCCGATGCTGGCCAGCACAGCGGCTGCAAAGGAACCCTCGTCCTCATTTCCCTGGGCAACTTTGTTGGCTGCTAGGGAGGGTTTCCCCACTTCCCAGTCAGGCTGCTCCAGAGAGGGTGGGTGGCTCCTCACTGTGGGGTCTCCCTCCAATTAGGAAGAGCTGTTGCTGGATATCAGTGAGAACTAACAAGTGTCCCCCTATGTCCACCTCTTTGGCAGCCCCACCTCCACACAGACCCTTCTTTCTATACCTATGCTTCCAACACATACACACACACACATACACACACATGCATGTGCACACACACATGCACACACATACATTTTTCTTAGGACTAAAATGGACTTAGCTCCTCCCAAAGGAACAGAAACAAAAGACTGATCAGTTACTGCATCCAGACTATGCCTCCAGTTCCTTCTGAAACCTGTAGATTCACTGTCAAGTTCACTGTTACTATTACCCACATGTACAATAGTGGGGAAAATGGAGAAGAAAGAAGAGGAAACTTCAGTAAGCTACACAGATGCTTGACACTGCAAGGGAGGAAGTACAGATAAAAGATACCGTCCTCGTTTCTGCATAACTGGTGTTTGTGGCTTCCCTTTATGATTCCATTTCCAGCTCTGCGCTGTTTTTGCCTCCAGTCAGCGCTTCACCGGTCACCCTGGTGGGTGGCCCCAGTGTTTAGTTTTGAGGGATATGAGCCCTTAGTATGGGGCTGCAGAAGTTTTCCACTAACTTTTACTACTGGATATGGCAGGAGTAGGAGCCACCCAGGGGATCCCTAAATTCCATCTTACTTCTCCCATGTTCCTGTAATTAGCAATCTTATTTTTCCTTGACAACCAGGATCAAATACCCTGGTCAGTTTGGTGGCTGCCTCTCTTCTTGGCCTGCTTTCCCAGTGGCATAAGGCACCTGAACTAACCGGACGGCTATGTCAAATTCCAGTTCAGTGTGCCCGTTGCTACACCCCCTCGTGGAGACCATGCCTCCCCAAAGCAGAGCTTCCCCCCAAATCATTGAACTAGGACAGCCCAAAGTTGTGAGAATGGGAGGCAAAAATTGTGTGGGGGGCATGGAAATTCAAACCCTTTCTGTATCTCTTGGTTTCAGACACTTTCTACTGACTACGGGGGCGACAGAACCAGAAATGATTCCCTGTTCAGAGTATTTATCACTTCCTGCAAGATCGTGTCCCAGGTTGCGAGGTGTTAGCCTGCTGGCAATTATGGCGCTTCTTTGTGATAGGAAGTGCAAGGTACAGCAACTTAACACTCATTTTTGAGAGACTTGCACAATGTCCTCAAATGCTGGTACTCATGGAATTCTGCAATTTTATAGAATTTATTTAATTGTTGGTTTTGTAGGATTTTTTTTTTTTTTTTTTGTAGGACTGATGGCTGGCGTGTATCCTACCAAAAGCGTCTATGTACTTGCTATTTCCTACTTTTTGGTCCTAACAACATGATGCAATTTATGTAGCAGAGTAACATCCCAGCACCTGGCGGGGAATATGGTCAAGGACTCTGTGGCTGAAATTGTGGCACAGACCAGGCGTTTTGATATTTCTTTGAGGCAGACAGAACAAGTATATCGGTGTTTCTGCCAGTTGAAAGCCAGCTTCTTCTGGTGCTTTCTGACATTTGGTATATAAAAAAAGCCAGTCACTGCATACCAAGTCAGATGTTAATGATTTACTTTAGTAAGGAGCAAATCTAAAACAGCAGTTTCTGTTGAAGAGACCACCTAATTCTCTTTCTTCAAAATCAATGGTGTCCTTTGACTGTCAAACACTGATAATGACCTTAGTGCCTGGAATTTCACTTTTGAGTTCCTTGGGACCCCATAAATGACGTTCTTCTTCCCTTTTTGATCTTAAAGCCCATTGAGAGATAAATAAAGTAATAATATGTTAAAACATCACATTCATTATTGATAAAGTGGATTGGAGAATGTGGCTTTAGATCTGAGGCCAAATGAGTTTGCTTATATTTAGTTCCTGAATTTTGACTCCCTCCTACTCATTGGCATAGCAGAACCACCCCAGATCTTACACTGGAGTTGGAATCTTACAGGAATGGGGATTGGATTTTGAGTAGCCAAAAACCTAAGCAATTGCCACTATACTCAACTGAAGTGTGCATGTCTGTGTACTCCAGATCAGGGTGCCTCATCGGTGTGTTAATCAAGGCAACTTATGAGACGCTTCCGACCTGTCCCCTCACTTTTGCTATTTCTTTAGCACCTGGCCCACTAATCAGCAGCCCCATTGCCTGGATGTATGCTCGAAACTAGGTTGCAGAACTCTTCTTCGGGACATGCATTTTGACATTTGTCTCTCTGTAACCGCAGAGAAATGGTTCTTCACCCTGCCCAGCCTCCAATCCACCCAAGCCCCATGGAGCTCACGGGCGCTTGCTCCAGTTTAGTTCAGACAACCAACATGTACTGAATATTTGCTCAGAGTTCTCAAGATCACAGGTGCTGAGGACGCAGAGTGGATCCAAAGGAGCCCCTGCTCTTTAAATGCCACCTACCTGGAGGGGAGGGGCTCGCGCTCTGTGGTTACTCTCTGTTTGCCTGTCTAGATGTCAGGTAGACAAGCATCGGACAGGGGAGGGGTGGTAAAGGACGACTTCATATAAGGGAACAGTTCATGATTTAGGCTGGGGTGCTTGTGTTCATTTATTAGATCTGCCCTAACACAATACTGCCAACTGGGTGGCTTAAAACAATAGAAGTTTATTTTCTCATAGTGTTGAAGGACAGGGTTGATTCCTTCTGGAGGGGCTGCAGGTGGATCTGTTCCAGGCCTCTCTCCTAACTTGTGCTGGTTGCCAGTAATCCTTGCTGTTCTTCAGTTTGGAGCTGGCTCACTCCATTCTCTGCCTCTGTCTTCACACGTCTTTCCCCGTGTCAGTGTCTCTTTCCCTTTTCGTATAAGAATGCCACTTACATTAGGGCCCATCCTAATCCAGTATGACCTCCTCTTAACTTGAGTACATCTGCAAAGACCCTATTTCCAAACAAGGTCACATTCACAGGTACCAGAGGTTAGGACATCACGTGTCATTTTCGTAGGACACAATTCGACCCATGGTAGTGCTAAATTCTTAAGAGATTTCCTTCAACTTCATTTCCTTAAACCTAATGCCACTTTTTTTGTCTTTGAAATGAAGAGCACATTTTAGAAGCAGCTCCTCTTCTAAAGTTTTCTATCCTCATTATTTACCACTCTACAAAATTGTTTAAAATCAAAGTTCTACTGGCTGCATGTCTATTAGAAAGATGTCCTCCAGTCGTAGGTGTGGCCTACTTCAAAGAAATTGAAGGAACTCTTTGAATTCCAGCCCGGAAGGAAATAAAAAGTTCCTGAATTGAAATACTAAGAGTATAGGTGGGGTAGGAATTGTCAAATGGATAGGCTTGTTTTTAGTAAGAAAAAAAAATACAAACAAATAAACTGTGCTTCACATCCAGTATATAGCCAAACTTCCGTATAAGGAAAGAGGAATTCTCCAAATGTATTTGTTTCAGTTCAACATTTATGTCTTCAAGGATTTTATTATTTAGTAGCATAATAACCCTTCAAATTCATACAGTTAATGACAGTTTACTAAGAGCTATCATATGATAACTCATTTGTGCCTCAAAATAACTGTGAGAGAGGAAGACCAAAGAGACTTTCATTTTGCGTATAAAGAAATTGAGGTAGACTAAAGAGATGAGTTGTCTTGTTCAAGATCAGACAGCTGGTTAACAACAGAGTTGAGGGCACTGGCTCTCTGGCCAAAGTTATAAATAATTCTGCAGGGCATGCTGGTGGAGGGTGTGAGTCTTTCTTTATTTTATTTTTTAATTCTTCATTCAACTTGAATAAGATGGAATAGTTGCTAAATAAATATCTCTGAGCTGGAACTTTGCTAAGTGCTGGGGATAGTTCCTGCCCCCAAGTAGCTCACAGACATATAAACCATAATAGTTTCATTCGAGTTGATATCCCACCAGTCTAAGTGTTGTGATAGAGAGTTGTTGGGGCGCCAAGGATCCCACGGGGTGGGAGGGCAGCGCTGATTCAACTGCTGAAGGAGAGGGGACAGGACCATACAGGCTTCACAAGTCAGGGGACCCAAGCTGCATTTTGAGGAGGAGAGTAAACCAGGAAAGATGGGAGTGGGGTGGGGCTGAGTTTTGCACGCAGGGGAAAGTGCATGAGTGAAGGTGGGGGCGGGAGGGGAATGGTGAGTGATGGGCTGGGTAGGTAAGCAGGTCGGGTCATGAGAGCCTTGCATGAAAATCTGTGTCTTCGACTTCGCTTGGAAGGTGGGGGAAGGTAATGGAGAGGAAATGGAGAATTTTAAACTGGTGGCTCTCAACTGGAGATGATTTGCCCCCTTCTCTACCCACCCTCCCCTGGACATTTGGCCATGTCTGGGGACATTTTTGATTGTCACAGTGGTGAGGAGGGAGTTGCTACTGGCAACTTGTGGGTAGAGACCAAGTTAAACTGCTGCTAAGCATTCTATAATGCACAGGACAGCTTCCTACAACAGATAATTATCCAGCCAAAAATGTCAAGAGTGCCAAGGTTGAGAATTGCTATATGAATTTTGAATGTTCTTCCTTCTATAACAGACTGAATATATGATATTTTCATTTTGTGTTTTATTTTTATTCTTCCATATTCTATTATTATCTACTAGAGGGTACTTGATGTGATCCTAGTCTGTGTGAATGGCGCCCCCGAGAGTTGTGCAGTGCACAAAACGCACGCTATATGTGGCAGGCTTGATGGGAATTGTGATCCTTGGAAGTCACTTAGTGAATACCTGGCTATGTGGATTGAGCCTAACAGAGTTGAGTTTAAAATTAATCACCCAAGTAGTACTTCTCCTTAGTGTTCAGCATGTGCCTGGCACAGGAGCTCAGAATTTGATGAATGATTGAACAAATGAGCGAAGGATTGAGAGGTCCAAAGAATGAGAAAACTAATTGGATACCAGGTGATGCTGAAGGAGAAACTTGTCATTAAAAATCCCAGCAAGGTATCATACTGAATTTCCGGAGTGCGTTGGAGTGGAAACAAATAGCTCTGTGCCAGGGTCCTCTTGGCTGACACTTCAGAATCCTGGCTGGTGAGGGACCGCGTGGACTAGAAGCTGGGGTTAGACTCTGGAAAATGACTGGGTTTTCTGGTCTCCTGGGTCCTCTGCAGCCTTATCAGTGAAACTTTGTCAGTGTTTCCATCATAAACCCTGGGTGTGGGGCTAAGTGGCCTATAAAATCTGACTCTGGGCTGAAGCTGGCAGGCATGGAGCCTGCTAAGATGCAATTAGTTTGACTCAAGGAGTCTTCGCGGTTGGCTTCATTGCTTAATTGGGAGAGCACAACCAAGAAACAGGTTTGGTGCTCCTTCTGTCTCTGAGGACAGGCACAGAAAGGCTTCTGTTGCAGGGGAAAAAACGGGCCAGTCTCCAACACAGAGCCCTGGGAAGTAGGGCTTTGGAAAGGGTTGCCCACCAGAAGTTGGGAAATCCTGCTGGGCAGGGTCCAGAGGCAGCTCTGTGACCCAGGCCCGTCCCATTTCCCTTCTAGATGTTCGTTTTCCCCATCATGCTACATTGCGTGATCCTTAAGGTCTGCTTTGTACCTGAGTGGGGATGTTCTGGGGTGGTTACAGCAAAATAAAATGATTGCTTAAAGCCATGCTGCACGCCAAAGCCCTCTTCCATCAACGGTGACAGTCATTCATCATTTCATTCATTGCTTATTATTACCTCTTTGCCCAGGTTGAGCAGTAGGGAAGTATAAAGGAATCAGACCTTGCTCTAAATGCAGGCGCGTCCCTTGCCCAAGGTTGCATGGTAAGTAGTAAGATCCCCAATCTCTTGGCACCTTAGCTTCCTCACTTTTAAAGTTGTGAAAATGATACCTAATTTATGACATAATTATGAAATTTAAATGACACATAATTTGTAAAAAGACTGTAGCACTATGCCTGGGCAAAAAAAAAAAAAAAAAAAAAGTGTTCCTTAAATAGCACCTTTATGCCACTAGGACTAGTCCTAGTGCAATAATAGCTATGTAACAAATGCTGTCCTTGCTGTCCTTGTATATATACAATGCTGTCAAAACTCAAAAGTGTGAGTGTCTGAGGATAGGTGGAGGTGGGAGAGGAGTCAGGGAAGACTTCACAGAGGAGGTGACATGACCTGAGACCTGAAAAATGAATTTTCTAGGCAGAGAAGGGAAGAAAAAACATCCCAGTTAGCAAGAACAGCATATGCACAACCACTGAATGTGCACGGTCCGTTTATGGCAAGAGGACGCCTGCCTGCCATATGATCACAGGGCACAGGGTGGAGGGAGGTGTTCAGCAGGGAGAAGCTACTGGCCTCACTGTGGACCTGAGCTGACCGAACCAGTCCTTTCTTCCTCTTTCCCTTCATTTTTGTTTGCAGAACATTTTCTTACATGCAGATTCATTAACACATAGAAAGGCTTATGAGGGAAGGCGTGTGCCCTGGGGTCACACAGACAGTCCCAGCGCCAGGGTCTGGACTCTGCACCCTCTATGGAGGATGTGACTTTTTCTTGCTGGCTCCCCCCTCCCAGATCTTCTCAGCCTCCACCCCCATCCCCTGCCTCACTCCTCGCCCTGCCGGAGGGCTCACTCCTGTAAAGTTCTCTTAAAAGTCTTTTATGACTCCTTCGTGCAGGCTCCCAGTCTACCCTGTACCATATGTGGGCTTGTTAATTCCTTAAAGGTCCACTTATGGCACACCTGAGAGACGCAGGCACAGACATCCGGGGGACCAGCTGCTTTCACCCTGGGAAAGTGCCAGTAGGTGTCCACTTTCCAGAATGGGGACTGGGATGGAGCGGAGAGCTGGAAGCCAGCACGGAAGCGAACGTATTTTGAACGCCTACTATTGCTGAAGGCTGTACTGGGGACTTCTACATCTGAAAATTGTATTCGGATCCTGACTGTGTTACTTAACATCTTGAGCAATTTACTCAAATTTTTCCAACCTCATTTTCCTCGTGTGTAAAGTGGGAGAGTAAAGCAGGAAGGTTGAATCTGTCTGCTGCCTTTGAGAGTCTAAGATTTGAATATTCCCTCTTCTTTGCTTAGATTTGGAAGAGACTCTTAGATGAACACGTCATCCCTTTGTTCCTTGGTGGAATTATGTCACCGAAGCAGTGGGGAGGAGGAGAATGAGCTGTGCCCCCAGAGTTAGGGCTGGACACCCCGTGCTCTGTCTGCCAACTTGGGAAGGCTTTTGGGTCAGAAGATAAAGTCACGCCAAGGGGAGCAGCCCCTGCTTGCTCCCTCATGTCCCTGGGGAAGGATGTGCCCAGGCACAGTGGAGAGACCCACTCAGGTTAAACAAAGCCTGGACAAGCTGGAGAGACAGGAAAACACCCCTGAAGCCTCCTCCTCCCCAAAGCCAGGTCCACTGGGATGTGTCAGCTGTTCCTGGGAGGAGTATCCCATCAGGCAAGAGCCTGAATTTGGAGTTACCAGGTTCCAGCACCTCACAGCTGGGTGGCACTTAACCCCTAAGCCTTCCTCATATGCCAAAAACATTCATGTTAATTTCTTGAGGGGCAAATAACCTGGTACACAGTGAACACTTGGTAAATGTTAGTTCCCTCCTCTCTCCCGCCCCCAAATACCCTTTCCCCCCAGGGACTGCCACCCAGCCCCAGGGCACAGCTCAATAAAGTGCCCATAAAACTCAGCTTCTCTGAGTCCAGCTTCAGAAATTACAGCGAGTCGATTCATCACATTGTTTGAATTATGGCAATATGAAAATACAGAAAATCCACAGGGAGTCAGCCTTTTCCCATATATAAACCGGGGTTATGATCCCTTATAAACTTTTAAAAGAGAATACTTTAGTTTATATCTTCATGCGTATTATTGGAAAAAGAAAAGGAAAGAACAAGAAAAGAAAAAAGAACACATCAGCAAACAGTCTAATCCCAGCAGACACACTTGCTTGCAAGTCCTGCAGGCCCTTCTTATCTTCTTTCCTCATCTTCCTAACGGCCCCCCACCCCACCCACCCGGCGGGTGCCCTCACTGCAGTGGGCTGGGGCTTCCGGGGAGCTTCAGAGTCCTGCTGCCTCCTGGGGTGGGGTCCCGGAGTTCATCCACTCTTCCCCATCTCCGCTGTCCCAGCCCGCATCCCCGCACCAGCGTCCCCGTCTGGACCACAGACCACCTTGCAGTGACTCACCCTGTGTCCACTGAGTCTGCAGTGAGGACAGATGGGGGCAGGAAGAAATGTAGGGGACACAGTCTGTGGGTGTCTACCTCCACGTAAGACCTTAAGGAGGCCCCTCGGAGGCGTCAGGATAAAGTCTGAGCCCCTGGACAGCACTGCCTGGCTCCCACCTCAAGATCTAGCCCCCCAGATCCTTCTCCTTTATTCCCTTTTGCCTCAAATTATCCCTGTCTGCCTCCTCTGCCTGGCAGGCTCCCTCCCCTGAGCTACCCTGTCTCTGTGTTTACTCCTGCTCATCTCCTAAGACTCTGTTTATGCACAATTTCCTCTGGGAAAATTTACTGCGACTACCCTCCCTCTCCTCACCCACCCCAACCCAGGTCCCATCCTCCCGCACTGGGTGACCCTACAAACATCTCTCTCCCCTACGCTGGAAAAAAGTGACTGTAAATCCGATGAATCTGTTTTCACCTCAAAGCTGTGAGCTTCACAAGGGCAATGACTAAACCTGTTTCGTTCATCCTTACATCTTCTATCTTAGTGAAGTCACTTTGCACGTGGTGGGCACTGAACTCACTTGCTAAGTTGTGATGATAGACTTCTAGTCCAGCCTTGCTTCCACCATGGTTGTGGTGCCCAAGTCACTTCTAGACAACTCTTCCACCATTCTCATCTGTAAAATGGGGGTAATGGTACCTGCTTTGTGGCAGCATTGTGAGAATCCGAGAAAAGTTTGTAAAGTGTGTATTACATAATTATTGATTTCCTTCGTAGATTGCCTACTCTTATTACGAGGTTTTGGGGACAGAAGAAAAATAATTTCTTTCCAACACTGTGACCATCAGTCACGATGAATTATTCAATACTGGCTAATGCCCACCAGTGATGCACAATAGCAAATTCTTGGATCGGGGTTCTATTTACACTTGGATGGTGAAGGAATATCAGTTGTTAGTTTTCAAATGAGACCTCCTCTTGGATGGCAGCACATGAAAGCGTTGCCTGGGCACGGGTCCAAGGTTCTGTACGCAACATGTGTGCATATTCGATGAAGTTTCACTTACACGTGACCCCACCTGCCAAGGACCCACATCCAAATAAAAAACACCCATGATTAGCTTTTATGGCAAAGAGCATGATAATAATTTGATAATATTTTGATTTGAAATGATAATAATGTATGATAAAGAGAATGATAATTGTGTACCTTGCTAATTACAGTCTGCCCTCGGTATCCATGGGGTCCACATCTGTGGATTCAACTAACTGTGGATCAAAAATATTAGAAAATATATAACAATAAAAAATAATACAAATAAAAAACCAATATAGTATAACAACTATTTACATAGCATTTACACTGTACTAGGTATTGTAAGTAACCTAGAGATGATTTAAAGTACATGGGAGGATGTGCACAGGTTATATGCAAATATTATGCCATTTTATACAAAGGACTTGAGCATCCATGGATTTTGGTATCCATGGGGGTTCCTGGGACCAATTCCGCAACCCCCCCCCCCAAGAGACTGAGGGACAGATTGTATTCTATTATTCTTTCCCTCTATCCTTACACATTAGACCTTTTGGAGGGAGGCTAAGGATTAAACTCTCCTGGGTGAGCACTGGAAAATTCCCTGGTTGCCAGTCTTCTCACCAAAGCCTCCTAGGGTTTTGGGTTTGGGCAAAGCATTTGAGATGGTTTCTTAGGACTCTTGGCAAAGTGGGTTGGCAGGGGACCCAGAGGCTTGGAGATTGAAAACAGGCTACAAGATTATTAAAAGAGCCCCTCCCAGTGGTATGCCATGTTGTAGTTTAAACTGTGTCCAAATCCGTTACATCATGTGATCCTGATGCAAAACTCTGACACTGTGCGAGCTGGGATTATCCAACCCATTTTACAGATGAGGAAAGGGCACAGAAATTTTCCCAAGGTTGATCAGCTCGATCATGGCACTGCCAAGACTTAACCTTGATTTTTAGACTCAAAGCCCTCTTTTTATTGTCTTACCTTTACTTCCCCCAAGCGGGGCTGAGTCCCGAGTCCCTAGTCGAATCCCTGCCTCCTCTCCCAGCCTGGAAGTCTGAAGAGGAAGGGCTGCTTTGCACCTTCCCACCCTTTATCCCGGCAAGTCTCAGCCTCCCGAGACTCGGAAAGCCTGCCCCAGCCACCTCTGCAAGGAGAGCCCATCACTCCTCCTCCACACGTGTTCCCGTAGCACTTGTTCATCCAGGGTGCTCATGGGTAACCAGAGGTGCAATGCAGTGGGCTTTGAGCCATAGGAAGATGGCACCTACTTTGTGGGTTTCTGTTTAACAACATGGTGTTAAGGGAGACGGCTGGATGGGGACGCCTCTAGCAATAAGTGAGCAGTTTCTGGAGACTTTTTTATTCTTTGTCATCGGTAATGAGATGCATTACAGGAAAAGGCAGATCTTGTCTGCATAGGGAACAGTTTATTAAGAGCATTTATTAAGTGCCTAATATGTGTTAGTATTTCACATATTTACAACTTATTGAATCCTCACATCTTACAGAGGAAGGTATGAGTGATCTCATTTTACAAATTAACAAACTGAAGTTTAGCAAAGTGAAGTAGTATGTTCACCCAGCAAATAAGTGGTAGATTCCAAAGCCCATGATCTGGCCTATGCTGCAATTCCAGGAAACTGCCCCCAAACAGAAGTTGCTGTCCACACAGTGTGTCTGGTGCGAGGCGATCAACCGGGGCCGAAGAATCCCACAAGCAGGGATGAAGTGGTAACAGTCCTGCAACTGTTAGGGAGGAAGGAAGGGCATTATGAGGTGCCAAACAAATAGGAAACAATTGGGATGTAATTATAAGGAAAATGTAGGCAAAATTCCAGGAAGCCAAACACTTATAGAGCTGTTTACAACAGAAGTGGTGGCAAAGCCACCCTCTGGCCCCAAAACCACATGTTCTAGAGAAAAATACCCCATCGAATCAGAAAAACTCTTTGAAGAAAAGGGTCTTTCATCCATTTAATTGGTCAGTTCATGCTTATTGAGCCTCTACCATGCACCAATCCCCTCCCGGGCACTGCAGGTTCAAAGTGGAACAAAACTTGGTTCCTGCCCTCAGGTCGTGCATTGTTGAAATGTCATGGAGAGAGAGGACTCGTGTTCCCATGGAGTGCTGGATACATAGCTATGAACACCACAATTTTGGAAAGTGCAACATCTGAGGGATCAGAGAGGGTGGAGCAACTCTGCCTGGGAAATCAGAGAAGGCTTCACAGAGGAGGTGACCTCGCAGGCAGAGTGAGGCATTCTCCAAATTGAGATGCAGGCTGGTGAATGAATGCAGACGGCTAAATATGCAATGGAGAACCAAGAATTTGACGCTGACAGATTTCTACCCAGCATTTCTTCTCATCCAATGTTTCAATCAGTTACCACAAGGAAAGCCCTCAGTTAGAATGCAGTGAGGCAGTTAAGCACAGCAAACCCTGGCACCAGCATGTCTGGGTTTGAACCTGGCTTTGCTGCTTACCAGTTGTGTCATCTAGACTCTCTGTGCCTCACTTTCTTTATCTGTAAAATGGGGATAACAGTAGCACATGCCAATCTCCTAGGATTGTTATGAAGACATAGACCTACCCCCCTGCCCCAGTCCCCATTATGCTTCACAGGCATTTCTGGTGATTGTTTTAGTGGGTTTAAAATATGTCTATAAAACTTTTGACATTCCTCCCCTCCTCCCTCCAATAGGTGAAGCTTCATTCCCCTTCCAAAGTTAGGTCATAAAAGGCATCACAGATTTCACCTTGCTCTTGCTCTTAGATTGCTTGCTCTGGGGGAAGCCAGCTGCCATGTTGTAAGGATACTCAAGCAGCCCTACGGAGAGGTTTCAATATGAAGGAACTGAGGCCCTCTGTCAACAGCTATGAGTGTAAGCTACCTTGGAGAGAGATTTCCAGCCCCAATCAAACCTTCGGATGACTGCAGCCCTAGATAACATCTTGACTGCAACCTCATGAGATACCCTGAGCCAGGACCACCCATCTAAGCCATTCCTGGATTCCCGACTTTTAGAAACTGTGAGATGATAAATATTTGTTGCTTTAAGCTGCTAAATTTTGTGGTAATTTGTCATAGAGCAATAGAGAAATAATACGCTAGTGGTGTTTGCTATTGCTGGTGATGGTGGTGGAGTAACCATTACCTATAACTTTGCCCTGTATCACTGTAAATTTTCTGTCTGGGGATTGATTGAATGACTGTTGTATGTCCTTGGCCCAGAAAAAATTTCAAAAGCCATAATCGGAAGCTCCTTGGCTTCTAATCCCAGGCTTAGCATAGATCCAGATTTAGAGAATAATTGTGTCTCTAGACCAAGAAATATAAGTGGCTCTGTCTAGGCCAGCAGACTGATGACTTAGCATCATACGAATCTTACCCACAGTTCCCTCTCTGAGCTTATTCTTTGTTCTAGTAATTTCTTTCCCCATGCCCATCTTCTCCACCACTACAACAATCACATTGATCCTTCTGTCCCCAAGAGAGCTCTGTGATCAATTAGATATGTCTGCCATGAGCGTGAGAGGGAGAGTGATGGCGCACGTGCCAGGCATCCTCTATTTTTAATAGGAAGCCTGGAGTTTATCTCTTACTCCTCCCCCTGTGCCATCTACTATGAGACATCCTGTGGGATAATGTAAAGGACCTGGTTCGCCATTATTATTGGTGTGCATGTTCTCTAATGATTAAAAAGATCCCTGGTATTTGGGAACATTACAGTGTATGAGCACAGCCAGCTCCAGGGTCACATTGAGTCTCAGTGACTGTTGGCTGAGGTGGGGCAGGGATGAGCGTTAGCTCCTACCGTATGGGAAGGAAAACTAAAGCACACAATGCAAGGACTGTCGCTGTCGTTCTGTTTTATGACTGGATGTCTGTCTTCAATAGTATTCCATTGAGATTCAGGCTCACAAAATATATTAAACGTTTGGATTCTGCTTAAAACTTTCCCCTTATTACCGCACTGCTGCACGTGGCCAGGTACATTTATAAGGAGTCCAGAAGACTTTGCCGATCCAAAGTGGGAGGAAGAGAAAGTGAACGTGCAGGCCCTGCAGGGTGTGTGATCGATAGGAGGTTTCCCCAGGGATGTGTCTGTCTTGTCTTCAACTTCGGTGTCATCACAACAATAGTAAAGACAAGTACCTTCTGGCATCCTCCAAGGAGAGTAATCCTCATTTGGGTTACCTTTTCATTTACAGAAGGATTTCCTGCTCCTGGCTCCCTTTGTGTTTTGCAACACGACTCTCCGGGAGGTTTTGGTAGTACCCTTTTATTGATAGGGAAAATGAAGATCCGTTAATAAAACTGGCTTAAGATCGCACAGCATGACTGTGCCACGCTGAAGATTCTCATTGCTTTCTGTGGCGAGTGGGGATGGACGTGTGTGGATGTGTGTGCCGGGCATACGTTTGCACGCAGGGATTCTGTAAGTGGAGAGGCTTAGGGTTCTTTAGCATCCAGACCCCATCTGCCTTTCTATCGTTGGCTCCCGTTGTTTTTGTAGGGCTAGGAAAAGAGGATTTTTGAAAGAAAATACTACATATTCATTGTAGATAATTTAGAAAGTACAGTGTATTCGTCTACTTGGGCTGTTAGAACAAACATCACAGACTGGGTGGCTTAAACAATGGAATTTCATGGTTCTGGAGGCTAGAAGTCCAAGGTCAAGGTGTCATCAGGGTTAGTTTCTTCTGAGGCCCCTGTCCTTGGCTGGCAGATGTCCACCTTCTTGCCGTGTCCTCACATGGTCTTTCCCCTGGGTGTGGGCATCCCCGGTGTCTCTTTGTGTGTCCAAATCCTCTCTTCTTACAGTACGATAGTCAGACTGGATTAGGGCTTCATTTTAATTAATGGCCTTATTTTAATTTAGTCGCATTTTTAAATACCCCATCTCCAAATACAGTCACAGTTTGAGCACATTTTGAGGTGTTGGGATTAGGCCTGCAATCGATGAATTTTAGTGCAGAGGGGACGCCATTCAGCCCATACGCACAGAAAATGTGAAAAGTGCGGAGAATTATAAAGAAGATAAAAATCATCTGTAATCTCACCCCCAGGGACAACGTCTGTGGATATTTTGGAGCATTTCCTTCCAGTGCTTTAGAGTTCTTTTTCTCTTTCCCCATGACCAACCTTGTGACCCAGCTTGGGAAATAGTAACAATAACATAACAAACAACAACAGCTACACTAGTTAATCTTACCACATTCCAGGTACAAGTGTGCTAGAAAGGTGTTAACGAATTTAATCCAGACACAACCTTGTGAGGTAGGTGCTGTTATTCTCCACATTTTATAGATGAGGAAAGTGAGAAGTAGGGGAGGCAAGTAATTTCCCCAAGGAGCACAGCAAGTAAGCGGTGAAGCCAGGGCTTGAACTCAGGGAGTGTAGCTCCGGGGCCCGTGTTCCTAAGGTGTGACTGCAGAAAGGAGCACAGATTCAGGAGAAAGGGAGAGAAGTAGGAAAGGAAGTTGGAAGCTGTTTAGCCACAGGGTTCTCTCTATCTCAGGAAGGCAAGAGTGAGAACAACATAGGCTGTGGGGACCATAATGAGGCGCTGGGGCATGGCTCTGTCACTCTCTGTCATGCACTTTGTGAATGTGAGCGAGCTCTGCCACCTGTCATTACCTTCATTTACAGACGTTGAATCTGAAACTTGAACTGCGCTTTCAGTGGTGCTGTAAAAACGAATGATCATATGCTTAGAATACCTAGCACAATACCTATACATAACTACTGCTCAAGAAATAGAAGCTATTGGGGTTATTTATCAAGATCTGGCAAGTCCAAGAAATGACAGATTTCCGATGCAGCCCTGCTGGTGAGTGGTGGAGCCATTGTCAAGCAGGAGTTGGGAGAAATAAGTAGGACTGTTCCACCGTTGGCCTCGGTTTCCCCATGTAAAAGCCAAGGGTTCCAGTTGATAATTTCTAAGGACTCTTCTAAATCTGATCCCTGGTAGCCCTAGGAGAGGGTCAGAATTTCCTGTCCGAGGGGTGGGATCAGTGGTACCGGTATGGAGGCGGCTACTGGGTACCAGCCCTTGGGTTTTTGGAGAAGCTGGAGCCATGTACATGTGGTGTGTCCTTGCCAGCAGGGACTGAGCTGTCTCCTGGGCAGAGAAGAAACAAGCCTCCTGATGCAGTTTTTCCTTCACCTAGGTTGAAGCCTTATGGACAACCGGTCTCCTCTAAACACGGGGAAGGCGGGGCCCCGGTCACGCTGCTCCTCCTGCCTCAGATGCCCTGTGCGTCCTGCCTCCCTGCGTCCTGCGGCGTGTCCTGCTCCTCACACGTTCTGAGGTTCCCACAGCCCTCCCCATCTTCCTGTTCCCCTCTCCCCCTTCTGTACTGCTCGGAGGAATCTGTCTCCATCTTGCCCTTTCTCTACAGGAGAGGATTTAGGGTCAGGCCCAACTGACTAAGAGATCTGTTTCCAGTGAGCTCGAGGAGGGACTCATAGTTTCAGCTGAGAACCTGCTGGCCAAGCTCCCCAAGGAGAGACAGCAGCTTGGCATTTCACAGATGTGGGCTCAAAGTGCAACAATGCCATCCACTCCCTCAGCGTCCTTGGTTGAGACTTCAATCTGTAAACATGTATGATTTGTAAAATGAAGGTAATCTGTAACATGTATTAGAGATATTATTAATAAATAATAATATAGGCCTTGCCAGTAGGTTGTGAAGTTTTTTTTTAAAGTCACTAACATTTATTGAGCACTTACTGTATGTAAGGCACTACACAAAAGACTTTATTTGCACTATTGCATTTAATTCTCACAACAACCTCAAAGCTAGGTTCTATTGTATCCCCATTTGACAGATGGGAAAACTGAGACAGTAAAATTAAGCAAATTGTCTGAGGTCTCACAGGTGTCAGTGGCAGAGACTGAGTCAGGTGCAGAGGGTTCTGATTTCCAAGCCAACATGCATGACCACAGACTCGGGTGAGCTTAAGAAAGGTCTCAAACATGCCCCCTACCGTCATTTAGCCTCAGTAAGAGGTTTAATGGGCCAGATATTGTTAGGTGGCCAACTTCAAGTTTATAGAAATCCTTTTTGTGAAGAGTTTTAAAAACCCTTTCACTGACATGATCTTACTTTCACCTCTCGGCAGCTCCTTGGGGGAAGGTGTCACCCCATCATTCAGATGGGGCAACTTAGGCTCAGAGAGCTCGTCAACAGCTGACCCAGGACTTGAATCTGTTTCTCCTAACTTCTTGACTCTTTCTGTCTCATCATGGTATTTGTCACTTCAAGGGATGAATTAATTGTATTAGGCATTAATCCCGTTGACAGCTCAGTGAGCAGAAGAAGAACACAGCACAAGTCCGTCTGGATGCCAGGAAGGAAAGGCACAGAGCTGTGCTGGGACCACAGGTGGTTGTCTTAGAAGGGTTGACCCAGGCAGAGGGATGACGAGGGACAGGGCTGGACATCGTGGCTGTGAGCTCTCTGTCCTTGGTGTTGGAGGGGAGTTGGAAATGTGCTGAAGGTGTTGTCAGTTTTCTCACTTTGGACTCTTAGGTGTCCTTATGCCATTGACTGGCTTGGGCTAGAATGGGAGTGCCCAGCACAAGGCATGGAAAAGCACCATTTTTAGGCAGGTCAAAGGGCTACACTGAGGTTCAAATCATTAGCCTGTTGGGTCCAGATTTTGCAGCATGCAATGGCCTTTGGACCTTAAGCATTTCTAATGTAGCCTCATGGATTAGCTCGCTCTGTTCCCCAGCCACCTCTAGTGGTCTGTGTCCTTTCACACCTTTGGGCCTTTGCACATGCTGTTCCCTCAGCCAGTCAGAGCAGGAGGCTGCAATATGGGCAGAAGGACACAGAGAGGAGAGTGTCGTTCTGGCAAAACTCCCACCTACTCTTGACGTTCTAGTTTGGAGAGCAACAGTGTAAAATGATGAAGAGCTCTGCTACTTACCACTTGTGTGGCCTTGGCAAATGATTTACCTTCTCTTGGCCTCATTTTCCTCATTTGTAAAATAGAGATGATAATATTAACTCAAAATATTGGTGCGAGGATTAAATGTGTTAACACGTGTAAAAGCAATCAGGTTGCTGGAGGATTAAATTTAAAAATGCATACAGAATGCATAGCACAGTGTCTTGTGTCTAGTCGGCATGCAGTACTGGTGAGCTCTTACTAAGTTTTCAGAGGCTTTCCTTGTCCCCAGTCCCCCATTAACGTAGACAGTAAGACTATGGTGTTTGTGTTATGTGGTCTCTGAGTACTGATCAACGTTTAGATTCATTAGGTTTGGGTTGGGATTCACACATGCCAGTCCCACCTTAGCAGGCATTCCAGGTGATTCTAATGGCTCCCATTTAGTTTGCCTAAGTTGGTGTTTCTCTATAAGGTGCGAAGCCATGTCCTGCACTCTGAACTCTGCAAATGCAGGAACTGTGCCTGTTCACCACTGAATTTCCAGCACCTCAGCACAGTGCCTGGCACAGGAGACCTGCTTAGTAATATCCGAGGACTCTGCAAGCTTGTATGTCCAGCTAACACCTACCTCTGCAGCATTATATAGTAGTCAGAGCGCAGAATATGAAATGCATGTAGTTTTCCTGCTATCACTGGTACTAGTTAATAATTATTTATATTAAACATTCCCTATTCAAATCAGGTTTCTGTCTCCTTCCTGCACTCTGCCTCCTACAGATGGCAATTCAGTATCATGGGTAAGGGTATAAACTCTGGAGCCAGAAAACCTCAGTTTACTCTTTTGTAAACAAAAATATTAATAACCAGAGCTTTGTAAATTGTATAAGACTGTGGGTGGCTTGTGAAGGCCAGCCCTTGGGCCCACCCTGAGTAGTTGATTTCTGAGTAAACTGTGGAGAAATCTTGATCTGTATTTGTCTTTGCGAAGTGTCTGCGGCTAAGACCTCCAGGGTGAAGTAGCATTTAGGGAAGCAGGGTCCAAACCCATCCTGCTTCTCCTGCAAGATCTTGCAGCCAGCTACCCCTAGGATTGCTCTGTGAGCATATGCAGGGACTCCCAGGTGGGCATTAGGATAGGATATGCAGAGGCAGGTTACCCACCCACACCTGCACGTCAGCCTTCTTTGGCAGCAACTCGAGGGTCCAAGGAAGGCGCTTGTGTCCCCAGGAGCCGAACCTATTCACGTGCTAGAACCCCAGCCTCTTGCTGTGCAGGTGCCATGCTGGCTGGTCTGGTGGCCTCCCATTGCCACCCCCACCCACTCTGGCCTGGATCCCAGTTATGCTTCACCTTCAAATTACAGGTATTAGTGGTAACCAGGCTTCTGCCTGAGCCGGGTGGGGAACGGAAGGCAGGCTCATTACCTGGAATGGGCACCATATATTTGAATGGCAGGAGGGCCTCAAGGAGGGGCCTGAACACTCACACGGGCTCTGAGTCTTTCAAGTCCCAAGAAAGTCACTAGAAAACCTAGAATGTGAGAGCCACCAGGGACTAGAACTCTGTGAGAGGTCAAACTCTGTATATATCATGAGGGGCTTGCCCTTGTCATTGGTTTTTGAGTAAATTGTAGGAAAATTGGGAAGCAGGAAACTGAAGCCAGAAGAGAGCAGTGACTTGCTCACGGCCTCCCAGGAAGCAATTCAGGGAGTGTCATCGGTGTCCCAGTTTGAAGCCTGTCCCTGCCCCATTCTGCCTTCTCCCCCTTTTAAACCTTTACAAACATCGCCCCAATGTACCACTTGTATTCCTAACTCATCTCTGTGTCTGCTTCCCAGATGCCCTAAGGGACGAGAAACCTCCATCAGTTCAACACAGTGTTTAACACACAGTAAGGGCACCAGGGATGGTAGACGTGATAGTGAGGGCAGTCGTACTATTATTATTGTTACTATTACTACTTCTCTTGATTAAGAAAAACCTGCAGCCCCTCTGGTCAAGTGACCAGAAATTCTCAGAAGGAACAAACATGCTGTGGGAGCTGGCTGGGAACTGCAGAGGGTAGCTCTAGGGACTAAATTAGGAAGATCATTGTTTTGCAAATGCTCGCATCATTTGCGATTGTTCTTCTCACAGAGGGTACAAGGCACTCACTTGGAGCATGCAAGATGGCTCAGATTCCCCCAGGAAACAAATGAATTTTAAAAAGAGGGGCATTTCATATCTGACGTGCTCAACACTTCCTCCCTGATGCGGGAGTGGAGGGCGTGCTGGACAATTCATTATGCTTGTCAAGACAACCTCAATGCGAGCCATGCTGCTCTGAGATTTAAGACCCTTCAGGATATTTTGCATACTTGTTATATTGCCACCTTTGGTGTTTTAACATTTATTGTCCCCCAGGGCCATAAAAATGTCCTGCATTTTATAGAGTTCAGAGATTCAGAGACTCCCCCCACAGGCCAACACACCAGAATCTGAAGAGACCTTGCTGAAACTCAGAGTTCTTGATTTGTAACTGAAATGCTACCCTGCTATTAAGTTGTCTCGCCAGGGCACTGGCATGTTACAACTCCTCAAAGTTTACTGGGAGGCTCACTAACTCTGGACAACCCATTCGGTGTCTGTGTGTGTTATTCCTACTTGACTTGTAGATTTTCTTTTAATTTTTTTTTTTCAAATTTCTTCCTTCCTTCTCCTTCTCCTCCTTTTCCTCTTCCTCCTCCTCCTCCTTATCAGAGTATAAGTGCTGGCTTTTGGGAACTTTATTTCCTCTGAAGAGAAATCAAAGACCCCATGAATCAGACCATATGACCTGATTTGCTCTGCACAGTTCTAGTACGAATGTTAATAGCATCCCCTTTCCCTCTTAGATGTGCATAGGGTCCTTATATAAGTGTGCACATATACCCCACACACACGTACATACACGCACACACAAAATGGTAAAAGTTTGGAATCACAAACCAGGTTCAAATTTAGAGGAATGAGGTGGCTTTTATTCATTCATGGTTACTTATTGCACGGTTCTATGACACTGCTGCTGCCCTCCTGTGACCCTCGTGAAAAGCCAAATGAACTGCCATTCTGAGTTTGATGGAGTGTGATCTTGCTTGCAGTCAAGGGAATGGCATGGGCACTCGCAAATGGTCACAGATGTCCTGGCTTTTGTGGTTAAATGAAGATAATAGTGATGATGATAATGATCATACAAATGACAATAATAGCTAACACGATATTTTGTATGTTCTAAGTACATATATTTATATACTAGCTGATTTAATCTTTACAATAACCTTATGAGGTAGATACTATTATTATGCCCATTTTACAGATCAAGAATTCAGACATAAATAAGTTAAATAACTTGCCCTTGCTACAGAATTTTTATGTTGGAGGATAAAGCCTTACTTTGTATCCTATTGCTTTGGCAGAAAGATACTACAGGGATATTTAGCCCTTGGACTTTACCTCTGGTTGTTAAACTGGCCACCAAAGCTTCCTTTAATTAGAATGCTCGTATAATTTATCATCCAAACTGGGACACTTCTGTTAATAAAAAATGGTGTCATTAATAGTTACGCTGGGACAATAGTCACAAATGGAATGAAGATGTGGGATGACAAATCAGGTTGTATGGTCACCATATAGCTAAAATCAAGCTCCTAAAAGCTTGAACTGGACTCTAGCTTAAATCTACTCTAACAAAAACAGAAAATTAAAAAAAGCAACTTTGCATGTCCTCTAGGAATAGCACACAGACATGCGTGAAACCGTAGAATGGGTTGTTTTAAAAAAACATTCTGCAGAGCTGTGAAGAGTCTGAGATTTTATCCTGCTTCCAAGCTAACAAGGTAGCCTGCCGCTGTTTCATGAATGCTGGCAGAAGACAGGTGACCCCTGGGTCAGAGTAACAAGGACAAAGGACTTTGTTACTCACAGCACAGCAAGCAGCATAAGCTTCATGTTTGTGTCAATTTTCTCTTGTCCTCCATGTGTCATGGAGTGATGCAAAGTGGCCCGGGGCGGGTGCTGCATTGTTAGTGCGCTTGCTTCACAGCTGGCTGAGGAAGGAACGCAGGGCTCAGGGAAACCAAATCTTTTATAATCGGGTGCAAGCAGACCGGCCTGACCTTTGCCCTGGAGAGAGACATTATCCTTATACAGGATGGCAAACAAACCAGCCCTCTGCTCTTGGGTGAGGCACTTTATCTTCTAAGGCTGTTTGCTCTACGAACATCTATGACAAGATAGCTGGTGCTTTTGCTTACAGGATATGCAGAAACATGAGAGACCCGTGGAGAATTGTCTCCCATTGTCTATGAATGCCACAATATCAGGGTGTTCAATATGAGCTGTAGTTGGGATTTCTGCATTAGATAGGAATGGACTAGATCTAGGGTTCCTACCCAATTGGAGATTCCATGAGATTTTGGTTTTCTTTCTCTTGTTTTGGGAGAGGCTCAGGTAAAGAAAGGGAAAATGATAAGAAATGAATGACACACAGTATCCCGTCATTCTTTTTCCATTTGTTGTTTTTCTCTAAGACTGAGCATTTTTCAGCAAAAGTTTGGAAAAGTAATACTCTGCATTGCTTATGGGCTGATGTTTTCCGCCAGAAAATTACAGTTGATTAATATGAGGAGAGTAAACACTTATTAAAATTAATAAATATAATAAATATGCCTTTCCTACTCTCAAAATAATTTACCATGATTCTAAAATGTTTGAAAAATCCAGACATGAAATAAAATAATCACCCTACTCTTATTACCTTATTGCAACCACTGGTAACATTTTGGTTTATATTCTTTCAGGGTGTGTGCGTTTATAAACATAACCATAGCTGTCAAAATACAATTTCAAACTGCTTTTTGGTTTTCATTTGCTATGGATACTATAAGCAGTTTTCATATCATTTTCAAAAATTGGATAACATTACATTTAATACCAAAATTTATATAGCTGTCCTGCTATTTGATCTTGAGCCTAGTGTGCAAGATCACTGGCCCTGGCGTGGGAAGGATATCTCCATTACTTACTAGCTTTTTCACTATGGACTAGTTAATTAACCTCTCTGAGCCTCAGTTTCCTCAACTGTAAAATGGGGACAAGAATGGCCTTTTTATAGGATTGACAGTGAAAACTAATGAGATTATAATAACATCTATAAGTACCTTAACACAATGACATGTGACCTAAATAATAAGTGTTTAACAAATGCTTATTTTTATTATTATTACTGCATCCAGTTTTCCATTATAAACTGTGGCTCAATGAACATCTTATGTGCTTTTCCAAGACTGAGCATTTTTTCTTTAGAACAGATTCCCAGAAGTGTGATGATTGGGTTAGGGCCAGAGACATTTATGACATAGGTGACTCCAGATTTGTGTTTGGAAGGCCATTTAATAATTGATCCCAGGTGGAGTGTAACCTCTGTGGCCAGTATCAAAGCAGACAAGTCCCATGAATGTTTTTAATGCTGTGTGGGACCTCGTGCTTCCAAGACGCACCTATAGCATAAGCAGTTGCCCTGAGCCTTGGCTGAATTACTGTAAGCAGTTCAGAATGATGGACACGTGCTCTTTTACTTGCCTATCTCTTTAAGAAGATCAGGGGCTCACGTCTGGGGTCTCAGTGGCCAAACAGTCAAATTTTTCTTTCAAATGTGTTGTATTTTGTTGACACAGAATGAAAAATTGAATCTGAATGTATTTGATTTGGGCATGGGTTCTCCCTTCTCCACACGCTCCACCTCGCCTGTATTTCCTTCTGTGATACGGTTTCATACAGTGGGGTTGTCCCCTGTGGCCTCTGGGCTATGCATGAGCTCTTTAGGGCAAGGACTGTGTCTTGTCTCCTGTGGCATCCCAGTGCCCTTCCTGGAGGCTGGCACAGCGGGGGCATTCTGAACATGAGCTGGCCAAAGAACCTGGGTGAAAGACCCCAAGCTCCACGTGCACACGGTCCTCCTGACTCACTCGGAGAACCTTAGTCAGTCATTTCTTTTCTCTCCAAGTCTCAGTTTCCTCATCTGTAAAATGAAGGAATTGAAACAGATGTCCTCAAATATCTCTTCTGATTGTAGAAGTCTCTATGTCTGTTATATAAATACCATTATGAATTCCTTTGTGCATTACTTTGTGCCAGGAGTTTACTCCCAATTTCAGTAATATATTATTACTGATTATTTTATGTAAGTAAATGCCAAAAAATGACACTGGGCTATATATGATTAAATCCCTGGAGAGCAGAGAAGGAGCGACTCGTTTATCCACTTAGCATTTGTGGAGCACAGACCATCTACGAGCCTGTCCTAGGCGCTGAGTGGATACAGCGTCAAGAAAAAGAGCTATAGAGGCATAACGAGGACCCCAAACCAGCAGTATGGTCTTGGGAAAATTCTTTAACACGTTTGGGCCTCACTTTTCATATATGTAAGATGGGGATTAAATAAAGAGTGATGGAGAGGATTTGGCAATTTAGTGAGTTTGAAAAATTCAGGGTAAATGGAAGGTGAGACAAGTGTCAGTTGCCATTATTACTCAGAAATTTTGTCTGCCTATTGTTTTTCCACACTTGGCATTCAGGAGAGCAGAGCAGGGCTGTAAAGCTAGTGTCTTTGGTCTGGATCACTGAACACTCTTCTAATCTGCTCTCTGTGTGGCCAGCCCGGGTTCCCCCACCTTACACAGTGGTCAGAGTGAGCTCCCTAAACCCCCATCTGACCATGCCACTTTCTTGTTAAAATCCCACAGGACACGTAAGTGGAATACAGGAGGGAGGGCAGGGGTCTTCACTTTGATCTGTAATGTTTTATATTTTCAGCTAAATAGTGGATTCACAAGTATTATTTATACTCATTATACTTTCTGTCTGCCTGAAGCATTTCTTAATTAAAAAGCATGTGAGGAGGGGGTACCAAGGACACCACGTTACTGGCTGCCCCCCGACATCCTGCAAACTGGGTGGAGGGAGACGGCTTTCTCCAAGGTGGCAGGAACAGGAGGGCTCAGAATCAACTCGCTGGGTCATTGGAGACTTCAAGAAGGTACTATGTTCCAGAAAGAAATCAAACCTGTGTTCATGAATTGGGGTCTTTATTTTTCATACACCATTTGACAGTTTTCCCAGAAAGAAAGAAAACAAGTGGAAAAAAGTCAGAAAATTCCCCCAAACCCATGAAGTTACAGCAAAGCAGAAAAACGTTCTCATTGCTCACTTCTGATTTAACTGCAGGGGAAGGGTCCTAATTGTCTCCCAGCCCACAGGCCCCATTCTAATTTATGGAGGGAAGGGGCCAGGAGGTAAATCTCTGTGTCATTTTCTAAGCCACCTAAAATAAGCCCATTAAACTACCGCCCGTAAATGGAGGTGTTTTTCCCAAGGTTATGGTGCGCCCACCCTCGTCCCACACCCAGCGTCACCCAGGGTAGCGCCACTCTGAGATCCGGAGGGCACATCTGACAATGGAGCATTCAGGAAGGCCTTCCCGGATGGGGTAGGAAGCCTGTTTTATGCCCTGTTAATTACTGCAACAATTTATAAAATTCATGACAAACATAAAGCCCTTACAGAGCTTGTATTTCAAATGGTATTTACCTGTAACAGAATCCCCTTTGTTTGTAATTCCTGGATTTATGAGCTGTTGCACAACAAAATGGAACCACCCCTTGTCCCCACGGGGGGCACTGGCTGGGGGACCTCACATATGCCATGGAGACAGAAAGCTCCTCAGGCTGGGACGGAGAAATGGCCATCAGACCTACTGCCAGCCCATGGCACTTCTCAGTTTCACAGCCCGTGAACTTGGGATTCATGGTGAGGAAGGGAGGTTGGACTGGGGCAGGTAAGTTTCCTCCCAGAGAATTTTGGCGTCTCAGCTGGAAGGGCCCTCAGGCATGAGCTATTTCAACTTGGTGTCTGTCGTGGGAATCTTCCTTGCAGCTTCTCTACCTGTGTTTGCATACTTCAGTGACAGGGCACTCCTTACCTGACACAGCAGCCCAGATGATTGCCATGGTCTTTCCGTCTCTAGCCGTATCCTTTTCTTTTCCTCCCCAACCTTTCTCTCGGCCACAGATTGATTTTTCTAAGACTCAGGACTGATCTTGTTGTGCTCCTGCTTAAAATCCCTAAGTGGCTTCCCTTTGCTTTCAGGGTAGGTCCAGACTCCTTAACAAGTGTTAGAGCCGGTTCCCCTTGGCCGCAGGAACAGAGAGGCTGCAAATGGCAAAGGAGTTTATTCTACTAACTCGAGCTAGGGTCCAAGTCCTAGAGCACCAACGCAGTGGCCTCTCCACGACCTAGGACCCTGCCCTGGGGTAAAATTAAGCTTTTATACTCTTTTGCAGGTTTCACACGACATGCTGGTTTCACATGACACGCTGGCTCCACACGACACGCTGGCTCCACACGACAGGCTGGGCACACCACCCCCCTCCCCCATTAGTTCATTGGCTTCTTTAAAAGTTGCTGATCGGGTGGGCTCCCGATTGGTCCAGTTCCAGGCCATTGTTCCTGCTCTCGATTGGTCTCGTTCAGAGTGGTCATTTTCCTATCTTAGGTGTACCATGCCCTGGGAAGTTTGGTCTCTGGGCCTTATCTTGTTTACACAAACATGGGTGTTGTACTCAGGAATTTCTGTGTTGGGGTAGCAAGCAGGAGCAAGCAGGTTTACAGAAGCAAAATGGCAGATTAAAGCAGAATGGCAGGTTAATGATTTTTGGCATGACATTCATACTATAACACAAGGCCTGCGAGTTCCATGGTGGGGTCGTCCTTGGCCTCTTGTCTCCCTGCAGCTGCAGTGGCCCTGTGTGCACTCTTTTCTCAGTAATGCCAAACTACTTTTAGTTTCTTCCTTGTCTTTTTTGCATTAAAATCCCACAGTAAGACTCATATAACAAAAAGACTTAATTTTAGGGAAGCAAGTGAGAACGTGTTTTTGGAACTGGAAGACTGTGCCTCGCTCAGCCTCCAGTGTGGGGAACGAGGTGATCAGAGCCCTACAGAGGGAAGGGAGGATTCTGGCAGCTCTAGAGAAGAGAGGGGAGCCTCTGAGTCCCCAGGACCCAGGCAAGAAAGGACAGAGAACCTCAGGAGCATCAGAGGCCTGAGAGTATGGGAAAGGCCCTGCTGCTCTCTCAGGCGACATTTGAGTTGTTGCAACCAGCTGAATCAAATGAAGCCAGTCTCATCTGACCTGCCCTGGAGGCAGGGAAGAAGGAACCTATGCTCAGCTCAGTTTTCCTTGTCTCTGCACAGCAGGTCTGGTTTTCAGTGAATTTCCAGCTTTAGGGAAAACTGTGCCTCCAAGCAAAGGCGCTAACTTTATGAGTCTTGGACAAGGAGTTGCTTTCATTTTCTATTGGGTGTCAGAATATGTGTCCTCGGTGAGACACGCAGGAGACCTTCAGGTTTGCATCTTCTGAAGCAGAGGACTGTTTACGGAGCAGTTAAAATCCGAAGTGACTGCCTACTTTGACTTTCCAAAATGCATATGTTAAATGCTCATGTGCTCATTTAAGAAAAGAACTGTTTCTCACAGGAGATCTAAGGGAAAGAGCATGAACTTCAGAGTCCAGCAGATTTCAGCAGTTGCACTTACTGGTTGTGTGACCACAGGCAGAAGACTTCTTCTCTCTGGGTCTTGGCTGTAGTGTCTGAAAAATGAGGTGGCTACTTGGAAGAGCTCTGAGCTGTTAAATCCTTAGGGGCTGAAATTGATCCCGTGGTTGTCTCTTCTATGAGATAGAGTTAATGTTATCATCTACCTTTAGAGTTGCTCTGCATAAGAATTAAAATAAGCTACATTATTGTAAACATAAGGATGATGCTTCTGCATTTTCCATCAGACCACAGTATAAGAAGCAGCCAGGAAGAAAAGGTACAAACTGTTAAAGCTGAGGAATGGAAAAGAGGGAGTTAGGATGCTTTTGGCTGCAAGTAACAGAAGACTTAACTCAAATTGCTTAAATGATAAGGAAATTTGTCATTTTACATATCAAGATGTTTGAACTAGGGGAGGTTCTGAAGCCAGTTAGTTCAGTGGTTCAATGACATTATCAAAGACCCCAAAACAATGCTCAGCAGCCCCAACACATAGCTTCATGTTTCATTGTCCAGGGGTAAGTCACAATCACAGCTTTCTCCTGTGGCTGGGCTTCCCCTAAGCCTATAGCCACCAGATATGGATTGGAAAAGTGGATGAGAGCAAGGAAAGAGCAGGGACTGGCTTTGGGTGGAAAAACAGCAGTATCTGTCCCGGAAGGAGCTAATACATACCATACAACCATACACCCAGCGGGAGAGTCTGTTAGTTCCAGGTGAATAACTACTTCAGAAATATTAATACTTTGGTCTTTGGATAAAGACACTTCCTGGTGTGGAGGGAGGCAACATGATGTACAGGGAGAAACACGGTATCTTTAAAATTAACTATCTTGAGTTCAAATTTGGCTCCACCCTGATCAGATAAACGTGACCGCTTAGGCAGGTATCTGGTGGCTATGTGTTTATTCAGTCAAGGAAATGTAAATCAAAACCATAATGAGAGACCACTAAATGCTCACCCAGAAGAATGACTATAGTTCAAGAGACTTTAATTCTAGGAGTTGGGACAGTTGAAACTGTCACACATTGCTGGTGGGACTGTAAATTGACATATACCCTATGACTGACCCAGCAATTCTGCTCCATAGAGGACAGCTGAGATGGGCCATTTTAGCTGCAGAGCTCTCTGTGGGCTGAGCGGAGCTGGTCCTCAGGGTCTGCACCGAGTTCTTGACTTTTCCCTATTCCAGATCCTGCCTCCTGTTCCTCCCTTCGGTCAGGGTCCATCCCAAGGGCACTTCTTAGTAATGATCCTGCATGCTAATCTCTGTCTCAGAGTTGGCTTCTCAGGGAGCAAACAGAATACTACGCTGCAATAAAAAAGAACAAATTATGATACAGGCAACATGGATGAGTGTCGAATGAGAAAAACTGGATGTAAAAGAGTATACACTATAGGATTCCATTTAAATAAAGGTCAAAAGCAGATGAAACAAATCTACAGTGAAAGAGGTCAGCGTAATGGTAACACTTATTGTCAGGGAGCTTCTGTGGTGCTGGACATGGTCTACGTCTGGATTCAGAGGGTAATCGCCCCTCACCATATTTATATTAATATATGTGTGTGTGTATATATATATGTGTGTGTGTGTGTTCACATTTAACATTTGTTGAGCTGTACACTTTGATTTGTATACTTGACTACATTAAGTTATAGCTCAATAAATATAATAAAATAAAAAATAATAAAAAGATTGTTTTGTAATTGCCTATACCCCTGCTTATATGTAATGTGTAGTATGTGCCACACATTATTCTGGATGTGTCTGTGAGGGTGTTTCTGGATGAGATTAGTATTTGAATACTAATCAGGCTGAGTAAAACAGAGCGCCCTCCCTAGCGCCGGTGGGCCTCGTCCAGTCAGCCGACAGCCTGCCTAGAACACAAAGGCCGACCCTGCCCCAGTAAAAGGGAGCTCCACACTAGCAGGGGACATAGGAAATGACAATACAATCTGACTTTTTAATTACTTTATTTTATTATTTTTATTGAGGTATAACTTTCTGCAATTACTATGCTTGGCTCATAGTAAGTGTTCCATAAACATTTTTTGAATGAATAAATGAGTATCTCCCTGGCCTACCATTGATTTGTTGGGTGGACTTGGTTAAGTCTCTTCACTCCATGAACTTCATTTTACACAGAAGGAACTCAAGGCAAATAGTAAACCTTAATCCACACACACGTGAAAACTAAATGGGATAATTGATGAAAATACATTTTGTAAACTGTAAACAGCTGTACAAAAATTAGTGCAGGTTTTTGAAGTTAGACTGACAGAGGTAAAAAAAAGTAAGCTTCACCAGGCATCAACTGTGTGACCTTAGGCGATTGCTTAACACCTCTGTGCCTCAGTTTCTTCATTAGTAAAATGAAAGCTGAGTGGGTTCCTACCTTGTTGGGTGATAATCCGAGGCACTTAGAGTAGCGGCTGACACTCAGTACGCCATCAATGCCAGCTGCTGTTATCATGGGAAGAATTTTCTCTGGGGTGGCATCTTTCCTCAAAGCATTTCTCTCCTCCTTCTTTCCCCACTCCTGCTTCCCCTTGTCTCTTCTCTAGGGCTCACTAGGATCTAGGGGTCGTGTCATTTACAGCCTTAAAGAAACGAGTTTCCCTCAATTGCTGGCCTCCTACAAAGGAGATGACCCCACACCCATGCATGCAGGAAGTCTGAGCATCAGTTTTTCCACTTGAGGTGTTAATTGGCTGCTTGTGAAATATCTGGGTTTCTCCTACTGGAGCAGCCTGGGCGGAGGGGCTGCCAGTGGCGAGGGGCAGAGTGGGGGTCACCTGTGGAAACATTCTCCAGCGCTGCGGAGGCCTTGAGGGCAGAACGCGATCCTGGAGTAGGCTTTCCCCGCTCCCTGCTGGGCGCCATGAAGTGGCGAAAGATGGAGTCAGAGTCCAGCGAAAGCGGTGCCCAGCAGAAGGAGTGCTAGAAAGCAGCTGAAGCCGGCTCGCTCAGTGCCTGTGCTGCTGCATCTCTCGAGTTTCCAGCACCAAGAGAAAGAATGGGGCCTAGGTAATCTGTAAGGCCTTGCTCAGCTCTGACTTTTGTAATTCTAAGAAGTGGAGCTTGGGGTAGACTAGGACAAAATGAAGGTTAAATCCAGCTCTGCCGTTTTGGCAGCTCTGTGTTCTCGGGCGAGTGACATCACCTCTTTGTCCCTTTGGGTTTTAACTGTAAAAAGGGATAGTAATATTGGCAATAGAAGTTTGCTGTAAGTAGGAGCTCAATAAATAATAGTCCCCATTGTGGGTAATTTTATGTGTCCATCTGATGGGCCATGGGGTGATAAGATATTTGGTCAGACATTATGCACTTGGTTTGTCTGTGAGGGTGTTTTGGATGAGATTAACTTCTGAACTGGTGGAAGGAGAAAATAAATCGCCTTCCCTTACACAGGTGGGCCTCGTCCAAATAAGTTGAAGGCTTGAATAGAACAAAAAGGCGAGTTCTTGCCTGACTGCCTTAAGCTGGGACATTGGTTCTTTCCTGCCTTTGAACTCAAATAAAACATGGGCTCTTCCTGGGTCTCAAGCCTGCCAGCATTGGGACTGGAACTACATCCTAAGCTCTCCTGGGTCTCCAGCTTGTTGACTGCAGATGGTTAGACTTGTCAGCCTCTGTAATCATGTGAGTCAATTCTTTATACTAATTTCTCTCTCTCTCTCTCTCTACACACACACACACACACACACACTATTATACACTGTTGGATTCTGCTTCTCCAGAGAACCCTAACACAGTCCTTTTCCCATCTGCTTTGTCACTTTTTCAAGAAAATCTTCATATTTTTCTTTCATGCATCTTTCAGCTCTTAATGTCCACTCCCAAATAAAGCAGTGGTTATTTATAGAGAGCAAAAAGTCACCAGCAATAGAGTATGTTCCATTTATCTATTTTTTATTATTTTAAGTGTTTAAAAATTATTTAATCGTAAGGACATAACAACTTAGGGAGATAAATAAAGCAGAAATTTTTGCCTTTACATTTTCTTTTTTTTTAAAAAACAGCATTAATGAGGTATAATTGACAAATAGTAACCTATGTTTATTTAAAGTATACAATTTGAATTTTGAGATATGCACACACCTGTGAAGCCATCAACACAATCAATATAAAGAGCACACCACCACACTTTAGTTACCTCGTGCTTCATTGAGATCCATTCCCATCCCTAACCTCACCCTGTTCCCAGGCAACCACTACTGATCTGTTGCCTTTTTTACAACAGCTGAGAAGATTGAGGACCAGAAGGAAAGTGACATGTCTTGCCCATGTCAGAGCTGATACCCAGTTTCCTGACACTCATCCCAGTGTTCATTCTGGGAGACCACTTTCAACCATCACCAGAAGGAAAGGAGAGGGAACCATTTATTGCGCACATAGCACGTGCTAAACCCCAGACAGGTGCTTCATACAGTTATGTGCCGCAGAATGACATTTTGGTCAATGAGGGACTGCACATACAATGGTGGCCTCATAAGATTATAATGGAGCTGAAAAGTCCTATTGCCTAGTGACATCATAATGTCATAGCACAACACATTACTCACATGTGTGTGGTGAAGCTGGTGTAAATAAACCTATTGTGCTGCCAGTAGTGTACAATAATGTCCTAAGCCTTCATGTTCACTCACTACGCACTCACTGACTTACCCAGAGAAACTTCCAGTCCTGTGAGTTCCATCCATGGTAAGTGCTCTATACAGGTATGCTATTTTTTTTTACCTTTTATACCATATTTTTAGTGTACCTTTTCTATGTTTAGATTATGTCGAGATACCCAAATACTTACTAGTGTGTTACAATTGCTTACAGTATTCAATATAGTTACATGCTGTATGGGTTTATAGCCTAGGAATAATATGCTATCCCATATAGCCTAGGTGTGTAGTAGGCATTACCATCTAGGTTTGTGTAAACACACTCTATGATGTTTGCACAAGGACGAAATCTTCTAATGATACATTCTCAGAACTTAGCCCCCTTGGAACTTAGTCCTGGCATTGATTGACTCATGACTGTATGTGTAGCTTATTTACATTTGGTAACAGCAGCCTCAGTACATCCTTTGGCATTAGGTGTTGCTATAGTTTGGATATGGTTTGTCTGACCTCTCCAAATCTCATGTTGAAATTTAATCCCCAGTGTTGGAGGTGGGACCTAATGGGAGGTGTTTGGGTTGTAGGGCAGAGACCTAGAGGTAGCAAGTGAGTTTTTGTTCTATTATTTCCCACTGGTTGTTAAAAAGGGCCTGGCACCTTCCTCCCCTCTTGCTTCCTCTCTCGCCTTGTGATCTCTGCATACGCTGGCTCCAGTTCACGTTCTGCCATGAGTGGAAACAGCCTGAAGCCCTCACCAGAAATAGATCCTGGCACTGTGCTTCCTGTAGCCTGCAGAACCATGACCCAAATGAACCTCTTTTATCTATAGTTACCCAGCCTCAGACAGTTCTTCATAGCAACAGCAAATGGACTAAGATAGGTGTCCTCTCTCTATGCATGCTCACATCCATCCCTGACTTCTCCCTAAGCCTGCATATCCAAGTATGGTCTTGACCTCTCCCCTTGGGTGTTTATACACCTCAAACTGAATGAAACTAACTATGTTTACAACCTGCCCCCACCCAGCTCCCAATCTGTCTTCTCCAAGTCTTTTCATTTATCATCCACTCAAGTCAAACATTCTGAGTCAACTCTGAGTGGTCTCTTTCTCTCGCCTATGACATCTATTCCATCAACTAATCCCATTAGCTGTGTCTTCAAAAGAATCTCCATCTGGCCCCTACTTTCCATGCCTGCTATCACCTCTCTGGTCCAAGCCACCATCATATCCCACTTGGTGTCTTTCTTTCACCCTTTCCCACCTCTGCCCTTTCTCTGTACAGCGGCCTGTGATCTTCTTAAATCAGATTGTGACACTCCCCTTCTTCAAACTCCCCAAGGCTTCGCAACACACTTAGAGTAATCTTATATTCTTATAAAAAAATCTTACATTCTTAACTTCAGCCTCATGAAGTTCTATGTGATCTGGCACCTTTGTGACCTGGTATTGTGACACCCCCCCCAAACCCACTCCACATACCCACAAGCTTCAGCCACTCTGACCTTTTTATTGCTTGAATATATGCAGCTTATCACTGCCTTAGAGCTTTTGCTGGTTTTATTCTCTGCCTGTAGAATGCCATGCTCTCCTAAACATGGCTAATTTCCATTCTTTCCTAAAGTTTCAGACGAGGAACAGAAATAGGGATTATTACCACCTGAAATTATCTTGTTATTTATTTGATTACCGGTACATTGCCTGTCTTCTGTCTTGAGAATGAGAGTAGCAACCTTATCTGTTTTATTTAACAATATATTTACTAATTTATCTCCAGCACCTAGAAAAATACCTGGCATATGCTGGATGCTCAATAATTATTTGTTGAATAAATGATCAACACAATAGGCATCTTAATCATTGCAATTGTTAACCATCTTTGCAGTCAAATACTTCTCTATTGCTATATAAAAATTCAATAACTCTTCCTAACTCCTTCTCCCCTCAGTGTTTTACTTGGCCATATGTTCCCCACAGTGATGAAACCTCCAAATGTTTTAACTTCTTCGTTTTCCTACTCCCTTGTGGAATCTCCCCTTCACAACCTCTCTGTCTCTCACACACGTATACTTCCTGGGTTTTGCTGAATAAATTCAGAATGTTCGTGCTGTTATCCCATATTTTCTTAAACAATATGCCTCTTCTGTTTCAATAATCCTTACTTAACTCATATTACAATTCCCAGGCAGGCATTCATCATTCTTTTAGATTTCACTATAAAATACTACAAGATTTATTGCTCACTATTCTTTCTTGTACTTGTCATCTTCCCTATCTTGAGACTTTGGTTTAATTTAATTTTCATTTGGTCAGAATTCATCCTCAAGTAATTTCCTCAGCTAGGGGCATGGGCACAAACTCTTTGATGCTTGAAATATTTTTAAAATAACAGCAGCAGCAGCAGCAGCAGCAGCAGCAAGAACAATATGTATAGCTGTATTTCCTGCTGCTCCTGGGCAAAGGGGGTATGAAAGAGTGTAGTCAAAGTCCTTGCCCTCATGAAGCTTCCATTTTTTTCTCAGGCTTTTGTGTTAGTGGAATAGCCTGGCTTATGCTGCAGGAATCAACACCTTCCAAATTTAAAGGCTTCACTCTTTTCTGCTTATGCAAAGGTTGCTGCTAGTAGTTGTCCTCCATGTGATTGCTGTTTTGCCCTCTGTATTAACACAAGTTTCCTAGATCACAACAGCAAGGGGAGAAAGTGCTAGAAAGTCTCATACCACCATTAAATGTTTCTGCCCAGAAGTGTCACACTCATTTTCATTTGCATTTCACTGGCTGGAGAATGTCACATGACTATGCCAACCTGCATGGGGATAGAGTAATGCCAGTCTCTGTCTGCCTGGAGGGCAAAGGACTGGGAACATCTGAGCATCACTAGTACCTACCTTGACCTTCACTTAACATTGATGTCTAAAAATGTTAAGTGTTTAAAAATTATGATTTTAGAACATCAGTGTTCTAGAAATTATGATTCACTGTCTTCTATTACCACTGTTGCATATGAGAAAAAAAACACTTTTAACTTTGTGTATATATGTTCTAAGACCCCTGGAGGATGCCTGAAACTATGGATGGTACCGAACCCTATGTATACTACGTTTCTTCCCATACGAACATACCTATGATAGTTTAATTTATTACTTAGACAAAGTAAGAACATAATAACTAATAAAATGGAACAATTATAACAGTATACTGTAATAAAAGTTATGTGAATGTGGTCTCTCAAAATATCTTATTGTACTGCGCCGAGGTTATTGAAATCACAGAAAGTGAAACTGCAGATAAGAGCACCTAATGGGGGCGGGCGCACCGTCTGGGGGATGGACACGCTTGAAGCTCTGATTTGGGTGGGGCAAGGGCAATATATGTAACCTAAATATTTGTACCCCGTAATATGCTGAAATAAAAAAAAATTTAAAAAAAAAACTATTCTAAAAAAAAGAGAGCACAGCACTGTAGATAACGTATATATACACGCCTGTGTACATGTTATATAGCTCTGTGTCCATCCATCTGTGACTGCATTAGTTCAGGTCTGCTAAGATGACACGATAGGCTTAGATATGTAAGATACTGATTGGCATGGGAGCAGGAGAAGGCTGGGAGGACCTTCAAACCATGATGTATATCCGAAACCTGTGGAAGGAGAGAAGGAAAAAAGGAGGATTCGATTGGAGTTGTCTCTGACTGCAGCACATTTCCAGGAAAGGTTTGGCCAGGCCCATAGGGTGTCCTTGAGCCAAAGTTGCCATTGTAGAAGCCCCACGTCTCCCAGGAACTTGCCTGCCGTAGGACCCCTCCCCTGCTTACTCAAGGGCTGGGAGCAGCCTGCAGGGAGCACAGCCTCCGAGTGAGCTGGGTGGTGGACCCAGGGGGGCTGCAGGTGGGCCCTCAGCTCATTACACTCTGCAGCAGGACATCTGAGAGGCTGCCACATCTTCATGGCTGCCAGAAGCAGCTTAAAAGTATTTTTTTTTCCTTTCTTTTCTTTTATTGAGTTCAGTAATTTCCCCAGGGTATGTCTACATGAATGTCACTTGAAAATTACTCCTATTTAAGGAACAGTGCATCTTTTCCATGGGAAGTTTCATGTGTTTCCTCACTTCAGTGAAATGTCTTTAATAACATCGCAGTTATTAATTCTCTTCCATCTGTTTGCTGTCGTCCTTTCGGAGCTCTGTTGCCTAAGTATATCTCCTACATATGTCTTTCATGTCTCTTACCTTTTTACTTACAAGTTTCTAAATTTGTCTTTTTTGCTTTGTATTGTGGGTCATTTTCTATACTTAACTTAAAAAGATGCTATAGTTTAAACATTTCTCCATTGAATCTTAAAATTCAGAAATTGTGAAATGCCACAAGCTGTACTGTTGTGCTTTTACAATATCTCCTTAAGAATTCTAACTACATCTTGCCCCGTTAAAAGCTACCTTGTTCTAGTTGTTGGAAATTGTCTCCTTCCTTCAATGGCTTTGATCCTTTTTAAAATAATTTCTGCTCTCTAAATACTTGGTTTGGGGGTATACACACCAGGCATTGGGGTCTTTGGGGCCAGGGGAGATTGAGAGGCAGTGGAAGACTGGGAGAACTTTCTTCTGCAGTAGGCTACTGATAACAGGTTCTGTCAGACAAGGTGAGGTAGGGGCGCCTCTGTGTTCTAACGTCCCGGTGGAAATGGGGTGTCCTCAGCCCTACATTGCTACTCCCCGCTGACACAGACACCTGTGAGAATAGCTGGCCTCTCCTGGAGCTGCACATGGCTAGCTGGAGGGATGAGTCCCCCCGCCCCCACCGATCCTAGGGGTTCACCAGGCTTTCTTCCCTGGACCTTGTAATTGAGGTCTGCACCGTAGATTCTTCTAGAGAGGCAATCCTCTGTTCAGGTGGCATTTGGGTCCTTCCCTTACAATCACAATCAACAAATCCCTCATTTTCTGTCTTCTTTCCTAGTATTTGAGGTGGCAGCCAAAGCTGGGTTCTTCTCTAGGCTACCACGGCCAGTGGTCTATTCATCCCAGGGAGTTGGAACAGGGAGAGGATCCTGGACATATGCTAAGGTTGTTATTTTGTAGAATCCTCCAACAATTTCCCCTCAAAGCTTGATAATAAAACGCCCCTCCCATCTTCTTGTCTCTTTGAGCCCCCCTAATCTTCTTTGTTCACATTGGCATCTCAGCTTTTTCCTGCTAAGAAGTCTCACGAAAGGGCAAGCAATACTTTTGTTACTGTCACCAATAGATTCTGTTACTTTCCTGCAGGCCCAATACCCTATCTGGTGTTGATAATTGCCTGCCATAAGTCTAGGGTCAGCAATCTAGGCATGGGCCTGGGAAATGGTACCAAGTCCATCATTATTGGAGTAGCTCCCCAAACTAGAGAGAAAGGCGTAGTGGGAGGATATGTTTTTCTGGGGGGCAAGGAGCAGGATGGGATGTATAATAGTTGCTTGTGCTAGAGGTAGTCTCCACATGAGAAATACCTTTGAAATGCCTTTGTTGTTTAAGTTTCTGTCTTGGTGGCTGACAATGTTCCTTTTCCAACCAAGAGGTTTAACAGGCAAGTACTATGCACCAAGCCACGTGCAAAGCCTTTTATATGTGTTAACTCATTCATTCACTCCTTACCACAACCCTGTGTTGTCCTCATTTTACAAATGGGCAACTGGGGCTCAAAGAGAGGAGGCCAATTAGATGGCAGAACTGAATATGGTCCGGGTGATGGCCATGTCCACATGCATGCTGTATGTCACTGACCTGTGTTCCTCACCAGCCCGTGCTGTGTTTAATTTTCAGTTGACTTTTGAAAGGTGAGCAAGATTTCAGTAGCCAGGAGGATAGGGAGGTCTGTCCGATTTGAGACATCAGCCCATGAACAGGCAGAAAGGAAGGGGGAGGTGGTTCACTGTGACTGGATTGTAAAGTATATAAGGGGGTTACCATAGGGAGAAATGAACTTGAAAGACAGGTTAGTGCCGGATGATGAAGGATCCCGTGACTTCCAAGCTGTGAGATCTTAGGGAAGTTACTTCACCTCTCTGAGTCTTAGCCCCCTGCTCTGGAAAATGAGGATGAAATGCCCTGCATGGCCGTGCGCATGCGTGTGTGTACGTGTTCATGAGCTCACATGCATAAAATACCTAGTAAGTTCTTAATGAAAGTTAATCCTCCTCCGTGTCTCTGGGGAGCTGGCAGCTGGCAGGGTGGGGTTAGGGCTGGGTGGGGGGAGGGCTGGCCACGTTTGAGCCGCTCCTGAGGCCCCGAGTTTCTTCCAGTCCCAACAACCTTTTCATCATGTGAGCAATCAGCCTCGGGCCCATTTGGTGTTAATTACAGCAACCCAGGCTTCTCTGTGTGAAGGAAACAGTCCCTCATTTCTCTCATTAAAGTAAAATATGACCCATTTTTATGCCTGCGTATTTTGTTGCCGAGATTACAAGAATCATCCTTTCTGTTTATATGGAACGAAGAAACGTTATACCGGGAGGGCGGCCTGGGCCCCCGAGCCCGGGGAATAGGAAGCAGATGTTGTCCTCGCCGCTGTTTTCGCTTCTAGCCCAGCTCCTACCTACTCTCCACCCCTGTCTCCTCTCCCGCCCAGAAACACAAGCCTCATTCCAGATCAACACAAGGTAAGTGGATTGCAGGAGAATGAGCTCACATTTATTGAGTACTTTACCAGGTGCCAAGCCCTATAAACAAGTTCCCAGAAGCTTCAGGGGTAGTTGGTATTAATCCTTTTTAAAAACTGTATATATTTAAGGTGTACGACATGATACTTTGATACACATATACATAGTGAAATGATTACTACAGTCAAACAAATTAACATATCCATCACCTTGTCTCGTATGTGTGTGTGGTAAGAGCACCTAAACCCTACACTTTTAGCAAATTTCCAGCATACAATACAATATTATTAATTATAGGCCTGCTGTACATTAAATCTCTAGACTTATTCATCCTACGTAGCCATAATTGTGTATTCTTTGACCTATTAATCCATTCTTAGTTATCTCAAACCAAGAGCACTCAAAGTCTTCCTGTTGCCCGAGATAGGGAAAAAATGACTCATGCCAATCACAGATGTAATTACAGACCTTTGTGCCCTGCCTTGTGGGGTACACGGAGCTTTCACACGTATTGTCCTGGTGGAGCCTCACCATGGGGAAGGAGGCCAGGTGTCACAGCGACTCAGGGATTGCACAGTTGAACTAATAGTAGGTGATGGGGACTGGGAAAGATTTTAAGCAGAGAATCAATAATGTAAGATGTGTGATTTTGAAGGATTTCCCTGGTAACAGTCCGGAGAATGGGTAGGAGCGAAGTGAGAGTGGAAGAGATGTTAAGGAAAATCATCTCCAACATGGAAATAAGACAAAGAGATCTGCACGTCCTCTCATTCTCATGCCAGAGCGTTGTCTAACAGGTCCACCCAAGGGTTATTTAATCCTCTACTGTAGGGATTGACAAATTTTTACTGCAAAGGACTAGATAGTAAATATTTTAGTCTGTGGCCCACATGGTCTCTGTTGCAGTTGTCAACAATACCATTGTAGCATGGAAGCAGCCAAAGACAATATGTAAATGAGCATGCATGGTGTAAATAAAACTTTATTTACAAAAACAAAAGGTGGCTGCCAACTTCTACTCTATGGGAATGTGCTTTTGTTTGACATATTGTTTACTATCAGTTAGAACTTGGCTCTGTGACATGACATGTTGATTTGTGAATTTTTGTCTAATAGAGATGCCTGGTAGATGCATAGTAGATGTCTGGTAGAAAGAAATAATCCCAAAGGTTATGGTTTTATTGTCCTGATGAATATTAGCAGTCTTATATCTAACAAGAAATCTTACTCCAACATTCTTGCTGCAATGCTTATGTAATATAAATACTCAGCTCTTCACACACACTTACAAGCCAGCTTTACCATCTGGCTGGTTCCCTCATTAATGAGTTAAATAAATCTTTAACACATGTTCCCTTTAACTTTTTATGGCAGTTGTTTTTATTTTAACTTTCTGAAAGTTACACTGTATTTTCACAGAGGAGAGATCGAGGATAAGACTGGAGTAGTTCAGAAAAGATATAGAGGTGGTAGAGGTAGAGACACGGAGATGTTTTGGAGATTTTTAAGGAGGTGTAATTGATAGGACTTGATGATTGATCATGTGGAGGAGTGAGGAAAAAAATAGATGATGAATGATGGCCAAGTCTAGCTTGATATGGTGACTAATAAATGACTTTGCTACTTACAATGCTAGAGAATACTGTCACAGAATATTCCCTGAGCCTTGGCAAGTTTTATGGCAACTCCAGTGCTCTGCAGAACAGCTACGGTTCCCCCAGGTGTGAACCTTCCCAACCAGTCCGGCAGTCACAGGGTCTGACCACACTGGATTATATTTCTGTTGATAAGAACTACTGCTCCACATGTTGGCTAACACTCTGTCTTTTCTTAAATCATTCTTTTTCTTGTTTTATCCTCACCCCATCTAGGGATGCTATCTGCGTTTCTTTATTAACTCTATTTTAATGAGGAAATTTGATGACTTAGCCAAAACTATATAATATAGAAGATCAAAACCTAGAACCTGACCCTTCTGAGCCCTAGTCTAGTGATGTTGTGATGGAAATCTGGAAAAAAATCTCAGTGACAGCATCCTAGAATATAAACTCCCTGAGGTCAGGAACCATGTCTGGTCTGTTCACTGTTATACCCCTGGCATGTAGTAGATGCTCATCAAATATTTGAATGGAGGAATGAATGAACTCCATCATGAAAAAGGCATTATTTTGAGAGTCAGAGAGTCTGGATCTGCCACTGACTTGTTAAGAAAATCCCTTCCTTTTTCAAGATCTCATTTTCCCCCACTACGCAATGAGGTGGAGTGGACTGGGCAATACTGGGGGTCCCCTTTGGTCTAAACACCTATAAATTAGGAAAACAATTCAGGACCCATTATGCCAAGTGATTTGTGGGGGAAATAATCTTGTCTTTGAGTTCCATGGGAGAGGCAGGGAACTGTGCTTTTGAGCTCAGATGTTTAGGGGTTTGAGATTAACATATCACTTCTCTTGGATCAAAAAGCAACAAGTTTCTTCCATTCTTCTTAAAATAGACCATGATTTCTAGAACTAGTGAGTACCCTAGATTTGGAGGTAACGGTTGTTGCTGCCACAGCATCTCCTGGCATTTCTATCACCTCCTGAAAGGAGGGCAAGAGGAGGTACCGAGAACCCAGTCTTGGCCCAGCCCTGTTCTGGGCACTGGGGCTGGGGGCTCATCATGGTGTTTGCAGGTGTGTGATGGAGTAGGTGGAGTCCTGGGTGGACAGTCAGTAGACCTAAGATCTTATCTCAGCTCTGCCATGTAGTAGCTCTGTGACCACGGTCAAGTCACTTTGCCTCTCTGAGCCTTAATTTCCTCTCCAGAATACAAGGTTAGGGCTCCACAGGAAGACCTCAACGTTAGTCAGGGTGCAGGGAAGAAACAGATTCTAGCTCAGACGGTTTGAGAGACGTTAACGAAGGAACCGCTCATGGAGGTGTGGGAAGGGTTAAGGGAACCAGCGTGGGGTGTTGGGGCACCCAGAGACTAGCAGCTCAGGGGGCCGTTGCTACCCAAGGCCTGCAGGGGTGGGAGGAGAGTAGTGTGCTGGGATCCCACCGAAACCTGGAGGGAGGACCCCTGCGGAGCTTTCTCTGCTTAGCCTCTGCCAGAAATGTGCGGCAGGGCAGGGAGGGAGCCGGAAGGATACCCCAGCCTCTTTTTCTTCTGCCCCGATTTCCTGCAGCCACCTCTGAGTTGCGGAGTTCGAGGTCAACCTCAGCAGCACAAAGCAGGGAAGGGAGAGTTGAGAATGAATCTGGGAGGAGGTGGGCAAATGGCAAAGAACCAGCCCAGTCTCTAAGACCCCTCATTGACCATTGTATCATCCTCTGAAACCCTCAGTCTCCCTTCCTGAACTCATCCCTCTATTCCAGCATCACAGGACGGGACATGTTTGGGGAGCTCTAAGATATTTAACATCTCTGCCTAGAATGCTAGAAAATCGAGGGGCAAACGATGACCTCCCAGAGGCTAACTCAGGGTTACGTGTCCCCATGCATGTTGTATTGTCTGTTTTTCCTCTGCACTGTTAGCGAGGGCAGGGATTGCGTCTTCGTGGGGTCGTCCTACAGGGCCCAGCTCAAGGCAGGCTCTCACTGCCTAATTTGTTGAATGGATGAATAAATGAACAAGTGGTCATATTCTTTGTGACCCCTTTCCTGCCTCTGGCTTGGGCCAGAATTAATCGCTCCTTCCTCTGGCTGCCTTGACGCCCCGACTGCTGGGGCTGTGAGCTCCCCAAGGGCGGGGAGCTTATTTCAGGCAACCCAGTTTCTCCAGTATCATGAAGCCTGGCAGAGGTTGGGTGCTCACTACATGTTCCTTGAATTAACTCTGAAAATATTTACTGAGCCAGCCTGAGCTCCGCAGAGGAGCTGTGAGCTTCTTCCCTTTGTCTAGTTAATCTCCCCCTTCCTATCCCTCTTCTCTGCTGACCCACCCCTGGGCTCATCCTCACTGGCTCACTGGAAATTCTGTTTCTCACATCCTGATAGGTTAGTACTTGGCAACCTGACCTGAGCATTCAAATAAATCATTTCCTCAAGTTTTGAGGTGTCTCTGGGTATCATGGGACTAGTTTGTAAGGGAATACAGTGGTTCACTGAGTAAAGCTTCCCAGGGAGAGGAGTTAAAGAGAGGAGAGCACTGGTTATCCTTATCCTTTCTAAGTGGGGCTGCGTGGTTGGAGGGTGCAGAGCCCTGTGTGCTGAGCCTCATGCTCCTTGCTGGGGGCTGGGGGCAGAGAGGATAGGACAGATGTCCTAGCCTTCACGGCACTTACATTTGAGTGGGGGAAGATATTATACTATATTATAACTGTCTTTTTATCACTTCTGGGAATTTATCAATTTGTTCTATAGATATACGTGCATACCTACAGCGTAACATATACAGTTTGCATTTTCATCAGTGGGGAAAGAATAAGGAAAGAATAAGGAAGCTCCCTATGTCCTGACATGGAAGGATCTCTGGGGCAGACTATGAAGTGGCCAGAGCAAGGAGAAAAATGAGTGTGTACACTTGACCCTTGAACAACACAGGCTCTAACTGTGTGGATCCACTTATATGAGGATTTTCTTCCATCTCGGCCACCCTAGGGACAGCAAGACCAGCCCCTCCTCTTCCTCCTACTCAGCCTGCTCCGTGTGAAGATGAAGACCTTTATGATAGCATAACAAAGTGACTATAATTAACAATAAGTTAGAGTATTCCTTAAAATAAGTAAAAGACTGGAATTGGAATGTTCCTATCAGAAAGAAATGTTAAATGCCTGAGATGATGAATACTCCAATTACCCTGAATTGATTAATTCACATTGTATTACTGTATCAAAATATCACATGTACCCTATAAAGATATACAACCACTATATACCCATAATAATTTTTTTAAAAAAGGAAGGCGAAAGTATGCCCTAATAAATGTTGAATTTTCTTTAAAAAAAAAAGACCTTTATGATGATCCTCTTCCACTTAACCAATAGTAAATGTATTTTCTCTTCCTTGTGATTTTCTCAATAATATTTTCTTTTCTCTAGCTTACTTTATTGTAAGAGCAGAGTATATAATACATATAACATACAAAATACATGTTAACTGACTATGTTATTGGTAAGGCTTTTGGTCAACAGTAGGCTTTTAGCAGTTAAGTTTTGGGGGAGTCAAAAGTTATATGTGGATTTTCAACTGCTTGAGGGGTCTGCGCCCCTTACCCCTGTGTTGTTCAAGGGTCAGCTGTATACGTTCTTTCCATGTTAGAAAGGAGGAAAGTCAGAATAAGTATTTTTGTTTGCCTGAAGTGGCTCTAGAAGGGGACACAAGAAACTAATAAAAGTGGTTACCTGTCAGGGTGAGGGGAGGCAGTTGGATGCAGGCAGGGTTAGAAGCCAGATTCCTCACAATTTACCATTTTATGTTTCAATTTTTGAAACACACAGAAAAATTACTTGATTACTTTTGAAGTGATATGATGGGGAAAGTGCAGGATGCCCACAGGAGGAGTGCATAACCCTGTCTGAAGATAACAGGGAAGGCTCCCTGGAGGAGGTGACATTTAATCTGAGGCCTAAAATCAGCTGGACTTGGCCAGAAGTGAGGCGTGGAGAAGGACTTCAGGCAGAGAACAGCTCTCCGAAGACCTTCAGGTGGGAGAGTTTGGGGGATTTAAGGAATCTGAAGAAGCTCATAGTGGCTGGGCAGAAGCTTGCAGGTCTGGGGGTATGGTGGGAGGGGAGAACTTCTATTTATCAAGGGATAACTTTAGATTTTAGCAACAACAGCTGCGGCCTGCATGTGCCCTGGGCTTCCCGTGTACCAGGCGTGTTACTGAGCCTGCCACTTGCCATCTCTCATCCATTCCTCACCAAGCTGAGCGCTTACCATTGCCACTTTCCAGACAGAAACAGCAGCTGTGAGAGCTTTTGTCACCTTCCTGGGTCGTGCAGCCAGTGCGTGGCGGAGGGCAGTCCAGGCCATCTGCCCCTCTGGTCATCTGTAACATGAGGATGCCGACCTCATGAGACCAAACACACGTGAAGCACCTGGCTGAGCGACTGACACATTGCAGGGACTCGGCTGGTCTCATCTGCTGTTAATTGGTGGCTCCCAAGTCTGGGCAGGGTTGAGTCTGAGAGAAAATAGAACTCAGCAGGCAAAATTCCTTAGTAAGAGATCCAAAACAATTATTCTAAAGAAAGGAGTTGGGGGAACCTTGTTAAACCCAGGTCTTTTAGATACAAGATTTGCAAACCTTTCTTTAGTGGCCCCAGGAAGCCTGTTTAATGACGGTGAGGCTGAGCAGAGTCACCGTGCACGCAGCTCCCCGCAAGCTCTTTGCAGGCGTCTCAGACTCCTCACCATCGCTGGAGTCATCCCCGTTTCACAGACAAGGAAATTGAGGCTAAAGGAGGGTAACTGGGTCGCCCAAGTTCATATAGGTAGTTAGCATTGGCTCAGGACTTGACCCTGGTTTCTGATGGATGACAGAGCTTTCTGTGTTCTAACATATCCTCAGATGATTAGGATATAAAGAGAGCCATGATTCAGCCTAACTCCATGGCTAGGAGAGCACACAGAGGATGTACCAGACCCTTCTATAGTAATAGAAGGACGACAAAGAAATCGGAGTCCTAAAGAACAAGAAGCAGTTGGCCAGGTGGCGAGGAGAAGGTGCTCCAGGTAGAGGGGCAGCACTGAGAAGATTTGGAGGGGACAGGGCCTGTGGCTCATGCAGGCAGTCCGTGCTCTACGGTGGCAGGGGGAGTGGCGTGGGGGCGGCAGGACAGAGGAGAGACAGACTGTTAGCAACTGCACCTGATTTAAAACATGCCCCAAATGTTATCTTGTCCCCTCTAATCTATAAGAGATGAGACAGAAGCCACTGGAAGTGTTTCCCCATTTTAACCAGGTTTGCAATGAGAGGACCCAGACGGCTCCCGGCTCAGGAGGATCAGGGATCAGGTCTGGAAGGTGTCCAAAGAGGGGTCTCCCCGCTGCTGTCCTCCCTGCCTGCATGCCCTCTCCTTTGTCTGTGTCCCATTGCTGGCCCCACCCCTCAGTCTCCCTGAGCGCACCGAGGGGGGTCAGCCTTGCTGCCGCAGGCCCCAGGGCCTGGTGCTGACGTTGGAGGGCTGGACTCTGCCTGTCCTGCCAAGCTGGGGGCAGATAAGGGCCAGTAGCACCTTGCTCAATTAGGGGACCCCAAAGCAGGGCTACTAGTCCCACACTGGCGGAGCTGGGAGGAGACTTGGAGATGCAGGCTCATCCAGTTTTATTTATTTAAATGAATTAATACATGAAAGCTCTTGGAACAGAGCCTAGCACATGGCAAGTGCTGTGGAAGTGTTCACTGTCACTGTTATCAGTGCTGTCAGATGTATGGGTGGGGAAACGGGCCCAGCGAGGGTTGGGGACTTGCCCAGTGACACAGCCAGTGACAGGCTGCAGTGGGACTGGGTCCAGGCCAGGACTCTTCCCAGGCATCTCTCTGCCCTGGAGAGGGCTCCTCCAGCTTGCTTTGCACCCAGCGAGTTGATGTTTCGGGCCCCACTCTAGGGTCAGTTCTAAGAAAGGGCACAACAGGAAGCTTCTTATCTGAGGGGGTGCATGACAAAGGCTATCCTTTTTCATAAAAATGTCTTTTTATTAACGTTTGATTTCATCCCCACACAGCACTGTATGGGGTAGCTCTGTTTTCTGGATGAGGAAATCGAGGATGCACGTACCATGCTTAGAGGCCTAGCTCTTAGAAGATGCTTAACAAATTTTAACTTCCACAGTCCTGTGTGGGCACAGGCCTCTGATTAATGGGGATGTCACAGGGAAATGTATTCCCCACCCAACGCGGGCCTCTCTCCCCTCCCAGAGTGAGAAATGAGAAATGATGACCAGGAGAGGGAGACAAAGCCCAGCTGGGTGGGGCCCGCAGCGGGTAGGGCCCGGAAGGTGACGGTGGGTGGCCAGACGAGAGTGCCGTGTGCGGGCACCCCATTTGTCTCGTCCTCGGACACTTGGGGTAAACTCGTCTCTGCTCTTGACTCTGATGCGTCTGCACTATCTGTGGCTGAGAAGAATGTCTAAATAGATCTGGGCATGCTGACAGAGACAGTTCTGTACCAGTCTGGGAATGGGGGTGGGGTGGGGCCGGGGCCACCAGGACTCTTTCTCCAGGCGAGGGGAGGCTGGGAGGTGACCGTCAGGGAGACACTTGCTTAGGGAGTAGCTGCCAAGGCCGATGGGGCTGGGCCCAGGGTCGTTTCTGAAATTTGGCTGATTTTGGGGAAAGTAAAAGGCAGTTGATTGTTTTATCAGGAAGAAACAGCTTATAAAAGAGCATAATATAGTGCACTGCATAATATAGTCCACTTCTCTCTGGAGCCAGGGTTCAAATCCTAGCCCCCCACTAACGGTGTGACCCTCAGCAAGTTACACAGTCTGTCTTGTGCCTTAGTTTCCTCATCTGTAAAATGGGGGAATGCATGCTGCTATTCTTTGCCTCGTAGCGCTGGGGTGAGGATTGAGTTACCAGAACGTGCTCAGAGCAGTGCCTGCACATGGTAAGCCCTGTATAAACATTGTTATTATCATTGCAATTATTTAATACCTGCTATGTGTCAGATGCTTCGCAGGCGTCAGTCTCCTGTTATTAATAAGTCCTTGCAACTGACTGTCCCCAGGGAGTGAGTGGGGCTAAGGGGAACCCTGATTATTCAGCTCCAAAGACTGCGCTTTCCCCTGGGCAAGGCTGACTCCAAAACGCTTTCAGTCCCCATCTGAAATCTCCCTCTCCCTTGAAATGTCTTCCACTTTTCCCCGTTGGATGAGAGCACGGGAGACTAATGAGATTGCTTCGTGGGCATCCAGTGTGCTGCGACACAGCACAAAATCACCCGCTCCTCTCTGAGGACAGCAGTCTTTGCCGTATGAAATGGCCCCAGGTGTACCACGGCGGGGTCAGGCTTCCTGTTTACTTCCTGTCTTGTTTCTGGCAGCTGCCAGCTGTAGGCAGTCATGCCACCTCTGAGAGCCTTGTTTTTCTCCTCCATTTCTGTCTCCACAGCATTTTGGGAGGGGAGATGATGAAGGGGACTTTGGCAGCCCGGAGAGCTGCTTGAAGATGGAGTTTTGCAGAGATTCGAAGAGGCCTCGGCCATTGCCATTCTTACAGATGCTTCTGTAATAAAAAACTGAAAGAATGCCCAACATTTTAAAATAGGATGTATTTAAAGTTGAGTGATGATCACCCCTTCTTCCAATCCTGACAGTGCCTGCCTGAGACTGTACCTATCACTGCCTTTGGAGCCTACATCGAACCTCTAATGGGGCGCTCTGGGTATGGGTGGGGGTCAGGTCGTGAGTCCCAGCCTTGCTACTCCCTCTGGCAGGTGAAGACTGGGCTCCTGGGGTAGGGCCACATCTCTGTTCCTCAGAGCACCTTCCCTTCTCCCAGGAGGCTCAGTCTCCAACCTCCCTGACTTTGCTCATTGATTGGCTGGCAGGCCCTCCAGGTCTCCCCTCCTTGTTCTATGCCTGGTTCAGGCTCAGGATAAAGGCCACACATCTGTGGAACAACCACTCCCTCCTCTGTGTGCCCTCAGCTTTGGGTATAGAGCTCTCCCTATACAGGCCTGGAGCTCCAGAGGCCTAGAGCTAGAGCTCCAGGGTAGCGCTATGCCCTGGGCATAAACGAATGAGAGACCAGGGATCTGAGCTATAAGCAGCTCAAACCCTAAGACCAAATCTGAAGACGGCCCAAATAACCCGGTGCCTAGCTCAAGGCCTGGCACACAATAGGTACTCATGGTGAAAGAATCAGTGAGCAAAACAGACCTGGTCTCTGGCTTGGTGGTCCCCTAAGTGTACCCCCAGGCATCTGTTCTCCCCCCAGTCACAACGCTGACCTCACTCCATAACTGGCCTCCCTCCTTTGATTGTGGGCACAAGGGCCAGCCTCGCATCTCGATTCAGTGTCTTCAGCACCCAGCATGGCACCTGGCACATAGATGCCCAATAAATGTTGAAGGGATGAACAAACGACTGGGTCCTACTTTGTTTCACTCTCGACTGCAAACTGGAGGGCAGAGCCAGGTTGTGGAGCGCCCTATTGTGCTTGCAACCTCAGTCACGCCCCTCCCGACTGCACATGGTCCGTTATGTAACTCCAGGCAGCACGAGGACGATATCACGAGACGAGCAAGTTTGGAGTCATCGTAGACCTGTCAGCAGCGTCTGCTGCAGACACAGCTTGCAACAGAGGGGCCAGCTCTTCAGAAGACAGAACAAAACCACAGCGGCCTGGAATAATAATTGTCTTCTTGCCCAACTTAGTCTGCCCGGAATTGGTTCTTCTCTCAAGTGGCCAATATGGTCACTCCTCATTAGTGGAGCAACCTATTAATAGGAGCCTGTTCAAGGCTAAGTGGACCAAAATGTTTCCTCCTTTGACAGAAGAGGACATTAAGTGTCAGAGTTAAGTAAATCGCCCAAGGCCATGTGACTGTTCAGTAATTGTACTTCTAGCTGAGATTTAGTGAGCACTTACTGTGTATTAGCCACTAATGTAAGTGCTTCGCAGCCGTTATCATATTTAATCCTGGTTAAAACAACCTTATGGGTTGGGTTTTATTATCCCCATTTGACAGACGTAGAAACTGAGGCTTGGAGAGATTAAGTAACTGGCCCCATGCCACCTCGTTAGATATTGGCAGAGCTGGGACGTCTGTCCAAATCAGGCAGACTTGGGAGCTGCGCTGCAGCGGTTCTCAGCCAGTGGAATGTATACATTGGAATCACCTCTGATGCTTTAAAAAATGCCGGTGCCAGAGCCCCACCCCAGCCCTGCTGAATCAGAACCTCTGTGTTGTAAGAAAACTCCTTTAACTCTGCTTGAGAACCTCAGCATAAACTACTCGGCCTCTCTGAGCCCCAGCTTTTCTTATCTGAGAAATGGGGGCCACTGGGACCCAGGGCTCTTTGCAAGAATCCAAACAGGCGCACACACGGGAAAGGGCCCAGCACAGTGCCCGCTTGCAGGGCGCTCAGTAATCGCAGACTTCCTGTCCCAGCCACCGAGGAGCGGGCGGAGCGCGCCTGCAGGGCCTCGGGTCTCTTGTGTGTGTACATGACCCCACTTTGCCAAAGACCCAGAACACTGTTTTCTGGGCTTTGGGGTTCAGTTTCCTGATTGTTTGTTATTATTCTTAATAGAATTCAGGAGAAGGCCGCAAGTGGGCCAGACATCTGTGATAGATCTGCTGGGGTTTTTACAGGAAAGACTTCCCAAGTTCACTGTATTCTATGTTTCGCTTTTCTTTCCAGCTACAACATAGCCAGGAAAATATCTTGCTTGAACTGAAAGAAAACAGCTTGTTAGCCTCTGGTGAAAGTCGACTTAGGGAACATGAGTGTCATATTATACAGTGGAGTGCAAGGACATCTGAAGCCCTTTTCTAAAACACCCTTCTGAAAGGGAAAGAAGTTTTTATTGCAAATCTTCCATGATCCAGTTCCTATACCAAGTCCTTTGCGTGTGTTGCCTCCTGTAGGCCCTCCCTCATGGAGCCGTGAGGAGTATCATTATCCCTGTTTCACAGATGAGGACACTGAGGCTCAGAGACGTGGCGTGACATGACCAAGGCCCTGTGGCTAGTGAGCGGGTTCTTACCTAGTTTGTCTGGCTTTAAAGCCTAAAGTCTTCTCTGTACAACTGCCTGCTCAGCTCTTCTGTTATCCTCCATTATTTTCCAATAAACTTAAATTAATTTCATGATAAAAGCAAACAAATTTTAAAGGATACTTCCAAAAAAATTGATAGAAATCTTTCTAAAATATCACATTCTTGCTGTGCTCTGTATCCCTAGTGCCTTGCATTGTGCCTGACGCTAGTAGGTGTGCAAAAAATGATTGATGATGACTGTACAAATGGGTGAACGCACGGCTCACCTGCCAGGGCACCCTTTCCTCCCATGGAACCTTCCCAGTGCTCACCCAGGACTGGCCCCATTTCTGCTTCAACTTCAGACTTTCTCCCATTGTGCCTGGATCTGCTCCTTGGGGAACTCCCTTGCTTTGTGGGCAAGTCTGCCTTCCTGGGCTTGCCTTGCCCCCTCTTGTGTCTGGTCTGTCTCAGGAAGAAACAAACTCCTCAGTTCCCCTTCTGGTACTCACATTGCCAATCATTTGTCCTCTCTGGATCTTCCTTCCACAATGGCAAGTCATTGTCAAATATATTCCCCAGTTTTGTTTTTAATGCACCAAATAATAATAATAGATATAATTTTAGGGCCTCCTTTGTCCCACTGCTTTGTCGAACACTTCACATACAATATCTTGAATGCTCACCACAATCCTAGTATAGTGGATCGAATAGTGTACCCCCAAAAGAAATGTCAAAATATGAACCCCTGATAACAGTGAAGGTGATCTTATTTGGAAATAGGGTCTTTGCAGATGTACTTGAGTGAAGGATTTCGAGATGAGATTATCCTAGATCTGGATGGGCCCTATATCCAATCACTGTTTTTTTTTTTATAAGAGAAAGGAGAAAGATTTAACACCGGGAAGATGAGGTGAAGATGGAGGCAGAGGTCGGAGTGAGAGATCCACAAGCCAAGGAGCACAAAGGGTTGCTAGTGGTCACAGGAAACTGGGAGAGAGACAGGGAATGGATTCTCCCTCAGGGCGTCGAGAAGGAACCAATCTTGCCAACACCTTGATTTCAAACTTTTGGCTCCAAGACTGTGAGAGAATACATTTCTGTTGTTTTAAGCCAGCAAGTTTTTGGTAATTTCTTACAGCAGTATTTGTTTCCCAGGAAACAAATATACCTATAATATAGGAGTTATTTTTTATTCTACAGATAAGAAAACTGAGGCTAAGAAAGGTTATGACTTTGCCCAAGGGGCACAGAGTTAGCAAATGGCCACAGACTGGATTCTAACCCAGTTCCAGGCCTGGCTTCCTGGCCGTACAGCCTGTGCAGCTGCACAGGGCCCTGAACTCAGAGAGCCTCTGTTTGGCTTCACGCCCTGCTGTTGCTGTTCTTGAAATTCTTCACAGTCGTGAACAGGGCCCTGCATTTGCATGCTGCACCGGGCCCCACAATTGTGTAGCCAGCCGTGACCAGGTCTCTCCGGTCTCCAAGCCTGCACTTTTGCCTTCCTCCTCTGCAGCACAGCCTTGACCTCCATTCGTCACCACGGCCACAGCCTCCCCACCCGTCTCCCCATGTGGTAGGCCAAATAACGGCCCCCAAAGATGATCACATCCTGGTCCCCGGAACCTGCGAACATGTTACCTGACATGGTAAGAGGGACTTTGCGGATGCCATCAAGGAGCCCGAGATGGGAAGATTATGCTGGAGGACCTGGTGGGCCCGATGGAATCACAACAGACCACATGAGAGGGGCACAGGAGGAGAAGGCAGTAGGACAGAAGCAGAGGTAGGAGCGATGTGCTTTGCAGGTGGAGAAAGCGGCTGCTAACCAGGCAATGTGAGTGGCTACAGAGGCTGAAAAGTGTATGGAGATAGATCCTCCTCCCAGAGCCTCTGGAAGGAACCAGCCCTGCCGACACCTTGAGCCCAGTGAAACTGAGTTTGGAGTTAGGAGCTTCAGAATTGTAAAAGAGTAAATTTATGTTTTAAGCCACTAGCTTTGCGGTGATTTGTTATAGCAGCAACAGGAAACGAACACACTCTGCTTCCAGGACTCCCCTTTACTCTCACCTTTAAATCTGCAGAAGAAAAGTAAACATTCTGCTGGTATTGGAGAAGATAAATGAACTTCAGTTCAATAGAAAAACATTTAAAACATTTATATAGGCCGGGCGCGGTGGCTCATGCCTGTAATCCTAGCACTCTGGGAGGCCGAGGCGGGTGGATCGCTCAAGGTCAGGAGTTCGAGACCAGCCTGAGCAATGAGCGAGACCCCGTCTCTACTAAAAAATAGAAAGAAATTAGCTGGCCAACTAAAATATAT
>CM052444.1:70670727-70682131 GCA_028533085.1 Varecia variegata | reverse complement strand
CCGGGTGCGGTGGCTCACGCCTGTAATTCTAGCACTCTGGGAGGCCAAGGCGGGTGGATCGTTTGAGCTCAGGAGTTCGAGACCAGCCTGAGCAAGAGCGAGACCCCATCTCTACTAAAAATAGAAAGAAATTATCTGGCCAACTAAAAATATATAGAAAAAAATTAGCCGGGCATGGTGGCGCATGCCTGTAGTCCCAGCTACTTGGGAGGCTGAGGCAGTAGGATTGCTTGAGCCCAGGAGTTTGAGGTTGCTGTGAGCTAGGAGGATGCCACGGCACTCACTCTAGCCCGGGCAACAAAGCGAGACTCTGTCTCAAAAAAAAATAAAAAAAATAAAAAAATAAAAAATAAAAAAAATAAAAAGTGTGTCTTGTTAAAAGCTCTCTACGCTTCTGTTTTAATCTTTTATTTTTCTGAAAGAAGACATGATTTTGAGATTTGTGTTATTTAATGCTTAGATTTCTGCCTAAAACACAAAAAGTTAAACATTAAAAGATTGTTTGGAACATAAATTTAATCCAAGTTTCTTTTTGGGAAAGAAAAGTTGAAAGAAAACCCATCATCAAAATTCTACCACACCAAACGAATAAAAATAAGATAAAGATCAAGAGGGAAGCCAAAGTCTATTTTCCTTAGCCTGAGTTTCAAGGTTACATGTCACTTAGCCTTTGCCCAGTGTTCCTGCCACATCTGCCCTCAGCTCCATGCAAAGAAGTGCACCAGAAAAAACATGAATCTCAGATGCAATTCTCTTCCAACACTTCCTGCCTATGTAAGTTTGGGCAAGTCACTTAATTTGTCGGGTAATATTATGTCCATTTCACAACTGAGGAAATTAGTCCTCAAGGGTGGGTCATGGAGGAAATGAACCGTGCCTGGCATGGCACTCTCTGCACATCCCATGTGCAGGGCTGATGCTGTCAGGTGTTAATTGCCGTCCCCTCTTCCTTACAGGTAGCAGCAAACATGTTCTAGAGGCACTGCCCACGGGGCATGGTTGTTAGGGAAGAAACACTGATTTTAAAAAGTTAGTTTTAGGATTTTGAAGTAGTCTTTGAAGCTCCTAGCCGTAGCAGTCTGTATAAAAGTGGGAGCCTGGCCCAACTCAGGCCATGAAGTTCATGCTTTAAATAACTGAGGGCCCAGAGATGATGCTTATTTTCATGCACAAGAAGAGTTCAAACCTTTCTGAGCTGGTAGAGAGACGGAGAATTTGGGGAGGAGTGAGTCTCTGGTACAAGTGTCATCCTGTTCCCTGGAGGTCTGAGGCAGAGGTGGGTTTGACTCTGACTTACAAAGAAGAGAACCTGGGGTACTTCTGCCCAATGTCTGGAGCATAGTTCTGGGATGCAACGAGCCCCACAAGATTCTTATCCCACGTTGTCCTGCATCAGTGGATGGAAGATGGCCCTATGGGATGAATAATAGGATATTCACTCAGCTTCTTTAACTGAGCCCAAAATAACTGGGGGTTGGGTGAAATAGAAGGCTTATTTCTCTCACATACAAGTTCAGACTGGTAGGTGGTCCAGAGAGGAAGGGCAGCTCTGCCCCACAAGTCATCAGGGGCCCTCTGTGCTTTTTTTCTTGTGACTCTCCTATCCCCTCGGGTGTTGGTTTGGTCTTCCCATCTTCCATTAGCTCTCATCTACCTCATCTGAATTGCAGCGAGCCAGAAGGGAAGGAGCAAAAAGGAGGCAAGCTGCATCCTTTTCAGGGCATGACCAGATGTTGGATACATTCTTCTTCTCACATCCTATTGGCCGGAACTATGTCACATGGTTATCCCATGCTGCATGGCCATGAGACCACCTAACATGTGTAGGTATGGACTGTGATGAACAGGACTCAGGATAGAATGGATGTCGGGGACAATTAGTGACATGCTACAGAGAGCCTACATAGAAGGGCAAAAATTTTTCCATTGTATCAGTCAGAGTTCAGTCAAGGAAAAGAACCACTGTGACCATTATGGAATAGGGGGTTTATTACATGAGACTTTGTATGAGTGGGAGAGAAGCTGGGTAAATAAAGGGTCTGACTGGGGCAGTGGAAGGGTCAGAGAAAAGTCTCTACCCAGTCCTTCCAAGCTCCTGCAGGTGGACAGTGAGGGAGAATGAGAACACACTAGAATCTGCAGCACATCTACAACTGTCACTCACTTCATTTAAATGCAATGGCCTTAAAAGAGCAATGGCTGCTGCTTTACTTCTTCTAAATCTTGCATAAAATCTTTTGACCAACTCCAGCATGAAATTGTGCAGGAAGTCAATTCTGGGAAATGTAGTTCTGGCTTAGGCAAGTTGACACAGTTACAAACTACCACATCCATGTTGCCAAGAGCAGTAGACATTGAGATTGGGCAGATCTGGGGGCTGTGAGGCTGGATGAGGGGACAGGAGCAGCAGGCTCTGCATGGGCTGCTCAGGCAACCCTGCAGTGGACGATGCTGCTGAGCGTGAGGGATGAGACACACATGGGACACCCCAGCCCCTCCCCAGTGCTGTGACACCATGCATCAGCCCCTCCACCCCAACCCTCCTCCCCCATCAGAACCAAGGTGCAATCTTGGGAAGTGCAGTGCAGTCTTGGGAGGGACAAAACCCTGACTTGATGGAAAAAAAGTTAATGGGAAAAATTGATTACATAGGGATTTCTGCTCTTGAGCAGAACATGCTGTTAGAATAGAAAATAGAGTGCTTTATAGAAAAACGAGGTGCATTTCCTGTACATTTGAATTGATATAGTGAGGAATTCACACATGCTAAATAGGTAATCAACAAGTCTTACCTGCCTCCTTCCTTTTTGCTGGGTCTAGCCAAATTGAAGGACACGATGAGTCCCTCAGTAGGCCAGGGTTTTGCATGCGTGCTTCCTTCTTTCATGGATGGGCTTTCACTTTTGTCACCTTGATTATATTTTAAGCAACTCCGTGGTGCATTTCTCTTCCTTGACTCAGTTCAAATGAATACCTCCTATATTAATCCTTTTTGGCCTCCACGTCCACACACTATGGACAGATCCACTTCTACACACTTTCGACAGAGATACTCCCTGCTCTTCCTCCTGAAAGCCCCAAGGACTTCGGTCAAACATTGTATGTGCACCTGACTCAGTGTAATGTTTTGCGAACTAAATTGTGAGCCCCCTCAGGCAGGGACCTCAAGTACCCCTCTGTATGCGTGCACCAGGGACCAGGGTTGTCCACTGGTTGGTTGGTTTGACTTTTCTCCAAATTATGAGCAAATCAGAAGATTGTCCTATTCTGAAGAGAACACTGCTCTCCAGTTGTGTAAATATAAATCACCTCCCCCCACATGGAGTTCTCTGCTAATATCATTTGATTGTGTTGATAAAATATAAATCTTCTAAAACTGTATGGAACCGTGCTCTTTGGGTCTTGTGTTAACCATGAGTTTTGTCTCTCTCTCCTTTGATTTCATTCTCTGGTGCTCTTCTTGGGCCCTTTCCTCTTGCCTGCATTGCAGAGAAACATCTCTGACTTCAGACTTTTGTTACTGTATCATTTCCATTGACACAGGTACCACAAACTTGGTGGCTTAAAACAATATAAATTTATTTTCTCACAGTTCTAGAGGCTAGAAGTCCAAAATGAAGGTGTCAACTGGGCTGTGTCCTTCTGATGGCTCTGGGGAAGGATCCTTGCCTGTTCCTAGCTTTGGGTGCTCCCAGCAATCCTTGATGTTCCTTGGCTTTTGGATGGATCACTCCAAACCCTACCTCCATGGCCACGTGGCATTCTCACTGTGCATCTCCTCGGTGTCATCACATGGCCTCTTATAAAGACACTGGTCATTGAATTTAGGGCCTACCATAATCCAGTATTACCTAATATTAACTGGATTACAGCTGCAAAGACCTCATTCCAAATAAGGTCACATTCACAGGTACTGGGGATCAGGACTACAACAAACCTTTTGGGGGACATAATTTAGCCCACGGCTGTTACTGTAGCTTATGTTCTTTGCACCTGGAGGCAGATGCATTCCAAGCTTGGGCACTCCCAAGGATGCCACAGTCAGCCATGGCATCAGTCTCAGCTGGAGCCCTGCCAGCACAGGGCAGACCCTCTTCCCCACATCATTTGATGGGTGCAGTGGTCAATAGGATCGGTGCTTAGGTCACTGCCTCTGACTCTTCCTCATGGCCTTGTGCATGAAATTGTGCATCCTTAATGTAATATAACAGGAAGTATAGGGGTCTGGGTGTAGCTTGCCTCTGTCACTAACATGCTCTGGGGCCTGCACAAGCCACTTCTCTGAGCATCAGGTCATTTCTTTGTTGAGTCCTGAATGAATGAATGAACAAACACTGAGCATTTGCCATATGCCAGAGCAGGGTCTGGGGCCTGGGACACAGACATAGTTAAAATTCTGCCCTCAACGAACCTAACATTAGTGAGGGATAAATCACTCACTTGTGAGGTCTTATGAGGATCAAAGCTCTTCAAGATTCACAACATGCTGTGCACATGTCAGCAGCGAAGATGACTCATGGACTTTGGGCCTGGAAGGCCTTTGTGCCGACACCATGGTTCCTCCATTAGGCCATCGATGCTAGTAAATACAGCAACTGGAAATTTGGAGGAGGACATTCACTTTTCACTCACTCATTTATTAATTTGAGCACCGATCCTGTCCAGGCACGGGACTAGGTTCTGCAGATACGGTGGTGAGCAGAGACAGCGTTGGCCGTGCTCCAGGGGCTTACGATCTACAGTAGACACAGACGTTCAACAAGTGGCAAGTTCTGACATTCCCAGAAACTCCTGTTTTGCCTTAAAGGTTGGGTAATTTTTTTCGAGTTTCTCAACCTTGAATCTCAATAGATTCCAGATATAAACTCAGTCTTCTGACTTTCTCGTTCAATATCCTTTCCACTTGATCAAAGTGGCCCATGTAGGAGGCAAGGGTAAGGTCTGCCACTGCTCAGAGCAGGACTGCTGTGCGGCTTCTGTGAGGTCCTGTCTGGGAAGGTGCTTGCAAAAGGTTAGAGTGCCGGCGAGCAGGAGTCCTATTATCAGGATACACGCCTGTGACCGTGTGTGTGAGTGTGTGTGTGTATGTGTGTGCACGTTAGTGAGAGAGACAAAAGAGAGAGGTAGAGAGGGAGAGAGAGAACGCATAGAATGGCAAGCACACAAGTTGTCGTGTGGGTCCCTAACTCCAGACCTTGCTTTTCCTAGAAGTTTCAGGTTGAATCTTGGTTGGGTTCAGCATTGCAGCCATCTCTTTTCCACTGGGGTTCCTCTTCCATAAGATGCACAAGATGGTTGCCCACTATAAGTGACAGAGACCTCACTATTACCTAGAAAAGCACTTTCCAGTGTTGGAGAATACTCCTCCATCCTCTCCCCTTTCCACATCCATCCTCTGAGCAACAACGCCTGTGTTGGATTAAAAAAGAAAAAGAAGGCAGGCTCCCTGTCCTTAAGGAACTCACTGATGTTTGAGGGTCTCACATAAGTAACTGAGATGACAAGGCAGTGTGATGGGTGCTATGCCTGGGCTTAGTAGTGCCCCCTACTAAGTGCAGCTGACTCAGAGCACGCAGGGAGGCCATCCCAGAGGAGGTGATCCTAGGCTGAGTCTTGAAGGATGCATACTGTTAGTAAAACAGAAGTGAAGAAAATTCCAGGTGGTGGACACAGTGGATGGAAAGGCATGGAGCCAGAGAGTAGTCAGACATGTCCCACCCACCCATAGCCTCAGAGGGAGTGGAGGGGGCTCAGCAAGGAAGCCCCCTTCCTACCCTCCCAGCATTGCAGATGAGTTGTGTGTCAACTGATCAGATTCCAAGACAGAGGTAAACTAGTGAATGGTATTGGGGAGATCCCTGTCTTAAAAGATACGCAGGGAGTGTGGCTCTCTGCTCTGCCCTCCCACGAGCACAAGCCAGGGCCCAGCCTGCAGGGAGGGGACCCAGCTCTCCCTCTCTCCTCTCAGGCATGCACTCAAGGACTTTCATCTCAGCTCTCTTGTCCCATGTGGCTTCCTGGTTGGTGGTATGATCCCAAGATTTGAATTTGGGCTTAAGAGCTTATGAAAAAGCTCCAGAACACTCCACTTGGAGGTTTTGGGTACAAGCCCAGCTATTAATACAGTCTTTGATTTTTCATGTGTAAGAGTGCCTGGGCAATCCTGGTCCCTGGTCTAATAAAAACCCAAGTGCAGCCTGCAATTGTTCCTGACACTCTCTTGCCTGATGCCCTGGCAGCCAGCAATCTTTGCCCACAGCCCTCTTTCCCAGCCGGACCACCAGGTCTCACGCCCACTCAAGCCTGGTTTATGTGTGTTCAGATCATACTAAAGGCAGGAGGAACACTCATGTCATTTTCACTTTGTATTCCCCACAGCCGTGAGCACATCCAGGGTAAATGCTTAATAAACATGTATTGGATTAAAGTTTTCCTGGCTATGAAAGGGGAAATTAACAGCAGTTGCTTGTTGCGGGTCTTGGCTAATGTGGTTTGTTCATTTACACCTCCAGCAACTATTCACTGGGGGCCAGGAAAGCAGTGGTCCTTTGGATGTCACAAAGTACCTGTCCTCATGGAGCTTACAGTCTCCTTGAGTCCTCCTCACCATCCTCAGGGTTTGTGTTTATTAACCCAAAGTTGGCCAAAAAGGAAGCAAAGACCCTCTGAACAGAGAAGGCCACTGTGTTTGCAGGTGAGGATGCAGGGCCTGGAACCCAGCTCTGTAAGGTGTGGGAGGCGGGTGTCCTGGGGCACGGCCGTCTGGGTGGCTCCAGGCTGGGCTCCCTCAGCTGTGGTGCCATCATACACAATGCGTGGCACTTTCTTGTCGCTGCGATGGCAGCTGTCCTCTTCCTCCCCACCATGGCAGCATTCCTAGGACCTGGCGAGAGGCAGCTGGAGACCAGAGCCAGGCCAGTTACAAGAATGCTTTTTCTCCTCTCTAAAATCGTATATCTTGAAATGCGTGATGCTCTGTCTACATGGCTATAATTGGAGGTTCCCTCCCTTTTAATAATCCTTTTAAAGAAAAATTGCAGCCACACCCATGTGATTTGTGATTACTGGAGTAAAAACCACTTTTGTCCATCATCCCAGCATGTGGGAGATGAGCAAAGCGGAGGGACAGAGTGTTACGTGTCGTCTCCAAACACCTTCTCTGGGCAGGCGGTCCCTCCGGTGCAGCGGCTGGAAGTTGGGAGGCTGCTGCTCTGGTCCCCACTCTGCCACAGAAGGAACTCGGGCCAGCTGCTTCATTCCTACCCCGATTTCCTCAAACACACACGGAGCCTCTCCTCCGTGCCAGGCCTGTGCTGGGTGCTAAGTGAACAGAGACGCAGAGACTGCCTTATCCTCAAAGACGTCCCCAACTGGGGATGTCCCCTCTCCCTGAGAGCTTGGGGCGTGGGTAGCTTTTCCCCGGGAGAAGCGAGGGCGGGCGTTCCAGGCAGAGGCCACAGCGTGGACAAGGGTATGGAGGCTGGAAGGGCAGCTGAGTTCAGGGAAGGTGGCCCGGGGTGAGGTGTGGGTGGAGGGGACATTTGCGCAGAGGGAGTGTGGCAGAAAAGGCAGGCAGGAGCCACGTAGGGAGGGCTTGAATGAGGACAAGGACTTGGCTTCATGCTTTACGAGACGGGAGGCACTGAGATGTTACAGACTTGTGACCCTGCCACACCCAGGACTCATATGGACAAATGTGTCCAATCTTCAAAAACCTGGGTACGGCAGGCATTTAGGGCAGACGGTAAATCTTTTTTCTCTCTTTTCTCTCTCCCTCCCTCTCTTTATTCTCTTTCTTCTTCTTCTTTTTTTTTTTTAAACAATAAAGTTTTAGTCTATTTATTCTCAAAGCTAAGAGATGTGTTTCACTGATCCCATGCCCAGGATGCAGAAGAAAGATTAATTATTAAGGAATTAGAAACACATGAGTTCCAATCCCAGCCTTCCCTCTTCAAAATTAACACCTTCTCTGTTCTGGGCATCGTGTTTGGCATTTTTACCAACATTGCCTCTAATCCTCACAGCCTTACAGGGTAGCCTAAAATAACAAGAACAACAACACAGAAACAAATATCATTTGTTCACTAATTACGTTCTAAGCACCGTGGGAAGAACGTTAAAGACAACAAGCATGTTGGAGCAGATAGTATCATCCCTGTTGTATAGTTGAAGAGACTGAGGCTGAGAGAGCTCTACAGACTCGCCCAGGCCAGTGCATGGAAGAGCTTGTCTGAATCCAAACCCACACCTGTCTACACCACCGTCCTACATCCCAGCACACCCAGGCCCCTCTGTGCAGACACGGAGATGGTGGCCCTTACCCTGCAGCTGTGTATGGGCAGTATGAAGGTAAAGTGAAGACTTATTTTGCAAATTACAAAATATGTACAAATACATGTCTAAGTGTGATTACTATCAATAAAATTAGGATTCCAGATAGAAAAATAGTATCGATAAATTAATCCAGCTTTATTTTTATAAAAAATCAATCTTTACACTTATTTGTTTTGTTTACTTAGATGCCCAAGCCACAGATTTCTTTGTACTCTATTGGAAATGAGACACTAACTTACCAGCTGATTCTTTCCATTTATTTTTTATTTGTGCTTATTTTTTATTTGCTACACTGATATTAACAGATTGCATGGTGGTGAAGTCAGGGCCTCAGGTGCATCCATCACTGAAGCGACACACACTGTACCCACCAAGCAACCTCCCAGCATCCACCCCCCTTAGCAGCTGATTTAAAAAAAAAAAACAAAACTTTTATCAGTGTATTTGTCGAATAAAGATTTCTCATATGGCTGGTTGATTTCTAGGAAAGACAAGCACTGCTGTGTCCAGTCAGTCCTGAGGACGTCATTTTCAGTTAGGAAAGTGGCTCAGACTGCAGCCACCGTGTCCAGGGATTTCCAGGACTACACGAAACCCAGCAGGACACCTGCGTCTGTCCTCCCCGGAGCACTGGACAGAGCGTGCTCATCATCCCCAGGCGGGAGGTGCGTGAGCCAGGCCGGGCCTGCCGACAGGAGCGGGTGGTGGGAGGCACGCTCTGTTCCTTCTTGGAGCCCTTTCCTGGATGTCAGGAGGGTGGAACAACTGCCCTTTCTGGTAAACACAGGTGGCCTGGGTGCATCCCTGCGTTTTTTCTTTAAAAGGATAAAAAGTGAGCTGGTCCTCCAGCTAGAGACACCTGGGAAGCCTCCGGTTCAGGGAGCTCGCTGCCCCCTGAGGGAGGAGGGAGAAGAGGCCTCATCCCCCTGGCCCAGCTCCTCCACGCCTCCCGCCAGCCCTGCCACCCCATTCCCTGGCCTGCCCAGGGCCCGCGTTTCCTCGGTTTCCCCCTGCTTCTGCCCTCTCAGCACTGCGTCTGTTGTCGAATTACTAAACAGAGCTCTGTGAGATTCGGTTTCTTTCTGGGAAACCCTATAATGCAGTAATCCTGGAATTCAGCAAGAAACCCTGTTGTGTGGAAGGTTCTGGTCAGTGAGTGCCTCAGCAAAGCCTGGACTTAGAGCTCCTGCTGCTACCACCTAATCTGTCGAATGGAAAGGGGACCTTTCATCCCACTGACCTCTGAGTCCGCCTCGTCCTCTCTGTCCTGACTTCCACAGATCCCTAGGGCATTCTTTACTTCATCTTGTCCTCACGTCAACCATGCTGGAAGACCACTGTGCTACTTACTTACTGCTGTGGAACAAATTATCCCAAGATGCAGCGGTTCAAGAGAACAAGCGTGTATTATAATGGAATTTGGATGACAATGATGTGTCCACGTAGGTTCCTCAGTTTCTGAGGGTGAGGGAGCAGCAAGAGGCTTAGCTGGGCGGTTCTGGCTCAGGGCCTCTCAGGGACTGGGCTGTCCACTTCCAAGCTCACTGTCACCCAGGGGTTGGGTTGGGGCTGTTGGCAGGAGGTTTGGCTCCTCCCATGTGGCCTCAACACAGGGCTCATGACACAGCTGCTGGCTTCCCCCAGAGCGAGTGATGAGAGAGTCGCCAGAAGGGACACAAGGCACAGTGTCTCTTATCACCCAATCTTGGAAGTGCCACAGCATCACTCTGCTGTATTCCACTGGTCACACAAACAACCCAGGTACTACATGGCAGGGGATCCCACAGGCTGTGAACACCAGGAAGGGGGACCATGGTGGCCGTCTTGGAGGCTGGCTACGGTGGTCACCCAGATAGCAAATGGCAGCAATGGCCGAATGCCTGTTTGTGCACTAGACCGTAGCCTGGCAACAGGCTCAATAGATATTTGATAAATGAATAGAAGGTTGGTTTTCCTAAAGTAGTTCTGATTATTATTATTATTGTTTTGCTTCCAGAACCTTCAGCATTGTCTGATGGGTTAAGTACCAATTTCTGACCCAGAGATTTACTAACTTTCTCAGCATGGTCCTAGCCTCCAATTTCAGTTTCCAAGACTCAAACCTTTGTTTGCATCAGAGTTTCCGCCTGGGCTGCCCTCAAAGTTTTGAAACACAGTTCCTCTTCAGGGTCCAGGAAACAACCCCACTCTCTTTGGTGCCTGTGTCTCCTTGCCCTCTCAGTAGCAGCTTCTGGGGTCCCTGATGGTGGGACATTTGCCCACTCAGGCATTCTGTTGACTTTTACTGAGCATAGGGTTGGTGCTAAACAACTTTGGCCAGAAAGGAATTTTTCTTTAGAGATTGTCAATGTGTTTCTGACTATGTCTTGCATGGTTTTGTCTAATATACCTTTTCTTGTACCTCAAGAGGAAAAAGGCCATTTTAACTTTGAACACCCTCATACAGCACTTGGCATAGAGCGATGACTCCCATTCTCGTGGAGGAAGTTAATCACAAATTCTTCCCCTCCCATCACTTCGTGGGGGACCTGCCAGGCAGAATTTATGCAGATGCAGCCTCCCACACCGGTAGAATGCGTATTTTTGACTCTGCAAGTGAATTATTCATATAACCAACAGAGTTGAAGACTTTCTACGTGGACTCAGTGAAGTATTCTTCTAAGTACTACCCCTGCCTAGCAATTGATAAAATAGCCTATAGTTACATGCTTTTAGGAGCCACATGTTTTATGATATCAAGGTATAAACAGATTCTTGTAGAAAAGTTTAACAAGTTTTAAAATCAGAAAGTCCTAGATTCAAACTTCAAATGTAACATTTTTCTAGCTGACCACTTTTAGTCAAACCACTCATCACCATTTTACCAAAGATAAAACTGAGAGGTAAATGTCAGCACAGAACCTGCATACAGTAGGAATACAATATTAATATTTGTAAATTCATGCATGTAGCTTGATTGCTCTGGGCTTCAGTTTCCTCTTTTATAAAACAGGAATTATATGATGGAGTTATATAAATAGGAATATAGCATATATTACATAGATGTATCACTTTAAACATAAGCTTCAGT